>SJYX01024219.1:98411-109827 GCA_006410675.1 Oreotragus oreotragus
TTGACGTACTCCTTTTCCTATTTGGAACCATTCTGTTGTTCCATGTCCAGTTCTAACTGTTGCTTCCTGACCTGCATACAGATTTCTCAAGAGGCACGTCAGGTGGTCTGGGATTCCCATCTCTCTCAGAATTTTCCACAGTTTATTGTGATCCACACAGTCAAAGGCTTTGGCATAGTCAATAAAGCAGAAATGGATGTTTTTCTGGAACTCTCTTGCTTTTTCCATGATCCAGCGGATGTTTGCAATTTGATCTCTGGTTCCTCTGCCTTTTCTAAAACCAGCTTGAACATCAGGGAGTTCACGGTTCACATATTGCTGAAGCCTGGCCTGGAGAATTTTGAGCATGACTTTACTAGCGTGTGAGACGAGTGCAATTGTGCGGTAGTTTGAGCATTCTTTTGCATTGTCTTTCTTTGGAATTGGAATGAAAACTGACCTTTTCCAGTCCTGTGGCCACTGCTGAGTTTTCCAAATGTGCTGGCATATTGAGTGCAGCCCTTTCACAGCATCATCTTTCAGGATTTGAAACAGCTCACCTGGAAGTCCATCACCTCCACTAGCTTTGTTCGTAGTGATGCTTTCTAAGGGCCACTTGACTTCACATTCCAAGATGTCTGGCTCTAGATTAGTGATCACATCCTCATGAGTATCTGGGTCGTGAAGATCTTTTTTGTACAGCTCTTCTGTGTATTCTCGCCACCTCTTCTTCGGCCTTTTGGCTAAGATCAAATGTAGATTCCTCGTATATGTATTAATATAGGATATTTGTTTTTCTCTTTCAGACTTACTTCATTCTATATGACAGACTCTAGGTCCATCCACGTCTCTGCAAATGACCCTATTTCGTCCCTTTCAGTGGCTGGGTACTATTCCATTGTGTATGTGACTCGCATCTTTTTTTAACCATTTATCTGTCATTGGACATTTAGGTTCTTTCCATATCCTGGCTATTGTAGATAAAGCTGCAGTAAACACTGGGGTACATGTGTCCTGAATCATGGTTTTCTCGGGGTATATGCCCAGTCGTGGGATTGCTGGGTCATATGGGAGTACTGTCATATGGTCATATGGGAGGACTTCCCTGGTGGCTCAGAGGTTAAAGCATCTGCCTGCCATGCGGGAAAACTGGGTTCAATCCCTGGGTTGGGAAGATCCCCTGGAGAAGGAAATGGCAACCCACTCCAGTATTCTTGCCTGGAGAATCCCATGGACAGAGGAGCCCGGTGGGCTACAGTCCACGGGGTAGCAAAGAGTCGGACACGACTGAGCGACTTCACTCATGGGAGTACTGTGGTTGCTTTTTTTAAGGGGACCTCCATGCTGTTCTCCATAGTGGTCTGCATTTCCTCCAGCGGTGCAAGAGGGTTCCCTCTGAGTCGTTCTTGATTCCTCTCCCCCTTTTCCAGTCCATCAGCTGAACCTTCACCAACGACCCCAGATCTGTCTGAGCAGCCAGGAGCTGCCTCTCTCCCTCATGGGAACATCTCTGTGGACCACGTGACAATATCAGCAAGAAACTCAGACCAGAGACCAGGAGAAATGAATGCAAGTTTCAGACCTGCCAGAAGTGCATGTGTGCCAAGTTGCCTCAGTCGTGTCCGAGAAGGGCCTGGAGGGCTACGGTTCACGGGGTTGGAAAGAGTCGGACACAACAGAGCAACACGTGACCAATGTTGAAATATTGAGCTGCAATGTGTTAACTGCTTGCTGTGTTCCAACACCGAGTCCTTTACACGGACGATCTTATTCACTGTGTGACTTCACCTGTGTGTCCTTTCATCTCTAAGGAGGATGACAGTTCACAGGGAGGTGGTGAGGATGTAGTGGAATGATACACATGAGAGTTTTTTTGGGGAAAAAAAAAAAGATAATAAAGGACCACGGGCTGTGCATATGCCGTATTTTCACCAAAGAGCTGAAGAGACGATCTTTAGGCCTTTGAAGAGTCCATGCTGTGCAGAGGAGGAGTGTTGGCAGCGTGGGGGCTGATGCTGAACTTGATAGCCCAGCTCTGTGAGGGCAGAACGTGAGGCCCATTGCTGGTACTTTGTCTGTCACCTGAGATGGGGGCGTCTGTCTCCTGGCACAAATGTGACACCTGGTGCAGGAGAGACAGGCCCTGGCAGCTGGCACTCTGGCTGGGAGTGGGAGTTCACTTAGCTGAGGGCACGTGACAAGTGTCAGTAGTTGAATTAGCACATACTTTAGCTCCTGGTCCCTGCAGAGAGGCTGATCAGGGCTGGGGTCTCCACTGGCAGGGTGAACACAGGAAAAGCCCCGTGCAGTGCCTGATGCCTACTATGGACTCAGTGAATATTAACAGGGGTGGAGGGTAGGGGGGCATAGGTGGGTAATGGGCACGGTGCAGGGGGCAGCCGGGCAGCAGAGAGGAGACAGTCTGTACCCTACCATGGAGTCACTGCTGGCCTGCGATCTGCCTGCTCTGCACGGAGAGGAGAGCAGCGGCCACTGGCCGTCTGTGGTTTGCAGCATTCTGAAGTGGCTGGAGTTCCCGTCTTCAGCAGATGTTGTTGGAGGAAGGAGAGTTAACTGTGTCCAACCGCACAAAGGCCTGACGGACATCACTGGCTCCTTGTGGCATTCCCGTGGGGCAGGCATCATCACCCCCACCAGCCGGAGGAGGAAACCAGGCCAAAGAGCTTCAATTTGTTGCTCACGCGGTCCGGCCACTGTTTCTCAAGGAGGAAACCCTTGAGAAAGACCTTTCTGACTCCAGAGCCTTCTTGTCTTTTCCATACTGTGACATTTGCATGCTAACCTGGGCTGTTGACTGTCTTGCTCCAGGTATTTCAAAGCCATGTACCTAACTGGGCCCTGCGTCTGTGACCCAGGCAGGGCCCGGTTAGATTTAATCACTGGCCTCCCCTCCCGTCAGTGGATTCGTCCTTGTTCACTGGGAAACCCTCCTCTTACCCTCTTTTAAAGAGAAATGAAGGGACTTCCCTGGCAGTCCAGTGGTTAAGACTCCACACTTCCACTGCAGAGGATGCAGGTTTGATCCTTGGTCGGGGAACTAAGATCCTGCATGCCATGCAGTGTAGCCAAAGGAAAAAAAAGAGAGGCAAAGGAGACACCAACATGAAGAACAGACTTTTGGACTCAGTGGGAGGAGAGGGTGGGATGATTGAGAGAATAGCATTGAGATATATACATTCAGTTCAATTCAGTCTCTCAGTTGTGTCTGACTCTTTGCGATCCCATGAACTGCAGCACACCAGGCCTCCCTGTCCATCACCAACTCCCAGAGCCTACCCAAACATTTCTATTGAGTCAATGATGCCATCCAACTATCTCATCCTCTGTCATCCCCTTCTCCTCCTACCCTCAATCTTTCCCAGCATCAGTTCAGTTCAGTTCAGTTCAGTTGCTCAGTTGTGTCCGACTCTTTGCGACCCCATGAACTGCAGCACGCCAGGCCTCCCTGTCCATCACCAACTCCTGGAGTCCACCCAAACCCATGTCCATCGAGTCAGTGATGCCATCCAACCATCTGATCCTCTGTCATCCCCTTTTCCTCCTGCCCTCAATCTTTCCCAGCATCAGGGTCTTTTCCAATGAGTCAGCTCTTCCCATCAGGTGGCCAATGTATTGGAGTTTCAGCTTCAACATCAGTCCTTCCAATGTACACCTAAGACTGATCTCCTTTAGGATGGACTGGTTGGATCTCCTTGCAGTCCAGGGGACTCTTAGGAGTCTTCTCCAACACCACAGTTCAAAAGCATCAATTCTTCGGTGCTCAGCTTTCTTCACAGTCCAACTCTCACATCCATACATGACCACTGGAAAAACCATAGCCTTGACTAGACAGACCTTTGTTGGCAAAATAATGTCTCTGCTTTTTAATATGCTGTCTAGGTTGGTTATAACTTTCCTTCCAAGGAGCAAGCGTCTTTTAATTTCATGGCTGTAAGCACCATCTGCAGTAATTTTGGAGCCCCCAAAATAAAGTCAGCCACTGTTTCCACTGTTTCCCCATCTATTTGCCCTGAAGTGATGGGACCGGATGCCATGATCTTAGTTTTCTGAATGTTGGGCTTTAAGCCAACTTTTTTACTCTCCTCCTTCACTTTCATCAAGAGCCTCTTTTGTTCTTTGCTTTCTGCCATAAGGGTGGTGTCATCTGCATATTTGAGGTTATTGATATTTCTCCTGGCACATTACCGTATGTAAAATAGATGACCCATGTGAGTTTGGTGTATGATGCTGGGCACCCAAAGCCAGTGCTCTGGGACAACCTAGAGGGATAGGATGGGAAGGGAGGTGGGAGGAGGGTTCAGGATGGAGGAGACACATGTATGCCTATTCATACATGATTCATACATTCATACATGATTCATACTGATGTTTGGCAAAACCCATCACAATATTGTAAAGTAATTATCCTCCAATTAAAATAAATAATTTTTTAAAAAAGAGACAGAAGTAGAGCCAGGCACAAGTTAAAGGTGATGGACAGATTGAACTCAGAACTGTCACAATATGAGAGAAAGACCATGGCATAGAGCTAAGCTCAGTTCTAAAGACAGCAAAGGCAGCTGGGGATTCACAGCGCATGGGCAGAGTGAGGCGTCAGCGGATGGGAAGTGACCAGGAGGAGCCATCAGGCTGGGGGACTCCTGCCAGCAAAGTCTAACAGGACCCTGGCTACCTATCAGGTCCAACTATCAAGGATAGGGGGAATTCTATAAGCAGACTTAACAGGATTCTTCCTAAAACCTGGGCTGGGCAGGCCAAGGACAGGGCCCAAGGACAAGGCCTAGTCAAAAAGAGAGCTCAGAGGAGTCCATCCAGAGTTTGGTCCAGGAGCAGATGTTCCTTGTCCCTTCCCAGCAAACACAAGGACAGGGCATGGTGAGACCACGGTGAGAGTCCATTGACCATGGGGCGAGTCATCTCGCCTTCTGCGTGACTTCCAGGAGCCACAGAATTTGGCTGGAACTGAAGACAAGTCTGTGGGAAAGAATGTGGGTGTGAGACACACAGGAACCCCTGTGTGTGAGAATGCGGTGCGTTGTGTTTTCAGAGTTGTGTCCTCATGCCTGTGTCTTCAGTCACTGCACAGAGTCAAGAACAGGTGACCCAGTCGTCCCCAGGCAGAGACAAGGCAGTGCCTGTCCACCCCTCCCCTCCCTTGGTGTGAATCACATGTCCCCTAGCCCTCTGCCCCTGCTACTAACCCAGAGCCCCCGGGGCCTGGGCAGAGATGGGGCTCCATCATTAGTGGTGTCTGAGCAGGGTTAGTTGGGGACAAGCATCTCTCCTGTGAGCTGGTGCAGAAAGTCAGGACCAGGTCCGGAACATTCTTCCTCCTTCTGCTCCCCTCCCCTGTCCTCATCTCACATCACCAGCCCCAGAATCCTGCTTCCCTAAAACATCTCTCTGCATTGAACTGGTCTGACCTGTTTCTGCCTGCCAGCTGGCCCGCCATGGAAACAGCAGAGACCTTGATGCGGTGGGATAAACCTGCAAAAGTCTCGATAAACACACCAGCAGACGGCTATTGTCTGCACAGAAACCCAGGGGCACTGATCTCCAGCTAAGACCTCTGTCCACCAGATTCCCCACAGTCTTCCCCAGACAGCATCCCCAGGAGAAAATGTAGGCTTGATGAGGAAACACTGGCCGGTGAGACAGACAGGCTGTCTGTGCTGACCCTGGCTTTGCAACAACAGTGGACTCTGTGACCTTCAGCTCTCGGCATCTCTTNCTAAGACCTCTGTCCACCAGATTCCCCACAGTCTTCCCCAGACAGCATCCCCAGGAGAAAATGTAGGCTTGATGAGGAAACACTGGCCGGTGAGACAGACAGGCTGTCTGTGCTGACCCTGGCTTTGCAACAACAGTGGACTCTGTGACCTTCAGCTCTCGGCATCTCTTTCCCCATCTGTGCAGTGAGGTAATCAGACCTGGCCCATCTCCCCAGGTTCTGCAGGGTTCCAATGAGATCATGGCTAGGAGGTGCGAAGGAAGCCCTGAGAGGCCACCCCCAGAACGTAATTGGGCAAGAAAAGCCCCCACTGCACCCCACTTTCCAACTCCCTCTCCCAGAGTCACTCACACACACACCTGGGCAAAATGCTGGTGTCTACCTGCTGTGGCCTGTGTTTGTGGGTTGTGCTCTTTCCTGTGTCTGCTTGGCTGGCGGTGTCTCTACCAGTGCTGGTGTGGGGGGTCCTAGGACGCTTCGGCCTCCAGGCAGCTCTTGGCTCCTAGGGGCCAGTGATGCCAGTCTCACTCCCATGCAGCGCCTGCTATGGTGTCCTGGGGGATCATTTAAAAAACATTTATGTATTTGCTTTTTTGGCTGTGCTGGGTCTTAGTTGTGGTTCACGGGATCTTTAGTTACAGCATGGGAACTCAGTTGTGGTAGGTGGGATTGAGTTCCTTGACCAGGGATAGAACCCGGGCCCTCTGCATTGGGAGCATGGAAACCCAGGGGAACTGATCTCCAGCTAAGACCTCTGCCTGCCAGATTCCCCACAGTCTTCCCCAGACAGCATCCCCAGGAGAAAATGTAGGCTGGATTAGGAAACACAGGCTGGTGAGACAGACAGGCTGGGGTCTGTTAAGTGGTCAAATATACATTGAATGTATATATAGTAATAAACATTCAAGNCCAGATTCCCCACAGTCTTCCCCAGACAGCATCCCCAGGAGAAAATGTAGGCTGGATTAGGAAACACAGGCTGGTGAGACAGACAGGCTGGGGTCTGTTAAGTGGTCAAATATACATTGAATGTATATATAGTAATAAACATTCAAGTGATCAATTTCAAGAGGTAAGTTAAACTTACCTCTTGTATTCAATGTATATACATTCAATGTACATTACTGTATATACATTGAATGTACTGGACCCCCAGGGAAGTCGGTGTCCTAGGGGCATCTTGAGGAAGCTGTTGCAGAGGTTCCTGCACCTTTGCAGCGAAGTGGTTTCTGGTCGAACTATAGTGGTTGCTCTGATCCATGACATGATTTTACTTTTAATGTTCCCATTACCCAGGGTCAACCACAGTCTGAAAATATTAAATTGAACATTCCAGAAATGAGCAGTTCATAAGCTTTCAGTGGTGTACTGTTCTGATCAGTGTGATGAAATCTCTCACTGTCCAGTTCCATCCTGCCCAGGAGGTGGGTCACCCTCTCTCTCCCCCACATCCCACCGTTGGTCTCCTAGTGACCATCTCAGTTATCAGCCTGTCCTGGCATTGCACTGCTTGTGTTCAAGTGACTCTTATTCTACTTAATACTGTCCCTGAAGTGCAAGGGTAGTAATGCTGGCAATGTGAATTTGCCAGAGGGAAGCCTTAACATGTTGCTTCTTTCTGACCACACCATGTGGCATGTGGGATCTCAGTTCCCCAGAACAGGAATCGAACCTGTGCTGCCAGTAGTGGAAGTGCAAAGTCTTAACCACCGGACCACCAGGGAAGTCCCTTAAAGTGCTTCTTTTAAGTGAAGAGGTGAAACCTAATAAAGAAAAAAAAAAATTGTATACTAAGGTTGCTAAGATCTACAACAAGAGCAAATCTTCTACTCCTGAAATTGAGAAGAAGGGAAAAGATATTTGTACTGGTTTTGCTGTCAAACCTGAAACTGCCCAAGTTATAGCTTCAGTGCATGATAAGTAAGTGTTCAGTTAAGATGACAAAGGCATTCACTTTGTACAGTAAAGTATTTTGAGACAGAGTGACTCATATAACTTTTATTACGATACACTGTATTATTGTTCTGTTTTACTTTTCATATTATTAATCTCTCACCATGTCTAATTAAACTTAATCATAGGTGCCTAGGAATAAACAGCATATATATGTAGTTTGATACATGTGTGGTTTCAGGATGTCTGCTGGGGGAGTGGAGCATCTTAAACGTACCCCTCATGGACAGGGGGTCAACTGTGTTTGCTGAGTGAGCCCAGATAACTGGGGTTCCATTTCCTCACCTGAAATGAGGACTAGGTGATCTTGTTTTTTTCTTGGCTGTGCCAAGTTTTAACTGTGGCATGTGGGATCTAGCTCCCTGACCAGGGATCAGACCCGGGCCCCCTGCACTGGGAGCCCAGGGTCCCAGCCACTGGACCCCCAGGGAAGTCCCGAGTAGGTGGTCTTCAAAGCCCCTCCCAGATGCTGGAAGCCTGTGATTCTGGCTCATGTTTCCACATATCAAAGTCTCCGTCCTGCTCAAGCGTCCCCCTCACCTGGGGGCGGCCCCAGCCCCCCGTAGACATCAGTGCTGACGGCTGAACTCTGACTATCCCACCCTACCCTCGGCAGCCCCTCTGTGTGATGGTGAATGCACGCCTGTCCCCTCCTTCTCACTGTGGTGTGGCTGTTACCTTCTCAGGTTGTGTGTGAGGGCACAGGCGTCAGCCAGCTCACAGCCTCCAGGTCAATCCAGGAGGAGCCGGTCCTAGAATCTCACATCTCCAGCTGTTGCTAGATCCGATTGGTGGATGCCAGATCCTGGCTCACCCTTTCCTGCCCCCACCCCCAGCTCTGGCCCATCCAGCTGCCCAGCAACTAGCAGTGGGCAGGGGGAGGGCCTCCCAGTCAGACAACCCCGCCGGCTCCCTGGCTTGGAGGAGGGAAAGTTGTGGAGGGAAAAAGCTTAGCTCCACCGTCCTGTGAGACTCTTCCTTCCCCATGATGGTTATTGGGCGAATTAGGCCTGGAGAGGCGGCCTGTGGTGGTCACCATGGCAGGACAAAGCTCCGCTTTCACCCAGCCTGGCTCCCTCTCTGACTTGGGAAAGACAGCAAATCCCAACAGGAGATGAGCTCATGTCCTCGCTTTCTGCCATGTTGACCTTGGCCAAGGTGTAACTGTCTCCCGACACCCCCACCCCCACAGCCAGCCGTGAGGAGCAGCAGAAGGAATACCATTCCCTCAGTTTTCCTGCCCTGAGTCTCACGGATGTATGAGACCTTCGGGTCACACTGACCTTGTTCCTCTCTTCCGCTTTCCTCAGGGTACGGCAGCTGGAGGGAGCTGGCCAAGGCTCTGGCCAGCAGAAACATTCCAGCTGTGGACCCGAATCTGCAGTTCTACCGTCCCCAGAGGCTGGGCCCCAAGGTACGTGGCAGGGTCAGCCATTCCCTTGCTGCTGCCTTAACTCAGGTCCCCTACCCACCCACCCACATAGCCCTGAGAGCATCCTCCGCTTTCCCGTGTTAAGGAGAGGCAGAGCAGAGGGACGCCCTGGATGGCAGACTGGTGTCCCAGGCTCTCCTACCTGTAGGTAGAGATATCCATCCTGCCCTCCTTCCTCAAAGCCTTTATTATTGTCTTCAAGATGCCCAAGTCTGAGCTGTCCAGGGATGTGGCCTCCATCTCTGCAAGAGAAGGGGCTGGAGGAAGGACCAGCACGTCTCGCCTCCTGCTGGGATGACTGGGCTGGTCCTCCAGTCACGATCCCGGATGCTGGCAGCCAAGAGTCACAGATGATGTGGTAGAAAGACACCCCTCCCTGCAAATAGCTGCAAATAATGGAGCATTTTCCTGATAGTGTTTCTTGGGCTGCTGGTCCCCAGAAGCAGCTCTGGGTGGGGGTTTGGGAACTTGAGGTCAGTTCAGCCTGGAGCCCTAAGGCTGAGCTTCTGAGCCTAGAACAGATGCTGCCCCCAAGGCTGAACCGGAGCCTAACTGACCCCATGGACCTACAGGGTAGGGAAGAGTTGGGGTGTCCCCAGGGGGACAAATGTTAGGATAAATGAGTTGCACCCTAAGAGGGTGTGGAGGAAGAGGGAGGCAGGGTCCCTGTCCTCAGGAGAGCCTGGTCTAATTAGAAAATATGCCTTTGGTATGGGAAGACTGAGGAAAGTCAGGAATGCAGAAGCATCCCAGAAGTATACGTTGGAGGTATGTTGGTGAGGGACAGTGTGTGGACCAGAAATAGGAATGTCCCTAAGTTGACAAGCTTCTGACAGCAGGACTGTGTCTCTTGACCCTCTGCATCCCCTCAGGCACGTTCAGGGGGCCCCGGTCCTATCGCCCCCTTCATATTCCCACCAAGTTCATTCTTCTCTGTTCTGCCAGGACCCAGGCTCAGCACGTGGTGGGAGTAGAAACAGCAGCTACCTGAAGTGGAATAAGCCGGTGCCCTGGCTCTCAGAGGTGAGGCTGCTTCTCGAAAGGCAGGGTTAAAAAAACAGTGTTGATATTAGTGGGTAACTCCAGAGGCCACAGGGCATTTTATTCTGGTGGTTATTATGAAAGCATTTTATTCTGGTGGTTATTTCATCTAGGGGCTTCCCTGGCAGTCGTTAAGACTCTGCACTTCCACTGCAGGCAGTTTGGGTTCGATCCCTGGTTGGGGAACTAAGATCCCACATGCAGCACAGTGTGGCCAAAAAGTTAGAGTTCCAGGCTCATTGAGTTTTCTTCCTTAACTAACATAGAGAAGTGCTACATTTGCAGGGGGCTTCCCAGGTGGCTCAGTGGTAAAGAATCCACTAGCCAATGCAGGAGTTTCAGTCCCTGGGTTGGGAAGATTCCCCTGGAATCCCCTCCAGTATGCTTTCTGGAAAATCCTGTGGACAGAGGAACCTGGCAGGCTGCAGTCTGTGGGGTCGCACAGAGTGGGACACGAGAGAGCAACTAAGCACAAAAGTGCTACCGCCTGCCAGGCGTTGTGTGTAACCTGTCAGCTTTCTGACCCAGTAGGACAGCGTATGGGTGTACTTTATGGGTGAGAAAAGTAAAGCTCAAGAAAGCTACGGGACTTTCGTGTCTATGCCAGTCCCTAGTCATAAAATTCAGCTTCCCAAACGGTCTTTCTTGGACCATTAAGTCCCATAAGATACTCCAGTTAGAAAGGAATCCATTGTGAAATATGGTTTAAAATCTAGAGACATCCAACTTCCTGAAAATGCATGTTAGTACGTGAAAAATGCTGAGTTCTGTCATCCTCTATTTGACTTAGTTTCTCCCAACACGTACCAAACTTATTCACCTCCCGAACTGCCTTTTTCCATTAAGCTTTAGTGCTCTATGAAACCAGTGCACTGAGGGACTATATACTAGGAAACTCTTGCTTTAGAAAATTTTTATAGGAAGCTGTCAAACGTGTGAATAAAAATTGTCATAAACATCATCACACCTTTTGTTTGTGTTGGACTGGACAGATTCTTTTTCTCTTGGTATAGAAACGGAGGCTCAGAGGTTTATTATAGACACAAGGTTACCTGGAGTAAATGCTTGTGCAGACATTCCAGAGCAGCATGGTGATTTGGGGGTGAACATTTTAAATCTGGGCATCGGACCATGCAACTTGTCCAGGCCTTTCTTGGCCGGGTGGTGGCGGCCAGCCAGTCGTCTTCATCCACACCTTTCACAGTTGGTCTCTACCACCTGGGTGATTTCATTTCCAGTCCACCCATTTGCTGTGGGGC
>SJYX01024219.1:110112-170284 GCA_006410675.1 Oreotragus oreotragus
AAGAAGAAGAAGAAAAGAAAGTGGCTTATAAAATCCTCCTCACAACCCTCATGAATCTTCAGGGAATCACCAATCCAGTCTTCTCATTTCACCAGTGAGGGCACTTAAGACCTGACAGTTTAGATGGCTCACATATGCAGTTGTCCAGCTGCAGGGAGGCCCTCCCCTCTAGCCCTCCGTGGGGACCTCTATTCCCTCTCCTTACCTGTCTCCTGCCTTTGGACCTACAGTTTCAGCAGGAAGTGCTTTACTGAGCATCTGCTAGCTGTCCGGGGCTGTCAGGTTTCACTGTTATCACCCCTTTCTGGGCAAAGGCTTCCAAAGGGGTTGACCAGTCACTCTGCAAGATGGCAAAGCTCCTGCAACCCTCCCCTGTGGGTGAGCATGGACAGAACACGGGGAGGCGGCCTGTGGTCTCTTCTTTGACTGGCTCCCCTCCCCAGCCTTCAGCTGGCAGCTCAGAGTCTCAGAGGCCAGAAGTGGCTCTCCAGCGCAGCAGGCTTAGTCACCGCTCTGCTGCTCAGATGGCGAGTGGACAGCTGGTGGGCTGGGCTTCACGACATAACTGCCGTCAGACACCGTCCCTGTCAGCCCGAATCATGAGACTCTGACTAGCAAACCCCCCTAATTAACAAACCTCAGTGGCAGTGCCTTCGCTTACCATCGGTATTCAGTCCACTGGCCAAACACTGTCTGCTACTCTGCTCCCCCTACAAAGCCAACCCCGTTACAGGAAAGAAATGTGGTGGATACAGAGTCAGATCAAAACAAGCTGGAGTCCACGGGTCGTGTCGCGTGGGCTCCGTGACTTGGTGTCTCTCTCCCGAGGGCTGGGATTCTGACTTCCCTTCTCAGGCTCCACCCCGCCCCCTTTTTTCCCTCTAACAGTTTTACTGAGATATAGTTCATACACTGTATAATTCATCATTTTAAAAATATGAATTTATTGTCAGTGATGGGTCTTAGTTGCAGCACTCCAGCTTAGTTGCTCCAGTTGCATGTTGGATGTTGGTTTTCTGACCAGGGATTGAACCTGGGTCCCCTGCATAGGAAGGTGGGTTCTTAACCTCTGGACCACCAGGGAAGTCCCTATAATTCACCCAGTTAATGTGTACAAGTCAATAGCGCTTAGTATGTTCATAGAGATGTCATCCATAACTATCAGTTTAATATTAATAGGTTTTCGTCACCACTAAGGGAAACCTCTCACCTAATAGCCTCACTACCCCCAGTCCCCAGCCCCCAGGAAATGCTAGTCTAATCTGTCTCTCTGGATCTGCCCATTCAGATAGACCCTCTCTATGTGAAGACTCTCTTCACATAGACAGACTCACACTATACGTGGCCGTTTTGTCTGGCTTCTCTCACTTAGCATTATGTTCTCAAGTGTATCAGGACTTCATTCCTTTTTCTGGCTGAGTAATCTTCCACTGTGTGGGTGGACCTCATTATCTTATCCTCGGAAATGGGTGTTTGGGCTGTTTCTGCTTTCAGCTCCTGGGAATAATGCTGCTGTGGACGTTTGTGTGCAGATCAGACCTGCCTTTCTTCAGGGCCCTGAACCCCCACCGTCACACACGAGATCACTGTGGGAGGTACAAGTGACATCACAGTTCAGTTACAGAGCATCTATTCAAATGGGGGTAATGTCCTCCACTAGAATTTCACCAGATGGGGCTCTGGTCCCTTCCTCCATCCAGAGAACTCTCTTATCCAGAGTTGGGAGCCCCTTGATTCCCAAGAGGAGCTCACTTGAGGGGCAGGTGTGAGCAAGAGTCCAGAGGCTGTAGAGACTCTAGACAGGAATCCGGAGAGCAGGCCTCAGTTGTCCTGCTGGGTGGAGGTCACATGGTCCTGCCAGGCGTGCTGGTCTTGTGTGAATCTGGCCAAGCAGCAGCCTGGTCCATGCTCACACCAGTGCTGGGCTGCCCACTGCCCCCGGGGGGTGGACCACCTTCATGCCCTCTGCATCTCAGCTTCTGCAGTAACCCTGGCCTAGGTGGCTCGTACTTCCGCATGTCTCTCTCCTCCAGGGACCCCTTTCCATCTTTGCATCAACACTGGTACAAACATCTCTAGGGCTTATGGGATAAATGAAGGAGCATGTGGCACCGGGGTTAGCTTGTCTGAGCACTTGTTCCCTTCGATGATTAAGATGTGCAAGGAGTCCCGAGGAGGGAGCTGTAACTCTGCCTGGAGAAACTGCACATGCCCAGAGAGGGATTTGAGAAGAGCCTTCAAGGATGAACTCGAATTTGCTGGGTGGGGAAGAAAGGAAAAGGCCTTCCAACCAGGAATCTGTTTGCAAAGGCAGAGAGGAGTGTGTGTGGGTGGAGGGCAGGTGTGACTGGGAGAGGGGTGAGGCGAGGCCGGAAAGCCAGGTTTTGTCCAGAAGCCTCTGGGAACCCTCAGAGGTGTCAGGTGGTGGAGTGGCATGGTCAGATCTGTCTTCAGAAACTTTTTTTTCCCTCAGTTTTTATTTATTTATTTGGCTGCACCAAGTCTCAGTTGCAGCCTCTGGGATCTTTAGTTACGCGTGCGAACTCTTAGTTGCAGTGGCGTCTTAGCCACTGGATCTGAGGCAAGTCCCTGGATCTGTCTTTAGAAAGACAGTTCTGCAGGCAGTGTGAGGAAAACAGAGGTGGGAGACACCTCCATCCTGTTGGGAGGCTCTGTGAGGCCAGCGAGGCCTGGCAGAGGCCCTGTTGTGGTGGAAGGCAGTGGACGTTCCCAGGTGAGCACCCACAGGCAGAATTCATACCCCTAGATGCCCTCCCATTTCCACAGGGTTCATTGCTGTGTGTCCTTGGGGAGTCAGTTTACCTCTCTGGGCTTTAATAGTGTTAACTCTGAAAGGAAAGGGTTCAACAGGTATTTTCTCCGCTGCTTGTGAGTGGACATTTCAAGTCCATCTTTGGCCATGGCTGTGCTCTGGCCCTGGCAGTAACCAGTGGTCCTCCCTGGGCCTTAACCCTGCTGGATGGTGAGAAGGAGTCAAAGGGCAGTGCTGACCCGCCTGAGTCCTACATCCCTGCCCGACACAGTGTCTCCAAAGCTTGGAGGGACACAAACCAAGGTGGGGTCACCATCAAGGCCTGGGGAGGAAGAAGGTGCTGACTAGTCCCTCAGGGGACCCCCGCCTAGAGCCTAAGAGGGGTGAGGGGTGGCTGGAGGGTGCGCTGTGGACTGAATCAGGGCTTTAACCCCCAGGATGTGGACACTTACGTCCACTCGCCTGGGTTTCCTCTGTGTCTCAGGCCATGGGGCAGGTGGGGGCGGCCAGCTCCCTCCTCCCTCATCCTTCCCCTGTCCCAGCCCCTGTGGCCTCTGGCCCCTGACTGAACAAGCAGACTTCTGGGGGTGTCCCCCACACCCTCTGTTTTCTGTGGACTCAAGAGTCTCCCGGGGAAGGGCAGGAAGAGGGGCGGCTTGGAGGAGACAACTGAGTCTTGTAAACAGGACTCAGGAATTTCCCTAGAAGTGGCACAATGTCCCCATTCTTTCCTTCCAAGCAGCCCCAGGCCGCCCCCAACCTACATGGCCACATTCTCTCTCCCACCCACCCCAGCCTCCCACTCACATTCCAGGGAGTGATGACTGCTCCCCGAGGTCCCCAGACCACCAAGCCCAGGAAGAGCCAAGTTCTGAGGGTATGGGGTAACAGGCTCTTCAAGTGGGGACGGGGGACCCCTCCAGCTGCACCTCAGGTCTTGGCACTCCCCTTGGGGAGTGGGCTCTGACCAGTCCCTTCTCTCTCCCCCTACCACCATCCCTCCTCCAGGGCTCTTGCTGAAGACCTATGTGGGAAGGCCTTCCAGTTCGGGTATCCCCTCTGTCTCCCTAAGGCCACTAGGATTTGGTATCTGATGGGGGGAAGGGAGGGCCTGTTTGTGTGGCCTGATGGGGTCCACCTCCCATAATCTAAAGGTGGGGGGGCGCAGGGAGAGGGGAGAGTAAGATGGGGTCACCTGAAGCGCTGTGTTCAGATGATTCAGGCCAGGCTCCCCCTCCCTTCCCTCCCCCGCCACTCCCCTTCCACCCCCTGGAGTCCTGGCTTCCTGCTCATGCCCTCTCCCTCAGAGGGTCCCTGTGCTTCCCAGCTCAGTCCTGTGCCCACCGGCCCCCAGCCTAGGAGAGGAGGGGACCTGTTCGCTCTTACTTTCCCTTGGCTGCCCCTGAGCCCCAGGCACCTGAGCAGTGGTCCATGAGAGGCTCTGACTCTCGGGAGAGCCAGCCTCAGGACTCTCTGCCAGCTGAGGGGGCGGCTCAAAGACCAGGGGGTGAGGTTTCACCCAGGCCAGATAGCCACGTGGCTTTCCTCTTTTGAGACTGAAGGTGTGCGTGCGTGCTAAGTCGCTTCAGTCGTGTCCGACTCCACCCGGCTTCTCTGTCTGTGGGATTCTCTAGGCAAGAATACTGGAGTGGGTTGCCATGCCCTTCTCCACGAGACCGAAGGAAAGGGGGCCAAACCGGCTGAAACCCAGCCTGTGGCCTCCCTCCCGCCACTCTGTCCTGCCCGTAACGCCCCCTGCCTGGGGGGTGCAGACCAGCCCCCTTCCCGTGTGGGAAGAGCCGGGAGTGTATGTGTGCGTGTGTGCACGTACATGCATGTGTGCATCTGCGTGTGAACACGTGTGAGGCCAGACAAACAGACCAGGCCTTGGGGTCAGGCCATGCAGCCATGGGGCCAAGGATGGGAAAGGGGCCAAAGTGGACCGTGACCTTGAACAGTGAGGCGCACTGGGCTGGGCGGGCCAGGCCTCTGTCTCACACTCACTCCTCCCCATCCCCGCAGTTCCGTGGCCGTGTCAACCTGCACGTGTTTGAGGACTGGTGTGGCAGCTCCGTCCAGCAGCTGCGGAGGAACCTCCACTTCCCCCTCTACCCCCACGTGAGTGCCTCCCGCCCCCTCCCGCCCCGCTCCTGGCTCTCACCACTCCTCTCCCCCCGCAGCTTCTGCCTTGCTCCTCTTCCCTTGCTTTTTCTGGTTCACCTCCTTTCCTTTATCCCATGGACGCCCTTCATCTGCCCACACTATCTCCCTTGTTCCCTCCTGAGAGATCCTGTCCATTTCCCTACCTTCCTCATGGCTCACAGTATGGTTCCCCAGGGGCCACCACATCCAGTTGCACGGTTGTGTACTGTTCAAGGTCTGAATAAAGAAGCACGTGGGAGCCTGTACCAGGTTCTACCTGCCTCCCTCCCATTGTCCCACCAGCCCTGAGCAGACCCATCGCTTCACTTTCCTCTTCCCTCCCTGGGTAATGATCCCCCGCTTTCCCGGCACAGATCCGCACAACCCTAAGGAAGCTGGCCGTGTCTCCCAAGTGGACCAACTACGGCCTCCGCATCTTTGGCTACCTGCACCCTTTCATGGACGGTGAGGCCAGCCCCACATCCCGCCTTTCCCCTTTCTGTCTGAGTTGTCGGGGTGCCTAGGCATGTCGCCTGCCCCGGGCTGGCTGGACTGTTGGCCCACTTTCAGGGGAACAGGGTTTGGACGAGCTGAGGCCTCCTGCATGCCCCCAGGTGGCACTTCACACCCTGGTTTGCAGGGTCTGAAACTAGCTCACCTGTCTCTGTAAGTGTCCCCCTATCCATGGAGTCTCCCAGGTGTAGAAACCCCTGCTTTACAAAGCAGGCAGGCTGGCACAAGGCCCCACAGGGAATTTAATCTGAGATAGGAGTGCCCCCTAGGGGAAGTCTCTTCCTGCCCTCACCTGGGAAACCATCCCCCATGCCCAGGGGAGATCCAGTTTGCCATCGCTGCCGACGACAACGCAGAATTCTGGCTGAGCCGGGACGACCAGGTCTCCGGCCTGCAGCTGCTGGCCAGCGTGGGCAAGGTAGGGTCTGCTCAGCCCCACAGGCCCTCCCATCCCCCCAGAAGCCAGGTCACACGCCTCCATCAGGACACTCTTACAGAGGGATGTGGGAGAGAACAGACCTGGAGAAGACTCAGGTCTAGGCCACACCCATCCTGGTCCTGGTGCCGGGATTCATGTGGCTTCTCAGGTTGCACTGTGGGGAGCACTTCGAGGAAAGAGAGTTGCTTCTTAAGTGGTCCTGAGCCCCCTCCCATCCCTCAGCATCTCCCCTCCCCGCTCCTCCCACCGCCCTCATTTCTCGTCTCCTCACTCATCACTCCCACCCTCCCCCTCTCCCGACACCTCCAGACCGGAAAAGAGTGGACTGCCCCTGGAGAGTTCGCGAAATTCCGGAGTCAGATTTCGAAGCCGGTCAGGTGAGTATAGGTCATGATGAGCAGCAGATCCCCCAACCTCCTTCCCGAACAGAGGCAGGCTGGGAGCTGGGCCCCAGGCGTACCCCTCCGCCACCCACCCCCCCCATCACAGAGGTCCAGCAAGCCAGGGCCCCTTGCATTTCAGGAGAGCTGGACCATCTTTCTTCACTTTACAGATGAAGACCTGAGGCCCAGAGAGGGCTGTGACTTAATGAGAGTCACACAGATATTGGGTAGCACTCAGGGCTGGGAAACAGAACGGGTCTCCTTTCTCTCTGGAAGAACACTTGTGGGCTTGACGGTTCCTGGAGTGGCTGGGGCGGAAACTAGCCCAGCCTCAGAGCGCCACCTGGTGGTCTGCACGCACACATGCATGCACACACACACGGTCTGCACACACACACACATATCCATGCATACACACACACACACACACACACACACACACACACACACGGCAAGAACACTTGTGGGCTTGATGGTTCCTGGAGTGGCTGGAACGGGAACTAGCGCAGCCTCAGAGCGCCACCTGGTGGTACACACACGCGCGCGCGCACACCCACAGCCACCCACCCACCCATCCAGGAGAACATGTGTGGGCTTGATGGTGTCGGTGCTGGTGTTGGGGGTGAAACAGGCCAGCTCGCACAAAGCACTGGCCGTGCCAGCCCCCGTGGTCGCCGCTGCCCATGTGGCTCAGGGGAGCAACTGGGAACTGGGGCTGAGACCCAGCTGCCTGGGTCCAAACCCCAGTGGGGCCACTTATTACCTGGTGACTTTGGGTAAATTACCTAAGATTTCTGCACCTCGGCATTCTTATCTACAAATAGGGGTTAAGTGAGTTTGAATGTATAAAGCACTTAGCATGGGCTCCTCAGTGATGAAGAGTCCACCTACCAAAGCACAGAAGACTCAGGTTCGATCCCTGGGTTGGGAAGATCCCTTGGAGTAGGAAATGGCAACCCGCTCCAGCATTCTTGCCTGGAGAATCCCGTGGACAGAGGAAGAGGAGCCTGGCGGTCTACGGTCCATGGGGTTGCAGAGTCAGACACAGTTCAGTGTACAGACACACACGCACGCGCACTTGGCGCTTACACAGAGGAACAGCTCTCTGAGGATTAGCACTGTTATTTCACGTGTCTCCCTGAGTGTTCCGGGAGGTTTGCACTGTTATTATCCCATCTCACGGGAGGGAAAACTGAGGCTGCCCCGTCAGTAAGTGGTGATGGGGACTGTGACCCAGACGCTCTGCGTCAGGTCCTAGGGACCGGGGCAAGGAGGGAGGGACCAGGCGTGTGTGGTGCTGGGAGGCAGCCCCTGTGCCATCTCTCCCGCCAGCCTGGCAGCTGCCCGCCGGTACTACTTCGAGGTGCTGCACAAGCAGAATGACCAGGGCACCGACCACGTGGAAGTCGCAGTGAGTGCTCGCTGTCCCCTCGGCGCCCACCTGGCCACCCTCTGCCTGCTCCCTCGAACCCTGTCCCCAGTCAGCCGCCTCCAACCCTTCACATCCACCCTCCCCTCTTCCAGTGGCGGCGGAATGACCCCGGGGCCAAGTTCAGCATCATCGACTCAGCTTCCCTGTCCCTCTTCACAAGTGAGTGTCCTGCCCAGCCTGGGGACGAGGCCAGGTGGGCCAGCCTGCCGGGCTCTGCCTGCTGGGGAACCTGGCATACGGAGCCCAGAACACAAATATGAAGGGTGTGGGACGGGGAGCAGAGGCCAAAGGAGCATCATGGTCAGAGGTCCTGAGCCCTCGGGGGTCAGTGACCTGGGAGGACTCTCTGCATGCTCTCGGAGTCCTTGCCCCAGAACAGTGCCCATCCACCCCCACACAGCATTGTCTGCACGACTCCAAGGCACTCCAGAAACTGTGAGGCTCAGTCCAGGTGAAAAAAACTTCAGAGGGCGGCCAGGCCCCTACTTTGCAGGTGAGCCGCCATGGTTCTTGCACAGCCGTGGCCAGAGGAGAGAAAGCGTGCTGACCTGCTTTCTGGCTGCAGCCTGTGGACTCTCCGATCACACTCATCATGGCTTGTGATTTCCTGTCTGGAGGCCCCACAGAGCAGTCTCCACCGGCGGGTGTAGCAGAGGCCCTAGCAAGAAGGAAAAGCGGGTCTGGAGGAGCCCAGGAGATGGCGGGCAGTGTGTGTGGAGGGCAGGAGGGAGTAAGAAATGGCACATTTGACTCACAGAAGAGGGTGGTCATGGGGAAGAGATAAGGTGGGTGAGGGGAGGCTGCTAGCGACCAAGCAAGAGGCCACAGGGTCAGAGCAGGAGGGCCAGAAGAAGGGAGAGTTGGAATCAGTGTGAACCAAGAATAAAGAAGCCCGCAGCAAATTCAGGAAGAAAACCTATAAGATGGGCCAGACGTTGCCGCCTCTAGCACAGAAGGAAAACCCTGTGGGCCAAGGCAATTGAACCCTCACGGAGAGAGCAAACACCCCCGGAGGCCAGAGGGAGGTGCTGAGCCTCAGGGTGCCCTACTCACCTGGGCATGGGCTTAGGCCTGCTGGGGAGCCTGAGGCAGACACCCTGCATTCACACTCAGCTTTGCCAGCCTGTCAGCTGTGTGATCTCAGGCACAAGACTTTGCTTCCATTCGCCCAAGTTTCTTGTCTGTAAAGTAGGAATCATGCTGTACTTAAGTCACAGTGGTGACGAGGATTAAAAGGGTTGATATTTGTAAGACACTCGGAACAGTGTCTGGCTTATTATGTAGGAAGTGCTTTTCACATATTTGTTAAACTGAACATACTTCTAAGGAGAGATTTCTAGCAGATGGCAGTAAAACATTTTGAGCAAGAGGTGGCTTTTTCCAGTTCACACAAAACTGTGGTGTGTGCCAGCCATGGGACTGGTGGAGGGGGTCCAGGGGAGAGAAACAGCTGAAACCACAAGTTTTGGGGGCATGGCTTCGAGGGGGCAGGGATTGGGCACATCCTATATAGTACCAGGCTTCCCTGATGGCTCCAGCAGGTAAAGAATACACCTGCAATGCAGGAAACACAGGGGACGCAGGTTCAATCCCCGGGTCGGGAAGATTCCCTGGCAGAGGAAATGGCAACCCACTCCAGTAGTCTTGCCTGGAGAATTCCATAGACCGAGGAGCCTGGAGGGCTATGGTCCAAAGGATTGTAGCGTCAGACACAACTGAACAACTAAACACACACACACACGTACTGTACCGGGTTGTGGGGCGGCTGGTACTGGAGCCTTGACCTGGCCCCTTCCTAGCCCCTCGGGAAGGCAGGGGGCTGGCTTTTGGGCTGGCTTCTCTGGGAGTCACGGCTGTCCTGCTCTTTCCTCCCTGGGCCCAGATGAGACCCTCCTGAGGATGGACGAGGTGGAGCACATCCCACAGACAGCAGCCAGCCACGTGCGCTCCCCAGACCCCCTTCCCACTGACGAACAACCACCTGCCGACATGCTGCAGCCTGACCCTCGGGACACTCTCTACAGAGGTAAGACTTTGCTGCGCACTTGACCTCTGGCCTGGGGATGTACTGCCAGGCCCATGGTGTCAGGGAGGAGCCTCGGGAGGCTTCTATCCTGCACCGTGTCCCTAAACCAGAGGCTTTTTGCTTTCACGTGTGTGAAATAGAACACATGTACAGAACAGTGCAGAAATACAGACGGACCGCGTCACAGTCGTACCAATCATTACAGAGCAAACGTGTCAGGACAAGAAGTAGAGCCAGAATCCAGACAGGCTTCTGCAGTCGCCGGTATCAGCTTCTCACTGGACTCTAGCTCCTGTCCAGTGAGAGAAGTGTGTCCCCACTAAGGCGCTGGGGCCTTAAACTGTCAGGGGCATTTACATCTTAAAAGTTGACGTGGACTTCCCTGAGGGTCCAGTGGCTAAGACTCCTCGCTCCCAGTGCAGGGGGCCCAGGTTTCATACCTGGTCGGGGAACTAGATCCCACATGCCACAACTAAATAGTTCACATGCTGCAGCTAAGACCCAGAGCAGCCAAATAAATACTATAAAATAAAAATTAAAAGATGACGTGTCCCCTTCCCCCCACCCCCACGCCCCTCCATGATAAGTGGAAGGAAATTCAGTTACTGACGCTGCACTCGGGTGAGGCTTTGTGGCCTCTTGGAAGTTTTGAAACCTGTTTTGAGACGCCATGTACAGTGATCCCAGCGCTCTACTGTGCCTTGAGCCGGGGACTGTGTCCAAGCTCCTTGTCTCCAAGGTGCCCTGTGAATGCCACCCTCACCCTCGAGGGGGGGCCAGCTTGGTTTAGCAGCCTCAGCCGCCGGATGTGGACTCTCTCACGAGCAAAGACAGACACGTGCAGGCTCCAGGCTGCAGCCTGCAGCCCTCAGCCACCTCCTTCCACCCCCAGTGCCTCTGATCCCCAAGGCTCAGCTCCGACACGTCCTGCCTGACTGCCCCTACAAGCCCAGCTACCTGGTGGATGGGCTCCCTCTGCAGCGCTACCAGGGACTCCGGTTTGTAAGTCTCACCTGGGTGACAGGGGCTGGAATGGGAGGGGCTGGCTGAGGCTGACCCCTTCCTCCCTACACCACACCCCAGAGGCCCTGGGCCCAGAGAACTGGCACTCCACTGTGCCCGGCCTTCCCACGCCACACCGCTGGTATTCCACGGGTGCCCATCCTGGACGGGCAGCCCTGCAGAGCCTGGCGCTGTGCAGTATGTGGCTTGGCCAAGGCCTCCTACCCTCCACCCAAGGGCAGTGATATTTGTTAAACTATAGACGAGGCACTGGGGAGGTGAACTGTGGAGGGGCTCGGCTTTAGAGAACCCAGCCCGTGTGGAGGCTGAGAGGCGGGGTGATGCTGGGTTCCTGGGCCCAGAGATGATGGCGGGGGAGACTGGAGGCAGGACAGAGGGCCGGGGGCAGCTGTGGGGCAGGGTTGAGAGGGTTTTGGTGGCCGTGGCCTAGAGCTGTGTTTGAAGGGGGGCAAAAAGCAGTGTAGGGAGTAGCGGGGTTTGATCCTGGGGTGCTGTCGACCGGAAAGGCCACAGGAAGAGAGGTGGGTGGTCTCGGCTGCAGCTGGATGAGCTGGGGCAGGAGATGGGAAGTGGGCACCGGGGAGCCCAGCTCGGGGGCACGTGCCACCCAGGTCCCAGGAGGGGGTGTAAAGAGTGGCCGGAATCCAGATGCTTGGTCCACAGCAGCCCCGTGCCTTCCTCCTCTGCCCACCAGATTCACCTGTCCTTTGTTTACCCTAATGACTACACCCGCCTGAGCCACATGGAGACCCAGAATAAGTGCTTCTACCAGGAAAATGCCTACTACCAAGACAGGTGAGGCACTGAGTGCGGGGAGCCAGGAGAGCTCCCTGGCCCAAGGGGGCTGTGAGGGCACTCCACCGGGGGCCTTGGCTTTTCCTGGGCACTTCACACACGCACGTGCGCACACACACATATATGTGCACACATGCACACACGCTCACACCCCTCCCCCCTGTACCCCCAGCCAGCTGTGACCTCAAAGCTCCCCTCCTCCCCACTGCAGGCTCAGCTTTCAAGACTACATCAAGATTGACCAGCCTCAGAAGCAGGGCCCAGAGCAGCCAGGTAGAGTGATGGCCAAGCCTCCGGGCCAGGCTGGAGGGTAACAGTCCAGACTGGGCCAGAACCACCCCCAGGAGCTTAGAATGCAAACCCTGCAGCCCCTTTCCCCAGGCCTAAGAGATGGGAAGCAGCCCATCGCCCCCTTAACTTCTAAGACACAAGTTGGGACATTTTGAAAGTGGGGTGGTCCAGAGGAGGAGATTCAGGGCCCTGGCGGACACACCCTGAAGGCCCGAGGGCCTTGCCTGCCCTGCACTTAGGAAACTGCCCTACAGAAGCACTGTCCTCCCATGGCCTCTCACTTTGCGGGGCTGGCCCAGCCATCCGCTGGGCCCCTGCTAGCACTTTCCGTCCCTCATGTCACCACCCTTGACAACAACGCTTTATGCCGATGGAGACACTGGGTTAGTTGAGGCTGAATAACTCACCCTGGGTCTTGCTGAGGACCTCTGCCCATCTCACCTCCCTGGTCCTCAGCTGTCTTCTGGGTCTCGTTGGGAAGAAGTTGAAAAGCCCATGTGAGGGATGGTTTTAACAGCAGGTTTCGAGGACGGCCTTCTAGAAGAATCCCAGTATGGAGAAGCGGCAGAGGACACCCCTGCCCCTGATGGCCAGGATGCCAGGATGCCAGTGGGGAAGTCAGGCCCCCCCACAGCCCCTGGGCAGGACACCCCTGACCGCCGCCTCCGAAACCTGCGGAGACTCCTGACTCAGGCCCAGAAGGGCCTGGCAGCACCCCCTCCCTGGCGGAACTCCACAGCCACCCTCCCTGTGAGGCCCAGCACCGCCCCTGCCCAGCCAGCAGACAAGAAGGCGAGGAAGCCCAGCCTTGAGCCCCACCAGGCTCTGCAGCATCCTGACAAGTGGCCCCCAGGGCCCCTGACCGGGCACTCACCACCAGCAAAGAGGCCCAGGCCCCCTGGCGCCAGTCCCGGGAAGATGCTCGGGCGGTCCCAGTGGCTGAACCAGGTCGAGTCGTACATCGCAGAGCAGAGAAGAGGTGATAGGATGGAGCCTCCAGACCCCAGGAGGGACTGGCCCGAGGAGCAGGATGTGGTGGTGGCAGTAGCCGGCCAAGAAGGACAAACGGAGGGTGAGGCTGAGGGGGAGGATGAGGGGGAGGACGAGGAGGATGTGAGTGAGGTGTTGGAGTATCTGTCCATGTTCGACCCGGTGGTGAACTGGGAGCAGACCTTCAGTGCCCACGACCTGGACTTCCAAGCGCTGCGGACGGACTGGATCGACCTGAGCTGTAACACATCGGGCAACCTGCTGCTTCCAGAGCAGGAGGCGCTCGAGGTCACGCGGGTCTTCCTGAAGAAGCTCAACCAGAGGATCCGGGGGTAAGGTAAAGGGCTCTCGGGCCGGGCGGGGAGGGGCGCCTGGGAGGATGCGTGCCTTCAGGTCTTGGTGCCACCAAGAAACCCTTGGTCCCTGAAACCCTCGGGGCCTGGCCCTGGGCACGAGCTGAGCTCTGGGAAGGTGCTCGTGCAAGGAGCCAGTAAAGAGGTGGAACTAGCAAAACGCGCTAAAAAGATACCCTGAGACCCCAGATGTGGGCTGGAAGGGCGGCAGCAGAAGGCACGACTGAGCGCTTGTTTTTTTTATTCATTCTTTTGTTTTCAACCTACTGATATTTTTCTAATTGAGATAAAAGGAATATATCATTTAATTCACCATTTAGGAGTGTACAGTTGAGTAGTTTTCAAGTATATTTAGAATGTTGTGCAGCCACCACCCCTATCTGATTCTAGAATGTTTTCCTCACTTTTAAAAGAAATCCGGTTTGCAGTTTACGTCCTTCCTCCCAGGCTCTGGCAACCACTGGTCTGCTTGGCCTCTGTAGATTTACCTATGCCAGACATTTCACATGTGTCTGGCGTCTTCCACTTAGCAGATGCTTCCAAGGTGCATGCACATTGTAGAGTGTATCAGTGCTTCATTTCTTTGTACAGCTGTGTCATAGTCCACTGTCTGGGCAGACTACATGTCTGTTTATTCATCAGTTGATGGACATTTGGGTTGTCTCCACCTTTTGTTGTTATGAATGATGCTGCTATGAACATTCACGTACTGGGTATTTGTGTGACCGTTTTCAGTTCTCCTGGGTAAATTCCTTGGGATTGAATGGCTGGGTCATAGAGTAACTCTAGGTTTAACATTTTGAAGAGCTGCCAACTCTTTTGCAAATCATCTGTACCATTTTACATTCCCATCAGCGGTGTATAAAGGCTCCAATTTCTCCATAATCTCACCAATTCTAATTTTCCTTTTTTTAAAAATAGCCATGCTAGTGGATGTGGAGTGGTATTGCGCTGTGGTTTTGATTTCATTTCCCTTGTGACTAGTGACGACGGGCCAACCAGTCAGCATTTCCAATCGTCTGTCATGTCTTTTCTTTTAAAATTATTCTTTTATTAGCCATATGTGTTTTTTAAAATTCATTTATTTTTTGGCTGTGCTGGGTCTTTGTTGCTCTCTAGGTGTGGCATGCAGACTCAGTCGCTGTGGCACACAGGCTCAAGAGTTGTGGTACACGGGCTTAGTTGCTCTGCAGTGTGTGAGATCTTTCAGGACTAGGGATCAAACTCATGTCCCCGGTGTGGGCAGGCGGATTCTTAACCACTGGACTGCCAGGGAAGTCCCCGCTGTGTCTTTCGCACTGTTGACTGAACAGAGCTGTGTAGTAATGAGGGTTAGTTTCTGAAGGAATCTCTTCACTATGACTCATGCTGCCACCTTACATGCTGAATACTTAGGGTCTTAGAGTTCTAAGAGACTAGCTCATCCATCTCTGTGGATCCTTTTTTTAAAGATGATGGCAGTGCTCACTGGAGCGGGTAAGCATCGTGTGAGCATGTTAACCAGCCACAAAGCTGGGCAAAGCCCGGGGTCTCCTGATGCATGGGGTGGAGTGACAGCAGCCTCGCACCCTTTCTTCCAGGAGGTACCAGCTTCAGCGCATTGTGAATGTAGAGAAGCGGCAGGACCACCTCCGTGGGGGCCGCTACCTCCTGGAGCTTGAGCTGCTGGAGCAAGGCCAGCGCCTGGTGCGGCTCTCGGAGTTCGTGTCCACGCGTGGCTGGCAGGGCGCTGATGCTGTGGGCGGGAAGGAGGCCGAGGCCCTGAACCTGCAGGGCCTGGTGTGGAGCCCGCATGACTTCCAGAGGCACGTTCCGGGTGCCCGGGCCCCAGAGCCCAAGCTGTGCTGGCCCCAGGGCTTCTCCTGGGACCACCGTGCTGTGGTCCACTTCATTGTGCCAGGTGAGCCTCCTGGTGCCTTGGTGCCCTTGGCTGAGCAGAGGCCTCGTGAGATAGCGAGCACCTGGTCACTGCTCCCTGACGTGATCTCACAGAACCTGGGGGAAAGACCACCGTGGGAAACTGGGGCTCACGGGAGCAAAGTAACTGGTCTCAGGTGACCTGGGCCATCAGGGCGGGAGCTGAGAAGGACGGCTGACTGGCAGCTCTTCCTATGGAACTTGCATGCAGGGTTGGGAATGAACAATGGGCCAGGGCTGCTGGCCTGGGGCAGTGAGACAGGAAGGGGCTTGGGGAGTGGGCTGGCTGATTTTCATAACCAGAGAGGGAGAGGGGAGCAGGTCACAGGAGTAGAATGGGTTAGAGGGGGTCAGACAGGAAGTGCAGGGTGATCATGGGATGGACAGCTGGTGGGTTGGACTGTCAGGGCACAGGAGGGTTACTATGAGAGCAGATGACAGGCTCCAGCTCCAGGCTTTCCGCGGGGCCCTCCCTGGGAGGCTGTGCAGGGAGGGGGTGGAGAGGCCCCCTTACCAGGAGCTCTCCCGCTGCCCTCCGACCCCCACTGCCCTGCTAACCTTTCTCATAGCCGCATTGCCCTAAGCAAAGGTCCAGTGGGACTCCTGACCACGCAGGACCTGGAAGTAAAGAGGCACTCCTTTGCATTACTCCGCTTCTTTCTCCCCACCCCACTGGGCAGTGAAGAATCAGGCACGCTGGGTGCAGCAATTCATCAGAGACATGGAGACCCTGTCCCGGGTCACCGGCGACCCGCACTTCAATATCATCATCACCGACTATAGCAGCGAAGACATGGACGTTGAGACCGCGCTGAAACAGTCCAAGCTGCGGAGGTGAGGGTGTTCCCGCCGGGGCACAGCCTGAGCAACCTCTTCCTGAAGTCCTATCGGTGCCCTGATTCCCAGTCTAGCTTTTCCCAGAGAATTCACCCACCCAGAGTCCCATCCCAGGAGCCTGCATCACCTCTGTGCTGCCCGCCAGCTTCCTCCTGGGACCGTCACAGCTGGGTCCTGAGGCTCAGCCTCTCTTTTGCTCTCCCCGCAGCTACCAGTACATGAAGCTAAGGGGGAATTTCGAACGCTCGGCTGGACTCCAGGCTGGTGTGGATCTGGTGAAGGTAAGCAGCCTGAGAGGGGCCTGGGAGATGACAAAGGCTGGTGAAGAGATCTGGCCAGCTCCTCGGGGAGGAAGGCGCCAGACACACAGTCCTCTCTGCTACTCTGCAGGGCTAGGGCCAGGGTGGGAGCGTTTGTCCGGAGTCCCCAGCATCCACGAAGAGAGTCAGGGTTCCCTCTCTGATCACGAGAATTGTGCCCCAACGCCCAGGGCTGTGGAAATCCATCCAGCATTTTGTTTCACGCAAGCTTGTCGGTCACTGAAATGGGAGAGGGCCAGAGGATGGTCCTAGAGTGTCCTGGGCTCCTCGCCCTGGTCTAGGGGGACTGCTGATGTCCCCATCTGTCCCCAGGACCCGCACAGCATCATCTTCCTCTGCGACCTCCACATCCACTTCCCAGCTGGCATCATCGACACCATCCGGAAGCACTGCGTGGAGGGCAAGATGGCTTTCGCCCCCATGGTCATGAGGCTGCACTGCGGGGCCACCCCCCAGTGGCCCGAGGGTGAGCCTGCCCTGGGCTCGGGAGGGTAGGAAAGACCTCTGTGCCGTGGTGCTTAACCCGGAGCTGGAGACAGTCCTGTTTACGGTGGCAGCACCCCCTCTCCATCCCTTCCCCTTCCCCATCTCCATTCACCTGGCCGCCCTGCTCACCTGGGCAGACCACAAAGTGGCTCAGGGCTGAGCTGATGGCAGCGGCGGCAGCGGCAGCAGCGGCGGAAGCAGCAGCAGCAGCAGCAGCAAGGCTGAGCACTTCCTGTGATTTCCCCTTCACTTGTTCGTCAGACATTTACCAAGCACTTACTATGTGCCAGACCGTGTGCCCACTCAGGATGCAGAGATGAGAGGTTTCCTGCATGGAGAGGGAGCCAGGCATGGCTGCACCCTCAGGGGCTGCTGTTGGCACAGCCTCCTAGGAGCCTGTCACCAGCCCTTGGTCCCTCCCTGGGGAACTGCTGCCTTCTCTGGACCCGGAAACATAGCTCAGAGGGCTTTCCTCACAAACAGGAAAAGGGCTCATTCAGATGAGAGTCTTCCACCTCCCAGAAAAGGCTCTAGGGGTGCAACCCTGGAGCCCCCTCGGTGCACCTCCTGGCCCTGGTTCAGCTCCCCTGGGGCTT
The DNA here is from genome assembly GCA_006410675.1 of Oreotragus oreotragus. Classification (NCBI taxonomy): domain Eukaryota; kingdom Metazoa; phylum Chordata; class Mammalia; order Artiodactyla; family Bovidae; genus Oreotragus; species Oreotragus oreotragus. The sequence continues at coordinate 127,429 of SJYX01024219.1, forward strand.
GTCTGTCTGCAGGCTACTGGGAGGTGAACGGATTCGGGCTGCTAGGCATCTACAAGTCAGACCTGGACAGGATCGGCGGCATGAACACCAAGGAGTTCCGAGACCGCTGGGGTGGAGAGGACTGGGAGCTGCTGGACAGGTGACTGGGAAGGGGTGGGGCTAGAGGCTTCCAGGTCCAGCCCCCTTGGCCCCACTGGCCTGGATTCCTTTCCTCACTGAGACTGAGCTATTGGAGGGGATCCTGCCTCTTCTTCTGTGGCAGGGCAGGCGTGGAGGGTGCTTGGCAGACAGTTAGGGAAGGGCACAGACTCTGAGCTGCAAGGGTGTGAATGGTAATGTTGTCCACCAGGCACCCCCTTGCCCACTTGGTAGAACACAGCTGGGGAGGAGGCTGGAGTTTTAGGGGGTTGAAGAGAATCAACACAGGGTCAGCATAAGAGCCAGTGTGGACCGTTGGAAGCATCAAGTATCCAGGAGGCTCTGGGTCCCTGGAGCCCTGGGAGAAGGGAGTGTTGGGGAGGAGGACAGGCTGGCGGGATGCAGGGAGAGGGCATTTCAGAGCGTGTGTGTGGGTGGTGAGCAACTGGGAGGCTTAGTCTGAGATTCTGCCTCAAAATTCTTCAGGAAATTTGCCACCAAGGGGAGGAGGGGGAAAGTGGATGACACCTTGAGATTTGAGCTTTAGGGTGAGGATGAAGGAGAGAGAGGAGGAGAATCCAAGAGAGAAAGGATGTAATTGCTGAAGCAGTGTCCAGAGGAGGTAGATGGGGAAAGGTCAGGGGCCCTAGGGGGAGGGGACCCAATGAGAAAGAGATTCTTCTCCCTGAGAGACCGGACACCTCCTCACCGCCTAGTCACTGGGCACCTGACTGGGCAGGCGATGGACATCCTCCACCCCCTTCTTAATGGACATCCTCCACTCCCCAGATTCTGGGAGGGATGTGTGGTCATCTCCGTTTTCCAGATGAGAAAGCTAAGCCTCAAGGAGAAGTTAACGACTTGCCCCAAATCTCTCAGCTGTGACTGTCTTGAAAACCCAATCTGAAAACTTGAAAATCGGATCTGTTTGATTTTTCCCTAGAGGGCAGGCAGGCAGGCAGGCAGGAAGGTGACAATACTAAGAGAATTTAAGGTGCAAACGAGGGCCGGTGAGGGAGCTTGTGTTAGATAACACAGCTCCCATAAAGCTCCACGGCCAAACCTCAAAGTGGAGAGAAACCTGGTGTTACCTCCACCCCCGGGGGAAGGCAGGCCTCCACAATTCTGCCTCCTCTGAGGCCCAGGGAGTAAGAAATTGCTCCAAATTCCAGTTATTGCCACCTGCTGGAAGCACAGGCCTCCCAACAGGCTATGAGTGTGGGAAGGGGAAGGGGTGGGAGCTGGAACAAGGTCTGCTTCCCGACTCCCCCTCCCTCCATCAGACAGGGTGGAGGGGCCCCTGCTGGCCGACCTCCAGGTGGGCTGAGCACTTGCGCCCTTCTTTACTGGTCCTCACCGCATCCACCACTGTATCCGTTTATCCTTTCTAGGGAGAGAGGCTCTGAGACACGGCCCAGGCCGTTTGGCTCTCTGCCCCATCCCTGCCCCATGGGAAGCAGGGCCTGGTGGGGCCATGGCAGGCGGGCTGGCCCTCTCCCCGCTGTCCTCGGTGTTTCTGTGGCTCATCCCGCCGTCCTTCCACCCAGGATCCTCCAAGCCGGCCTGGAAGTGGAGCGTCTCTCCCTCCGAAATTTCTTCCATCACTTCCATTCCAAGCGGGGCATGTGGAACCGCCGCCAGATGAAGATGCCGTAACCCCGGCGTGGGGGGGGGCGCCCGCTGGACTGATGGCTTCCGGCACCTGGACCACGGTGGCCCGGCCAGTGCCCACTCGCTGCCAGAGCAGGAAGGGAGGGCAGCAGAGGCTGTGGTGGGCCCAAGCAGTCTCCAAGTTGGTACCCCCTGCCCCGGCAGCCGTCCTCTGCCTCTGGGCCTCCGAGGCCAGGAGACGAGACAAAGATGGCAGAGTTCTCAGGAAGGGCAGCGGGACCAGGTCGAGGGAGGTGAGCCCAGCCTGGCCACACCACACTGACCGGGAGGTACCTTTCAGTGCCCACCCGGGGCTCCTAGCTGGGCAGCGACCACGGACTGGAAGCTCTTCTATTAGACGGATTTTATTAGGGTTTTACTCTTTTTTTAACAGAAAACCAAAACCACACATGTCCAGACCCAGCATAGACTGTGAGGGGGGTGGAGTTGTGTACTTATAGGAAGGGCACTCCCTCCCTGCATACCTCAGACCCACGGGTGCGTCCCTGGGCCCTGGACCAGGCAATTGGGGAGCTGGCCCCACGTGGAGCCGTTCGCAGCTGCCCTGCAGGTCCTTGCCTCTGGGATACACACACCTTCCAGGTAGCCAACCGACAGCTGGCTGCCGATCAGGGCATTAACCTCACCCTCCAGCTGCACTGACTCCAGACTGACTGGAAGCACAGAGCGGACCAACTCCTCCCAGTGCCTCGGGGGTTTGGGGGCCAGGGAACCAACGGGGGTGGTGGGCTCCTGGCTCCCTGGTGCCAGGTGGACATGCATCACAGGCGAGGCGGGGGGATGGCAGGGGCAAGAAGCCCCCTTCTGTCCCAGCCACCTGTGAGCTGGGCCTTGGGGACCACATGAAGCAGAGCGGGGAGAGGATGAGCGGAGGGGTGAGGTCTAGGGGGAGGGATGAGAAGGGAAGCAGGAAGCCTGAGTCTCACAGCCCAGCCCCCTCCTGCCGCCCCGCAGGGAGGAAGAGGAGAAAGACCCTCTGAACTGGGGAACGGCCCCGGAGGGGAAGGTCTGGGGAGGTGAGGCGAGGATGTCGTTCTGTCCACAGAGCGGGAGCAGGACTGAAAAGTGAAGCTGTTTCAGGGAGCACAGCCCTCGGCCTCTGGGGCTTGGGGCACCTTCTCTGTCACCTAGATCGCATCGCACACTTCTCTTGCACTAATGATCCCAGGCGCCTCTAGACTGGAGATGTTTCTACTGCTGCTGCCTTCTGCACTGCTCTAACTCACCACCGGTGCCCTGGACGCGGCCTCGCAAACCCCAGCGTCTGTGAGGAAGGGCCCAGAGCAGGTGCGGCAGGGCCTGGGAGACCAGCCCGCTGGGCCCAGACTCGGTGTCGTGATGGAGTCCAGGTCTCGGTGTGTGGAACTGCAGGGTCTGCCTGGTGGGCCCCGCGGTCACCCAGAGCATGAATTTGGCCTACAGGAGAATGGAGCCCCGCGAGAACCTTCTGGAGGTTGACGAGAACCCCTGCCTCCCGCCTAAAAAATCGGGAAGGACACGGACTTTTCGGTTAATAGACTGTGGCTTGTGGATGCTCGATCTGCCCTCAGGCTATGGCCTTTTATGGTCCTGGCTCACACGCCGTGCCTTCCAGGAAGGACTGTAAGGAGTAGATGAGAGCTGTGGGTTCCTGGGTGGCCAGGTTTCTTTCTGGGGCTACTTTTATCCCTGGGCGTTGCCCAGCAAGGCCTGAGTCCACCCAGATGGTCCTCCTGCTTCACTCCTCCTGAAGACAGGTGTCTGCCCAGCCTCCCCTCCCCGGCCTGGCACCCCCTCTGCCCCAGCCAGTGCCTTGCATTCTGCGTTTGTGACCTCCACACCGTCTGCCTTAATGGAGGGGGCCTGGCATGGCCCCTACTCGGTAGGGAAATGTGTAGGGTGTGGGGAGGGAAAGCGTTAAATACAGCATCTTCTCAGAAAACAAAATGCCCTTGCGTTTTCCTATTGCCCATCAAGGTGGGAGATGGCTGGGCAGAGGGCCCAGGCTCACGTGGCCATCTCTCAGCTCTGAGGCCTCCAATGGACATGCCAAGGACTCTCCATATCACCCTTCATCACCTGTATGTCTGTTGCGGAGGGGGGCGGGGGGGGGCAGCCTTCCCTATGGTGTGGTTTACTCAAGAGGGGGACCACGAGGTTCCTGTCTGAGGAACATTTCCCGTGCAATAGATTCATGCAGGTTGGAGCTTTCAGTTGAGAAAGGCTGGTAGACACAGGAAGGTCGGGTGACGAGCTGAGGTGTGGCTTATTCTAAGAGAGCGGACAATCGAAAAGCATCTCTGTTTGAGCTGGGCGTGCTCTGTTGATGCGTTACAGTACAAAGGTACCATCCTGGTCATATCTGATGTAGGCAGAGATTGAAATTAGTTTGTATTCCTTAAGCACATGCCCAAGAGGGTGCTGCTGTGAAAGCTGGGGTGGCCAATTTGTTGCTAGTTGCTCAGTCATGTCCAACTCTTTGCGACCCCATGGATTGTAGCCTGCCAGGTTCCTCTGTCGATGGGATTCTCCAGGTAAGAGTGCTGGAGTGGGTTGCCATGCCCTTCTCCAGGGGATCTTCCTGACCCAGAGATAGAACCCTGGTCCCCTGCATTGCAGGTAGATTCTTTACTGTCTGAGCCACCAGGGAAGCCCAGAGGCAGCCAATTGGAGGTTCTCAAAAAGCATCCAGAGGAGACTGGTCTGCTGCTAATGTAGCAGATGGTAATTACCCTAGGCACTCGGGCAGGGAAACCTGACTCAGAGCGGAACCCACAGGAGAGGGAGTGACTTAAAAGCCTTTTCCCCCTCCAGGCTTGGGGTTGCTCCTTTGAGCCATTTCCAGGACACAGATGGAGACAGCCACCCCTCTGGGGAGCCTTCACAATTGAAGACACAAAGATTGACTCACGGTGGATCTGCAGAAAGCTTTATGGAGAGAAATTATTCCATCCTACAGAAAAGGGAAAACAGGCTGGGGCAGAGGGAAGGAACAGGGTGGGGTCAGAAGCAGAGTCCTTATGCTGGGCAGACCTACCCTTCCGTAGGCACACCCGAGGCCCAGGAGACAGGTGGGTGGTACTCGAGTCCGCGCTCAGGACTCCAGGCTGAGATGACTCCGCTTAAGCCCGGAGAAGAGCCCATCTTTGTTCCAGGGCCGAGGGTAGGAAGCCCTCCCAGTCTAGGAGCTCTCCTGAAGCTGTATGCTGTGCCCTTCAGCCTGGCAGATCAAGGGGGAGAGAAGCACTTCCAGGCCCAGCACCTGTAGGGGAAGCAAAGAGATGAAGAGGAGGGCAGGCCAGGCCAGACCAGCGCCTCGGGCCCAAGTGTCACACAATTGCCCTGGTGCCTTCCCAGGGTGCAGCTGCGGGTTCAGATCCGAACCTGAAGCAGGGCCTGAGCCTCGGTGCTGCCAGCTGGCTCCCCGTGGCCCTGTTGACTCTGTCAAGGAGAACACCTGCGTCTCCCTCTTCCCCCACTAACTGCAGCCGCCACCCTCCCAGGCTGCAAAGAAGCTCAGCCTAGGAGGAGAGAGCACAGAGGACTTTGGTGAGTCCCAGCCCATGCTCTGCTCCAGGACCTCATCCCTGCCCCAGGTCTGCATTCTTCCCCTCTGCCTGGCGAGCATCTCTCTCAGCCCAAGCCGGCAGAGGTGAGAAGGGCCACCTGTGCACCTCCCATCTTCCCTCACCTGGGCTCAGGCCTTGTTCAGAGAGGGGTCTTGGCAGCCAGAATAATCTCTTGTGCCCCGAAGCCTGTGATGAAGATGTTGAGGAAGACAGTGATAAAGATCAAGGCGGTGGCCGCGTTGTTGAGCTGGTTGAGTCGCAACCGCTTTTCCACCTCATTAAGGTTCAGTAGAGCTGTGGAGAAGAGGGAGAAGCAAATGATGGCCTGGGGGTGGGGAGACGCTTCCCCCACCACAGCCCCTCAGGTATCAGGAGTTGGTGGCCATTGTACTGAAATGCCTTCTCCCTCACCGACCACGTGGGGTGTTCACGTGGTACTCAATAGGGCCGATTTTGGAAACTTAGATTGGGTCTTCTCAGAGTGGGGAATGCACGCTCTAGGAATGCTGCTACGAGTTAGTAAGCACAGTCATTTGGCAGGTATTGTACTGGCTACTAGATGGGATGCTAGGAGGTAGGTCAGGGTGCCTGCCTGCACTGTATCGTTGTTTCTTGGGCACTTGAAGGTGCACAGGGCTAACAGCAGGTTAGTGTATGACTGTGCAAACTCAAGGTGTGACAGGGAGGTATTCAGGACTTTTCTTCCCACCCACCCCCCGAGGCCAGCTCCAGGCCTGGGCTCCTCACCCATGACCAAGAGGAGTATTCCGATGACCACCTGCAGGAGCAGAGAGATGCTAAGGAGGGTGATGAGGGCGAAGTAGTGATAGGAGGATGGACCCCGATCTAGCACCGCTTTCAGCTGCACAGTGTTGGACATGAAGAGCGCCATGTCCAGCAAGCCCTCCGCCAGGCTCTTCTTGGTGGCATAACGGTTCAGGTTGATGGGTGGGCTCCTCCCTGGGCTGGGGCTCCCAGGCTGTTGGGGACAAAATACAGGCTTACCCGGGAGGCTCCAGAAGGGACGAGGTTGAGAAGCTGGGAAGGGGTGTGCTGAGTCACTTAAGTTGTGTCTGAGTCTTTGTGACCCCATGGACTTAGCCCCCCAGGATCCTCTGTCCATGGGATTCTCCAGGCAAGAATACTGGAATGGGTTGCTAATCCCTTCTCTAGGGGATCTTCTCAACCCAGCGATGGAACCTGAGTCTTCTGCATTGGCAGGTGGGTTCTTCATCACTATTGCCACCTCTGTTTTCCCCTGAGAGGAGAGCATTGGAGAAGACAGGACAAGGAGTTCTGAGGCTGAGTGGAAAAAGAAAAGGCATCTCTCCTCCCAGAATGATGTGGGCCCCAAGGCGGGGTGCAGAGCACCCCAGATGGAACAGGAGCTGCGCGCTCTTGTGTTCTGCTCCAACTTGACCTCGTGGGGACTCCTGGAGCCTCAGCCTTGCTCGGGCACACACCCCAGCTGCCACACCCGGTCCATCATACATACACGTCTGTGAGCATGCGTCTATGCACACAGGAGTACAGGCCGGTCAAAAGCTCTTCATTTGTTTGTTATTACTTTTTAGCTAGAATTTATTGATGCATAATTTACATTTGATTTGCTTTTGAAATATTAAGATGAAGTTTTATTCTCAAGAAGCCACTTACTCTGAGAGAGGGTCACAAGCAGGGCTGTGGGGGCAGGGGTCAAACTGAATGCTGCAGGCAACCTGCAGTTTTTGAGGCAATTCATTTAGGATGGCGCTGGGGATGGATGCATGGCCTAATGAGGGCCCAGAGCGGGGAGACATGTTGAAAGGTTCTGGTCCCGCAGGGCACCATTGCCCCGAGTCCATGTGGTGGCGCTCGGGTCCGAAGGAGCAGCTTGGGCAGCAGGAGTGTGGGCGCTGGGGGGTGGGGTACAGGTTGGTGTTTCTCCCTGAGGAATCCACTGACAAGTCAGGGTTGATGTAAAACCTGGACTCACGCAGGCTAGGATGGGAGCCTGTTCACAGGTCTGCCTTGGCTGACCTGCTGCTACTGCTGCTAAGTCATTTCAGTCTGTCTGACTCTGTGCAACCCCATAGACGGCAGCCCACCAGGCTCCCCCAATGGGGTCGCAAAGAGTTGGACACTACTGAGCGACTGAACTGAACTGAACTATTGCCTGGAAAATTCCATGGACAGAGGAGCCTGGTAGGCTACAGTCCATGGAGTTGCAAACAGTCAGACACCATTGAACAACTTCACTTCACTTTATAATTTTCCCAAAATACAAAGTGAGTTCAAGTAGCTCCAAATCCCTGCTGGCATGTACAGTTGATACTGAATGGGTATTTTAAAAATACTTTTGTTTAGTTTTTCTAGTTTTGTTTCATAGGAAATTGGTGACAAACAAGCTAGTCTATCATCACTGGGTCAGACTACTTCCATGTAGATTTAACATTTTAAGAAAATTTAAAGATTATTGTAGTCAAAAGTGGTTGTTTAGAGGAAGTTAGTTTCTTAAATACCTGTATTAATTTACCAATCAGAAAATCAAATTATTGTTAGTTAAAACACTATTCATTTTATGGATAAAATAATAAGATAAAATTGTCCTTAAAGACTTGTGAGAAAATACAAGTAAATTTCAATATTTGTATCCATAATGAAATACATTTTAAACTCAGTGTAATGGGCTCTGAGATTCTTTTCAGTGCAGAAATTATTCCTCTTCCCTCTCAGACTTTGAGACTCCTGTGATGAGCATACAATCTATTTTTATCTATATCTGTCTATTCGTCCATTCATTGGTCTATCTGCATCTGGTTGCATCCTCAGAGATTCTGACTTCTTAATTCTGTAGTCTATAACAGGAGCAAAATGCCTGCAAGCATGATTCTTTCAGAAAGCACTTTTACTCAGTAAAAGAAAAATTTGAAATGAAAAATGTGAATTGCAAGAATTTTACATTTTTATACGCTGAGAGTTGCTGGTGATCCAATTGAGTTGACTTCCAAGGGAGTACAATAATGGACTTTTGGTCTTGTAAGGAGCATTTTGGGCTTCCCTGGTGGCTCGTGCAATAAAGAATCTGCCTACAATGCAGGCGACCCAGGTTCAGTCTTTGGGTTGGGGAGATCCCCTGGAGAAGGGAATGGCAGCACACTTCAGTATTCTTGTCTGAAAATTCCTTGACAGAGGAGCCTGGCAAGCTACAGTCCATGGGGTTGCAAAGAGTTGGACATGACTGAGCTTCTAACACACACACACACGGAAAAAAGTCCGTCAGCTTGACTTTAAAACATGGAGTCTGTGAAGAATGAGCAATGAGGACAGCCACATGGCAGTGACAACTCTAAATCTCATTCTCCTTCAGGTGGGGGAAATAAACAATGGCCCACCTGCAGATATTCAGACATTAGGAAATATGCTACGCCTGAGGGTCTAACATGATCTCAACTGGGGAGAGAACTGACCACGTAATTGTCTTTGCTTCTTCCTGGTTCTATTGTTGTTTTCCTAAAGGAGGCATTAAATATAGAACTCGAGATATATCAATCTCAGATAAGCTAGAACAAAAAATATCAGGAAAGACTCATAGCTCTGATCACTGATGGGATGGTTGGGGGCTATTTCAGCTGGTCTTGTCTCCAAAAGTGAGGACACCAGGGAGTGATGGCAGTGTTGAAGGAGGAGGGTGTATATTCACTGCACTAACTAATCAGTGGCCTTTATTAAAAGAAAGAAATCAGGAAGATATGAGATTAATCTATTCATCAGTTATTGAAATGTTACTGTCAACACATATTCTATATTTGCAATATATACACATTCCACATATATACACAATATATATCACCATACTACAGTTGGCACTGAGTTAATTTATATTGATCACTTTCCAAATGTTAGCAGTAATTGGAATCTGGAGACACAAGGAAAAATAAATCATTCCTTCATTTGAGGAGCTCACAGTGTAATCAGTTAAGACTGATTTATGAATAAAAAATTGCAATCAGAGAGATAATTATAAGCAATAACACTAAACACGTAATAGTGTGTCAGGAGTGTTCTGAGTGATTTACTGTGTGCCAACTCACTTATTGGTCATAAGTATCTGAAAAGATAGCACACCTCTATTATTGTTTGTTTACTGAGGCTAACTTTAGAGAGCTTTACCTTTAGAGAGGTTAACTTGGCTGATATTAGCCAATCAGTAGCAAAGCCAGGTGTGTGAACCCCACAGCTGTTTAACCACCACCTTAACTGCTGGTTCTTACATGTAGGCAACTCGGGGTCTGCTGGTTGGGTACTTGCAACCTATATCCATCCTTACCTGTTCCTTTTTCCTTCCTGTCTGGGAGGGCATGAGAAAGAAGTGCAGCATTTATTCCTACAGACTTGACACCATAGTCTGCACATCAGCCACCTCCCCCAGCTTGATCCTGTCTTGCTGTATCTCACTGTGTGCACTGTTTGCTGAAACCAAGGTAGGCAAGGCATGAGCAGGGAAGCTGGAAGAAGACTTGAGGAGCCATAGGAACTGCAGACATGTTTATTCTCTCCTGGCTGGCGCAGCAGCCATAGCAGCGGACACACTGTCTTCTTTCCTCTCCTGGCTGAGCCAATGTATCCACTGGATCATAACACAACTATTATGACTGTGTATCCAATCATAAGCCTCAAGGGCTTTCCAAGTGGAGATTAGATATGCTTACAGAAAAAAAGTAGCCTGTGGCCTAGCAAGTACCTCGTGACACACATGAGCAGTGCTATAAATGACCTCAACTGTTACATAATCATTATTTACAAAATGTGGGGCAAGAACAAGAGGACTTGGGGTGAGAGAGCTTGACCACCTCTGTCTTGGTTAATTTGCTCTTTCCCTACAGATGCTAACTGTGGGCATGAAGTCCACATCAAGCTGAGCATCACTGTGTTCTGTTGTGCTCTCCATCCCCAGGTCCTACCCCTCCACTGGCTTTGGAGAGTGATGTCGAACACAGAGAAGGCTCCCTTTCCTCCCTGCACCACATCCATCATGGATGCAGGGCCCTTCCTGAATTCTCCCCGTACAAGTAATGTCTGATTGAAGTAGTTATCAGAAACACTAACTAATGTTTGTGATTAGTGGAAGTGTAACCAACAGGACCCTACGGGGCCTTCCTGGAAGACTCATCCTCCCATGTCTTTTACTTGCTTCTTATCTGTAGAAAATCTTTAGCCTCCTAGGCCTTCCCTGAGTTCCAAAAAGCACATTTAATCAGAGAATTGAGACAATACAGAGAGAAAGGAAAACAGTAAAGCAAAACAAAATAATAATAGTTTGCTCATTGAAGTCAAGGATCTTTAGTTCCTCCTCAAGAGCTATGGATAGAATTCTGAGCTGTTTTGCAAATACTAAAACCTGCACCAGGTGAAGAAGTTAACTGTGTGCTACCCACACACATTTAGACCCCAGACAGCCTGGAACCAGGTTGATGACATTGACTCTCAGTTTCCTCACCACCAACAAATCAGAAGAATGTCCACAAGCTGATCACACTCTACAGCCCTCCTCTTCCCTCCTATCCTTAAAGGCTTTTCCCTGAAAGCCTTTTGGTTATTAAGGTCTTTTAAGCACTAGCTACTTGAACTCCTTCCTTGCAACCTTGAAACAAACACTGTACCTTCCTTTACCACACGTTCATGTCAGCATATTGGTTCTACTGAGTGCAGGCAAGTAGACCCAAATGTGGTTTGGTAAGAGAAGGAAATTATAATGTAAAACATAGCAAAAGCCCATCATGAAATATAACTGTTCTCAGGGTTTATGAGTCCAACGATTTTCTCTATAGAAACACCATGTACACACACACACACATGCACACACACATACACCCTATCTTTTAGCTCTCAGTGTCTCTGAGAAACAAAATGAAAGACTTAGATACTGCCCTCATCAGTCATGACTGTATCCCAACTAAGTCCCTTACTAAGGTCCATCCCACTACTGTTATTTTCCATTGGATTAGTCTTTCTTCCAGAGAAGGCAATGGCACCCCACTCTATTACTCTTGCCTGAAAAATCCCATGGGCGGAGGAGCCTGGTAGGCTGCAGTCAGTGAGGTTGCGAAGAGTCGGACACAACTGAGCGACTGAGCGACTGAGCGACTTCACTTTTCACTTTCATGCATTGGAGAAAGAAATGGCAACCCACTCCAGTGTTTTTGTCTGGGGAATCCCAGGGATAGGGGAGCCTTGTGGGAAGCCATCTATAGGGTCGCACAGAATTGGACACCCCTGAAGCGACTTAGCAGCAGCAGCAGCGTCTTTCTTCAGTGAGACCAATAGCCAGAAAGTTCAGCCTCTTTGAAAATAAACAGAGGAAGGAAGGAAAGAAGGAAGGAACTTCTCCTTTATCCTCATCATCTCTCCTTCCTCACCTATTGAATCAGAATAACCTAACCTAAGAGTGCCTATACTTCTGGAGTATTAATACTAATAAGATATATAATAATGATGCGGATGCTAGTTAAAGTCCAGGAGTGGGCGAGGCCTCCTTAGGAAAGTGCACCATAGGAAAATACTGTAGTATCTCATTAGCATTGATGGAAACTATAGAGTCAATTAGTGTTAACTGAGCTTCTACTCTATGCCTACTGTATGGCAGGCAAGTCAGATAATTTCAGGATTACTATATAAAGGCAAATGTACTCAAAACTGCTATTGTATGAGTATTCATATGTTGAGACCTAATTCCCAAGGAGATGATTCCCTAGTTCAGTTCAGTCAGTTTGTCGCTTAGTCATGTCTGACTCTTTGTGACCCCATGAACTGCAGCACGCCAGGCTTCCCTGTCCATCACCAATTCCTGGAGCCTGCTCAAACTCATCGAGTCGGTGATGTCATCCAACCATCTCATCCTTTGTCATCCCTTTCTTCTCCTCCCTTCAATCTTTCCCAGCATCAGGATCTTTTCCAGTGAGCCAGTTCTTCACATCAGGTGGCCAAAGTATTGGAGTTTCAGCTTCAGTGTTAGTCCTTCTAATGAATATTTAGGACTGATTTCCTTTAGGATTGACTGGCTGGATCTCCTTGCAGTTCAAGGGACTCTCAAGAGTTCTCCAACACCACAGTTCAAAATGTCAGTTTTTTGCTGCTCAGCTTTCTTTATAGTTCAACTCTCATATCCATACACAACTCCTGGAAAAACCGTAGCTTTGACTAGATGGACCTTTGCTGGCAAAGAAGTGTCTCTGCTTTTTAATATGCTGTCTGCTGCTGCTGCTGCTGCTAAGTCACTTCAGTCATGTCCGACTCTGTGTGACCCCATAGACAGCAGCACACCAGGATCCACCGTCCCTGGGATTCTCCAGGCAAGAACACTGGAGTGGGTTGCCATTTCCTTCTCCAATGCATGAAAGTGAAAAGTAAAAGTGAAGTCGCTCAGTCGTGTCCGACCCTCAGCGACCCCATGGACTGCAGCCTTCCAGGCTCCTCCGTCCATGGGATTTTCCAGGCAAGAGGACTGGAGTGGAGTGCCATTGCCTTCTCCGAATATGCTGTCTAGATTCTCAAATAAGTGGGACCTTTCAGAGGTGATTAGGTGATTATAACCAAAGGGAAAGTGACCAGAGCCTACATTCAAAATAATCAGACCAAGATGCTGTTACCCCATGGACTGCAGCCTTCCAGGCTCCTCCGTCCATGGGATTTTCCAGGCAAGAGGACTGGAGTGGGGCGCCATTGCCTTCTCCACTGGCTGACCTAAAACCCACCAAAGGTGTGAAATAAGGGTTGAAATGACTCAATGCTGACTTGGGTGGGACAGTCGCCCTGCAAGGTTGGGACTGTGGTTAGAGGACAGATGGCTGAGAGACTCGAGGAGGCGCTGCCTAGCAAGGGGTCCCCGTAACAGTCGTGTCTGACTCTTTGCGACCCCATGTACCAGGCTTCTCCGCCCAGTGGGATTTTCCAGGGAAGAGTATTGGAGTCGGTTGCCATTTCCTTCTCCAGGGGATCTTCCTGACCCAGGAATTGAACCCAGGTCTCCTGCATTTCGGGCAGATGCTTCACCCTCTGAGCCCCTGGGGAATCCCTAAAAGCAGGGGAAGGGTTTTCTTAAATTCCTCTGGACGGTTTAGATGCAGCTTTGCCCTGAGGCAGAGGGATGGCTGAAATGACCAGAGGGGGCCCTCCCTATGGCCTGAGGATCCGATTAGATGAACCCCCAAATTCTGATGGATGCCCCTCTTTTGTTGACAGCCAGGAGCCCAGGAGCGACCCTCTCCCCAGCCCCCACGCTTCGCCAGAAGTGCGGCCGGTGGGCGGGGATGGCTGCAGGGCGCGCGCCTGCCTCGGGCGCTGGCCCTTTAAGGTCGGGCGTCCCGGGAACAAAGGCCCGGCCTGCGCGCACCAGCCTGAGTCACTTCAGTTCCTCTGCCCGCGCCCCGCCCTCCCCGCCCGGCCCCTCCTTGCCCCTCCTGCGCCCAGGGGTCTTAGGAGCCGGCGCGGGGGGCGCGGGCCGCCGGTGGCCCCTGCAGTTGTCCGGCTCCTCCGGGCGGGGGCCGGGGCCCAGACGCCCCACCGCCCCCACCCCCCGGCTCTGGGCCTCCCACTTTGGGCCTCAGTTTCCACCCCCCAAACGGGAGGTTAATGCCATTCGGGAGGCGTCCGAGTGAGACGGGAAGAGGTCCCCGAGCCTCGTTTTTCCCAGCTGAGGTCGGTCTCACAGGGACCCCTGGCCCTCAGCGTCTGTCTCAGCCGCCCTCACCTCCGCCCTCGCGCCCGCACTGTTCCTCCAGGACAGCGGGGCGGCGGGGGCAGACCCCGGGCTCCTCCTTAGAGATGCGCGGCCCCCAGCCTGCCCACCGCGCCGGCTGAGCACCCAGGCCGGCTCTGCTGACACGAAGTGCGGGCCGGCGCTCTGGGCGGCAAGGGCACGTGGGTGTGACCCCGCAGACCCCGCCGCGGGCGCGCCCTTCCTCGCCCTGCCCTCGGTCCGTTTCAGACTGCCCTGTCCCCAGCCGGCTCGCCAAGTCCAGCTCCCCAGGCTGGTGTGGGTTCCAACCCTTGAAGCCGTGCACTGCTCCATTGTTCCGCCAGACGGTTATTTATCCCTTCATCCTTGCTGGCCTGTATTTTTGTTTCTTGACGAAAATTGGGTTGGATAGGAAAGGAATGCCTTTTTGAGCAGAAAAGTAAACACAGTTTTGCAGTTCTTTATTGACTCGTTTGAAAAGACCCTGATGCTGGGTGGGCTTCCCTCAAAGCTCAGTTGGTAAACAATCTGCCTGCAATGCAGGAGACCTGGGTTCCATTCCTGGGTTGGGAAGATCCCCTGGAGAAGGAAATGGCAACCTACTCCAATATCCTTGCCTAGAGAATCCCATGGACAGAGGAGCCTGGCAGGCTACAGTCCATGGGGTCGCAAGAGTCGGACCCGGCTTAGCGACTAAACCAGCACCACCACCTGATGCTGGGAAAGATTGAAGGTGGGAGAAGAAGGGGAGGACAGAGGATGAGATGGTTGGATGGCATCATCAACCCGATGGACATGAATCTGAGTAAATTCCAGGAGTTGGTGATGGACAGGGAGGCCTGGCGTGCTGCAGTCCATGGGGTCGCAAAGAGTCAGACACGACTGAGGAACTGAACAGAACTGATAGACAGTAAGGTCGGTTGGAGCCACCCGCTTCAAGAGATCATTCTGCCCTTTCTTGGAAATGAGGTTATAGGGGTGTTCTCCCAAGGGGGTAAGTAACTGTCCTACCAAAAAGCCATGGGATGCCCTGCTCAGAGAGTTTAGGACCTGGAGCCCACCGCTGGAGGCAGCAGTGGGGCCCTGAGAGGAGAAGGCCTGGTGGGAAGGCCAGGAGAGGATTTGTGACAGCTGGTGGGAACCACAGGAGGCAGTCCAGGTCCAAATCCCGCTTCAGTGACAAGCTCAGTATTCCCATCACCCAGCTCCCTTTCTCATCTGCGAGATGAGGGAGGCAGGATAGATGATTTCTTATGTCCCTTCCAAGCCAGGGCAGTCTAGGTGCGGGGAAGTCCCTCCTCTGAGTGGAGTCTCAGGGGCCGGGGATATACCCTCTAAGAGGCAGAGTCCAGGTGGCTGGCACCAGGCCAGGGTCGGAGGCCCTGCGTCACTCACCCTAGGCAGCTCCAGGGCAGGGGTGACCCTCCATTGAGTCAGTCAGCCCTGAGAAAAGCCACACGGCCGTTTCCCTGTGGATCAGCTATAACACAGGGCATCAGACACAACAGGCCCAGAGGAGCCATGGGCTGTCGGCCTCGCGTTGGCCTGAAGATGCCCGACTACCCAGAAAACCCACCTGGCAGGAGATGGCAAAGAGCCAGGCTGGTTTCAAAAAAAGGAAAGGCGGATCCTAGCCCAGGAAGAGCGATTCGTTCAGGTGTGTGGATTGGGGCGACCTACTCTGCCAACTCACCTTTAATGAGGTGCTGTAAGGCGAGTGCAGAGAAGGAGAGAGCAACTGGCAGTCAGACAAGAAAAGGGAAAATTGCTAGAGGGAAAAGAGGGGGTGACTGACTCTTAAGGAGAACCAGCGTCCTCCCTTCCTGACAGAGTCCTTCTCATACCCCACCGCTGAGAAGTTCTCCAAAGGGATGATCACATAGCCGGAGGTCTGGAATCTGGTGGTCTCGCAGCTTTGAGAAGATAGGCGCCAGTGAGATCACGGGATGCCATTCGGGCAATTTGGTCAGTCTCAAGGATCACTGTGATTTACTCTTTGTTTGCAAGGTCAACATAATGAGCCATCTTAACAATGAGCCCCCACGTAGCCCCTATCACCTGTGAGCTCTCAGCCTCTGTCAGGGTTAAGTGTGGAAAGGTGCCTGGGTCTGTCCTGCTGTAGGCTGACAACAGTTTCCTCTTACAGATGACAGACCTTGTGCCTGACTCCGCTAACCACAGGACCTGAGTCATCTTATGCAGTCCTCACACAGTCCCATGGAGTTGGTCTGGGCACCCTTAGGTTGGTGGGTCGGTCAGTCGCTCAGTCGTGTCTGCCTCTTTGCGACCCCGTGGACTGTAGCCTGCCAGGCTCCTTTGTCCATGGGATTCTCCAGACGAGAATATTGGAGTAGGTTGCCATTTCCTTCTTCAGTGTATCTTCCCAACCCAGGGATCGAACCTGTGATTATTGTAGTTGAAAAAAATGGAGGCTCTCCGAGAGCCTGGGTAACTTGTTCAAGGTTTGGCATCACAGATTTTATGCCAGTTCTCTGTTTGCCAGAGCCTGTAATTGTAACTCCTACACTTCAGCCTCCCAGAAGATAGACTCCCAGCCTCCAAAGAGTTGAGGATCTAAAGACAGACTCATGTGGCTTCAGAAGAAAGAAGACCGAATGTACACTTGCTCAGGGGAGGTATAACACCCTTCCTGGGGCGACACTTGCCTTGGGCTCCTCTGGTCACAGCAGGCTGTGTCCTGAGCCCCTGCAGAAAGGGCCCAACACCCATAATCAAAAGGCTAGAGTTCACACTGCTAAGAGGTGACCCGGGCAGTTGGGAGAATAGGGTTGACAGAGAAACTTTCATCTGGATGTTTTGGGTTTTGACCCCTCTGAGTGTTTGAACTATTATAAAACAACAACAACAAAAATTAAAACACAGTATGCAAGACTTCCCTGGTGGTACAGTGGATAAGAATCTGCGTGCCGACGCAGGGGACTTGGGTTCCATCCCAGATCTGGAAGATTCCACCTGCTTTGGAGCAACTGAAGCCCGCGTGGGCCACAACTCTTGAAGGCTGAGTGCCTAGAGCCTGTGCTCCACAACAGAGAAGCCACTGCGACGAGAAGCCGCTCACCGCGCAGAGCAGGCCCCTGCTCAATGCAGCTGGGGACCCAGCGCAATCAAAAGTAAAGACACTGGGGCTTCCCTGGTGGCTCAGAGGTTAAAGCGTCTGCCTGGAATGCGAGAGACCTGGGTTTGATCCCTGGGTAGGGAAGATCCCCTGGAGAAGGAAATGGCAACCCACTCCAGCACTCTTGCCTGGAGAATCCCATGGAGGGAGGAGCCTGGTAGGCTACAGTCCATGGGGTCGCAATTTAGAAAAAGAAATATGGACCTCAGGAGGCCAATAATTAATATAAAGCAGAATTTATAATTCTGTCTCACCTGGGACCCAGCTTCTCCATGTGTAAAATGAGAATAATAGGCCCTGGTTAGCTCAGAGGCCTGTTGAAAAGATCAATGAGATAATGTGGGTGAATGTGCTTTGAAGACTGAAGCCTTAGAGCAAGGAGATGAGAGGGAAGTCCCTCCCACACAGGCCTACACTCCCACCTGTGGGCGGAGAGGCATCTGAGTGCTGGATTCTGACTTGGCCTGGCCCCGCCCACACTTCAAGATTCCCCTTTGTCATCTCAGCAGCCCCTCACACACATCTTTGAAATGGTTCCGCACCCAAGGGGGGCTTCCCAGGTGGCACTAGGGGTAAAGAACCCACCTGCCAATGCAGGAGATGTAAGAGACTTGGGTTGGGAAGATCCCTGGGAGGAGGGCATAGCAACCCACTCCAGTATCCTTGCCAAAGCCCATGGACAGAGGAGCCTGGGGGGCTACAGTCCATGAGGTCGCTAGGGCCACTAAGAGTCAGAACACTAAATGCTCACACACACCCATCCCATCGGAAACCTTTCTCTTCACCCGCTGGGGAGCCTCTTTCAGGGAGGGAGCTTCTCAGATAAGCCCACCTACCCTGGGTTCCCTGCTGTGCAGACCCGACTCCCCCACCCCCACCCCCTGTCTGGCTGGCTCCCACCTCCCTCTCCAGCCTGTGTCCTGTTTCCCCTCCCTCCCTGGAGGGACCGAGACTCACCCTCCCTCTTGGGCCCCACCACATGACTCACCGTTCCTGAACACACCCCACCCTTCCGCCAGCTCTACTCCCTCCAGGGCTGAAGGCCTTTCTTCCCCGTGGCCCCCCACCCCCAGGTCAGCCCTCCCCTCTTAGCCCCTCCTCTCCAGGAGGCCCCTCCAGTGCCTATTTTCCTAGGGGAAATGCATCTTCCCTGTTCCTGGGTCCCCACGGTGCCCGGTTCAGTGTCTTGCCCACATTAAAGGCACAAAAAATGATGACAGCATTGAATCTTTTTATATGAAGGGTTTACTTCAAGGAGTTTTTTCCAGAAAAGGCAAAAAAAGGGATCTCTGAGGGTGGGGTTGCAGACCCACGAACTGTTGGGTGAGGGGCGTGGTGCTTGGACAGTCATTATCAAACTGAAGCCCCTGGCCCAGGGGTAGCCCTTTCTCCCGGCCTCAGGGAACCAATGACTCAGGCTGGCCGCTGCCACTGGTCTTCAGGCCAAAGCCCGCAAAGGCCCGGAGCCCCGAGGCTTGTGTCTGGGGCCGGCACTCAGCCTGCAGCCTTGCTGTGCCAAGCGCAATGGATCTCGCCCTTAAAAGTCAACAGTCTCTAATCCACCGCGGGTG
This sequence comes from Oreotragus oreotragus, assembly GCA_006410675.1. Lineage (NCBI taxonomy): Eukaryota > Metazoa > Chordata > Mammalia > Artiodactyla > Bovidae > Oreotragus > Oreotragus oreotragus. Next base: position 146,209 of record SJYX01024219.1, read on the forward strand.
GAGTGTCCGCGGCCTGTTCCCGTAATAACACCCAACTGGTCCAGAAGTCTCTTCTCAGGCCGGGGGCGCAGCCTTGCGAGGCGCCAGCGCTCCCCCAGGTGCCCGCGGGCCTTGCCGCCGGCACTTCGGACTCCGCTGGAGACCGCCGGGGGAGGGTGTGCGGCGCCTCCTCATCCGCCAGGGGGCGGCAGCGCACCGCGCGGCTGGGCCGGAGGGCCGCTGATCCCGCTGAGGTGAGGTGACTTTCTGACAAAAGGGGGTTAGAGGGACTTCCTAGCTCTTCAGTGAGTACGGCAGGGGACCTGGGTTCGATCCTTGCCCGGGGGGTGGGGGCTAGATATCACGTGCCGCAACTCAGACCCAGTGCAGCCAAATTACTGCCCCACCCCCAAACCCCAACCCCCACCAAGGTTCTGTGTGGATTTGCCACACAGAAACTGCCAAGGAAATGGAGCAGGAGTTCTTTCCCAATAAGCACGTTGCCTTGGGGCTTCGAGACCCACCCGGCACTTTGCTCCCGGCTTTGGGGTTCTTGGCAGCATTCCCCAAGCACGCCTGACCCCACCTCTGCTCATGGTAACCCTGCCCCATCCTTCCAGGACCAACATGCTGGCCTGAATTTGAACAATGATAACTGAATCCTGAGAGTACCGTATACCAGGCTGACCCCCATGAAGCGGGTTTTCCTCTTTTTTTGGCCACAGCAAGTGACTTGCAGGATCTTAGTTCCCTGGCCAGGGATTGGATTTGGGCCCTTGGCAATGAAAGCCTGGAGTCTTAATCACTGGGCTGCCAGGGAATTCTTGTGAAGTGGGTATTAACAGTCCCGTTTTACACGTGAAGATATGGAGGCTCAGAGATTAGCTGCCCAAAGTCAGCAGATAATAAGGGACAGTCCTAGCTCCAGAACCCTACACCTGAATTCTCTTTTCTGTTACACACCTGTGGTTCTCAAATTGTGGTCCCTGAAGCAGCAGCACCTGGGCACTTGTTGGAAACACAGATTCTCAGACCTTCTGAGTCAGAGACGCAGGCTGGAACCCAGCCATCTGTGTTTCACAAGCCTCCAAGGGATTCCGACGCGGCTAAAGTGTGAGTGCCGTCCATCCACTCCGCTGGCTGGCGCTTCACATGCCTGCCACCGTCTAAGCTCTGCGCTAGACCCTTCCTTCGGTCGACTGTCCCTGAATTCCTTTAACAACACCCATTTTACAGACGAGATGGGTGAGGCTCAGAACAGTTCAGTACTTTTGCCCTGGGATCACCCAGCTGTTGATCTTAAGAGTTGGGACGTGAACCCAGACAGGCTCTGGAGGCTGTGTCCTTAACCACCACAGTCTTTGCATGCATGCTCAGTCCTGTCTGACTCTTTGCGACCATATGGACTGTAGTCTGCCAAGTCCTCTGTCCATGGAATTTTCCAGGTAAGAATACTGGAGTGGGTTGTCATGCCCTCCTCCAGGGGATCTTCCAGATTTAGGGTTTGAATCCATGTCACTTGCGTCTCCTGCATTGGCAGACAGGTTCTTTACCATTGAGCCACCTGGGAAGCCCGTTATAGTCTTTAGTCCCTGGAAACCCCTCAGAGGTATACCCTAGTCTGAAGGATACAGAGGGAATCTTTTCAGCTCTTCTCACTGAACAGGGTGTAAATCCAACCCTGCGTTTGACTCCAGCTGGCAGCACAGACCACCAACCCCAGTCCCCAGTGCCAGGTGCTGCCCACCCTGCCTATAAGGCCTGACCCGTTCACCCTCAGACTGTCTTCATGTCTTCACTCAAACATTTACAGAGCCTTTCTTGGCTTTGTAGAACCTTAGATTTTGCAGTGAACCTGAGTCCAGATGGGAGGCAACACACAGGTAAATGAAAACGACTCTCAGAACAATTAATCATTAAGCAAATAGGTTCATCAGTACCATTTTGTAAATTCCATATATGTGCATTAATATACAGTATTTGTTTTTCTCTTTCAGACTTATTTCACCTAGAGTGATAGGAAGGGGGCTGAAGGCTCAGGAGGGAGGGGAGATATATTTACATACATACATATATGTGTGTGTGTGTGTGTGCTCAGTCCCTTAGTTGTGTCCGACTCTTTGCGACCCCGGAAGAACTGTACAAAAAAGATCTTCATGACCCAGATAATCATGATGATGTGATCACTAATCTAGAGCCAGACATCTTGGAATGTGAAGTCAAGTGGGCCTTAGAANGTTATGACCAACCTAGATAGTATATTCAAAAGCAGAGACATTACTTTGCCGACTAAGGTCCGTCTAGTCAAGGCTATGGTTTTTCCTGTGGTCATGTATGGATGTGAGAGTTGGACTGTGAAGAAGGCTGAGTGCTGAAGAACTGATGCTTTTGAACTGTGGTGTTGGAGAAGACTCTTGAGAGTCCCTTGGACTGCGAGGAGATCCAACCAGTCCATTCTGAAGGAGATCAGCCCTGGGATTTCTTTGGAAGGAATGATGTTAAAGCTGAAATTCCAGTACTTTGGCCACCTCACGAGAAGAGTTGACTCATTGGAAAAGACTCTGATGCTGGGAGGGATTGGGGGCAGGAGGAGAAGGGGATGACCGAGGATGAGATGGCTGGATGGCATCACGGACTCGATGAATGTGAGTCTGAGTGAACTCCGAGAGATGGTGATGAACAGGGAGGCCTGGCGTGCTGCGATTCATGGGGTTGCAAAGAGTCGGACACGACTGAGCGACTGAACTGAACTGAACTGGACTGTAGCGCACCAGGTTCCTCTGTCCATGGGATTCTCCAGGCAAGAACCCTGGAGTGGGTTGCCATTTCCTTCTCCAGGGGATCTTTCCAACCCAGGGATCAAACCCATGTCTTTTGTGTCTCTTGCATTGGCAGGTGGATTCTTTACCACTACGACCACCTGGGAAGCCATATATATATAATTATAGCTAATTCACAGTTGTACAGCAGAAACCAACACAATATTGTAAAGCTGCTATCCTCCACTTTTAAAAAGTCATAAAGCAAAATATCAACATTCCACACGGCGGTGCACATTAATTTTGTACCTTCCCACTGGATGATACGTTTGCAGAAGGTGAGAATTATTTCCTTGGAACCTCAGGCAGTTAGAAGCCACGAGGGCTGTGCCGACAGTCCCTGGCTGCCATCCAGGGGAGCAGACCTCATCAGGAGATCATATCTGATACGGAGATGGGAAAAGGGAAGGTGGTGAATTTCCCACCCCACCCAACCATAAGCAGAGCCTGCCAAGATCCAACATGTCCTCAGCTCCCTGGCATGTCCAGAGGTCCCTGCCCCTCCCATATATCCCTGCTCCCTGGATCCCCTAACATGACAAGGTTTAGCAGAGAATCAAGCGCCTAAAGGGGGAAGCAGAAAGGGACATAGGAGGGCTTTTTAGTCCCACTCCAGTAGATAAGCTTCACAGGAACAAGGACTTATCTGTCTTGCTCACTGCTGTGTGCCAGAAATCGGCGCCCAGCCTGGTGCACTGTATGAGAGAATGATGGCTCTGTCACCCCTGTGTTCATTCAGAAGGGGCTGAGGAGGCAGGACCACCGAGCAGCGCTCCCTGGACCTCCCACGTGGAGCTCTCTGCGGGGACAGGAGGTGGTCATCTTCCACGGGTGTGTCCACTCCTGACACGGCCCTGGTGTGACTTCACAGCCTGTGTGTGTGTGTAAGTGTGTATGTCCACTGTCTCTGGGGAGGGCCATGCCTGGTGCCTGGCCTGGACCGGCAGGTGCAGGGAAAGAGATGCTATCGTTCTCACTGCTGTAGCCCAGCTGCCACTCCAAGCAGGTGAGACCCAGAGGGTGGGCACTGGATGCCCATGAATCAAAGCTAGGTGCACATGGCCCTCAAGGTCAGCCAGCCCTGGGACTTCTCTGGTGGTCCAGCCATTAAGACTCTATGCTTCCACCGCAGGGAGCGAGGGTTCCATCAGTGGTCAGGAAAACTAAGATCCCTTAGAGGCTGCACAGTGTGACCAAAAAGTTAAAAAAAAAAAAAAAATCAGCCAGCTCTGAGTCATATGCCGCCTTGGGCCCAGAGCCTAACTGCCAGGACTGCTGCTGCCCCGCTCTCCCTCCAGGCCCAGCAGAGCCATCTTCCCTTCTTAGGATCACAGCTCCCGGCCCCAGCTACTGCAGCCTGAGCAGAGGCTCTGGTGTGCTGGGCCGGGGTCTGAAAGAGAGGGAGGTCAGGGGACGGGCGGTTCTGCGTTTGGAGCCAGGGCTGCCATCTCTTCCCCTAGTGACCTCACGAGGCCCTCTGCTTCCCAGCCTCCTCTTTGGCAAAACGAGAGGATGCCAGCCCTCCAGCTCCTTTGTTGTGAGGAACTAGGGTGTGGTTAAAAGGGTGAGCCGCTGCTGAACTCGGCCAAACCCTTGGCTAAAGGGCCGTGGAAGCGCCAGGCCCGTCCTCACCCAGCACCCCCGGGCTCCTCAGGAATGACAGCCCGAGCTCCAGAGCCTTCACATGCACAGCCTCTCTTTCCATAACTCCATCTCTCCAGCTCTCATCACATCCCAGGCCCTCTTCTAAGCATGTTTATGTGTTATCTCAATTCCTTCTCAGAGACCTTAAGAGGGGACATGCAGGTTTAGAGAAATTAAGCAACTTGCCTGAGGTCACACAGCTAGAGACAGAGGAGTCAAGATTTGAACCCTGGTCTGTCTGGAAAAAGTGGAAGCAGTGACAGATTTTATTTTCTTGGGCTCCCAAATCACTGCAGTTGGTGACTGCAGCCACGAAATTAAAAGACGCTTGCTTCTTGGAAGGAAAGGTATGACAAAGCTACACAGCGTATTAAAAAGCTGAGACATCATTTTGCTGACAAAGGTCTGTATAGTCAAAGCTAACGGTTTTTCCAGTAGTCAGGCAGGGGTGTGAGAGTTGGACCCTAAGGAAGCCTGAGCGCCGAAGAACTCTGGTGCTGAAGAAGACTCTTGAGAGTCCTTTGGATAGCAAGGAGATCAAACCAGTGAATCCTAGAGGAAATCAACCCTGAATATTCATTGGAAGGACTGATGCTGAAGCTGAAGCTCCAGTACTTTGGCCACCTGATGCAAAGAGCTGACTCATTGGAAAAGACCCTGATGCTGGGAAAGATTGAGGGCAAGAGGAGAAGAGGGTTACAGGGGATGAGATGGTTGGATAGCATTGCCGACTCAATGGATATGAGTTTGAGCAAATTCCAGGAGACAGTGGAGCATAGAGAGGCCTGGTGTGCTGCAGACCACGGGGTCGCAAAGATTCGGACACGACTTAGCAACCGATCAGCAATAAGAACTGTCTGATGCCAGAGTTCCTGCTGTTAACGTTATTTATTTATTTTTACATAGACTCTGGCTGTCAATGAGGAAACCATGCCTTTTTTTTTTTTTTTTTNTGGAGCATAGAGAGGCCTGGTGTGCTGCAGACCACGGGGTCGCAAAGATTCGGACACGACTTAGCAACCGATCAGCAATAAGAACTGTCTGATGCCAGAGTTCCTGCTGTTAACGTTATTTATTTATTTTTACATAGACTCTGGCTGTCAATGAGGAAACCATGCCTTTTTTTTTTTTTTTTTTAAATATTTATTGGCTGCCTTGGGTCTCCAGGGAAGGCAATGGCACCCCACCCCAGTACTCTTGCCTGGAAAATCCAATGGATGGAGTAGCCTGGTGGGCTGCAGTCCATGGGGTCGCTAACAGTCGGACAGACTGAGCGACTTCACTTTCACTTTTCTCTTTCATGCATTGGAGAAAGAAATGGCCACCCACTCCAGTATTCTTGCCTGGAGAATCCCAGGGATGGGGGAGCCTGGTGGGCTGCCGTCTATGGGGTCACACAGAGTCGGACATGACTAAAGTGACTTAGCAGCAGCAGCAGCAGCCTTGGGTCTCAGCTGCGGCTTGCAGGCTCTTTAGTTGTGGCGCTCAGGCTGAGTCGCTCCACAGTATGTGGGATCTTGTTTCCCTGCCCAGGGATTGAACCTGCATTGGGAAGTTCTGTAAGCCTCTGGTCAGCTCTTGTTCTTTTACCACCTTCGTGGAAGGCCAGTGCGTGTGTGTGCTCAGCCGCTTCAGTCATGTCCAACTCTGTGGCCCCATGGACCGCAGTGGAAGGCCAGAGCCCTGAGTAAATCTTGCCTCTAGTGCCCAGGTGAGTATCTGGCCAGCAGTGTGTGCTGAGGAAGGGAGGGAGAGTGGAAGGAAGGAGGGAAGAAAGGTGGGCAGGCGACTGGTCCTGCCCTGAACCACCAGCCCGGACCCAGGCAGCAAGCCCCTTTCCACGGCCCAGGGTGATGCGCAGGCAGTGAGGTGGTTGGTGGGTCACTGCTGTGCCCTCACTTTTTCTAAAAATACAAAGAGATGAGCCCTCTGAGGCCACCAAACAGATCTCCAGCTGCCCTCTGAGGTCAGTGCCTGCCACCAGGCACCTGCTCCCTCTGGGCCCCACCTGATAGCTGACCCCATATCCCTGGAGCTATTTACTGCCAGACAAAGTCATACGTCAAGGCTGTATATTGTCACCCTGCTTATTTAACTTCTATGCAGAGTACATCATGAGAAGCGCTGGACTGGAAGAAACACAGGCTGGAATCAAGATTGCTGGGAGAAATATCAATAACCTCAGATGTGCAGATGACACCGCCCTTACGGCAGAAAGTGAGGAGGAGCTAAAAAGCCTCTTGATGAAAGTGAAAGAGGACAGCGAAAAAGTTGGCTTAAAGCTCAACATTCAGAAGATGAAGATCATGGCATCCGGTCCCATCACTTCATGGGAAATAGATGGGAAAACAGTGGAAACAGTGTCAGACTTTATCTTTTTGGGCTCCAAAATCACTGCAGATGGTGACTGTAGCCATGAAATTAGAAGACGCTTACTCCTGGGAAGGAAAGTTATGACCAACCTAGATAGTATATTCAAAAGAAGAGACATTACTTTACCGACTAAGGTCCGTCTAGTCAAGGCTATGGTTTTTCCAGTGGTCAAGTATGGATGTGAGAGTTGGACTGTGAAGAAGGCTGAGTGCCAAAGAATTGATGCTTTTGAACTGTGGTGTTGGAGAAGACTCCTGAGAGTCCCTTGGACTGCAAGGAGATCCACCCAGTCCATTCTGAAGGAGATCAGCCCTGGGATTTCTTTGGAAGGAATGATGCTAAAGCTGAAACTCCAGTACTTTGGCCACCTCATGAGAAGAGTTGACTCATTGGAAAAGACTCTGATGCTGGGAGGGNCCGACTAAGGTCCGTCTAGTCAAGGCTATGGTTTTTCCAGTGGTCAAGTATGGATGTGAGAGTTGGACTGTGAAGAAGGCTGAGTGCCAAAGAATTGATGCTTTTGAACTGTGGTGTTGGAGAAGACTCCTGAGAGTCCCTTGGACTGCAAGGAGATCCACCCAGTCCATTCTGAAGGAGATCAGCCCTGGGATTTCTTTGGAAGGAATGATGCTAAAGCTGAAACTCCAGTACTTTGGCCACCTCATGAGAAGAGTTGACTCATTGGAAAAGACTCTGATGCTGGGAGGGATTGGGGGCAGAAGGGGAAGGGGATGACCGAGGATGAGATGGCTGGATGGCATCACGGACTCAATGGATGTGAGTCTGAGTGAACTCCAGGAGATGGTGATGAACAGGGAGGCTTGGCGTGCTGTGATTCATGGGGTTGCAAAGAGTTGGACACGACTGAGTGACTGAACTGAACTGAAAGTCTAGATGTGTGGAGGTAGTAGCTCTGAGCAGCCTGTGCTGAGCTGTGGGACAACTGGGTGGTTTCGGGGTTTTTTCCCCAAAGCCTGGTCAAAGCAAACCCTTCTTCGCAGGGGATCCGTTCCCAGGGCCATCAGTCCCTCCTGCCCCTTTGTAGTCTGAGCAGCAGCTGGGTTCAAAGATAAGGACACCGGCCTGAGAGTCAGGACACTGGAGTCAGGCTCCAGCATTGCCCTCAGCATCTGCAGGACCAGCGACCTCTGTTAGCCTCCTACGCAACTGGGAGTAATAAGACGCCAAAGCAGTGAGTGTCATCCTGTTTTGAAAGGTATATTTCATGTGTGGAGATGAATCTCGTGAGATTTGGACTGAAATGTTAACAGCGTCGTCACTGGATGCTCAGATGGAGGTATCCTTATTCTTTGGGCTCTATCTGTATTTCCAAGTTCTTCCTCAAGGAACACACCACCCCACAGTTGATATTTAAGTATTTGTCTTGACTTACAGGACAGTTTGGGCTTCCCTGGTGGCTCAGCTGGTAAAGAAACACCTGCAGTGCAGGAAAGGTGGGTTTGACCCCTGGGTCGGGAAGATCCCCTGGAGAAAGAAACAGCAACCCACTCCAGTATTGCCTGGAGAATCCCATGGACAGAGGAACCTGGCAAGCTACCGTCCATGGGGTCACAAGAGTTGGACGCAATTTAGGGACTAAATCACCAAAAGATAGTTTGAGGAGAAAGTTAACGAAGGCAGGTCACAAGCTTTAAAGGGCTTTGCAAGTGTTGGGGCTTCTTATTTTAATATTTATTTTTATTTGGCTGTGTTGGGTCTTAGTTGCAGCACTTAGGGTCTTTGACCTTCATTGCGGCATGTGGGATCTAGTTCCCTGACCAGGGATTGAACCTGGGCCCCCGGCACTGGGAGCGTGGAGTCTTAGCCACTGGCTGGACTCTGGGGAAGCTTCAGTGTCGGAGGTTCTTAACACTCCTTCTGGCAGGGCATTTAGGAACTGGGACCCCAGGTATGGGGAGGGAGTAAGTCTTTCAACTCCACGCAAGGAAACCCCGTAAATCAGCTCTGCTGCCCTAGGGTTACCCTTCCTCACCACCTCGGAAGGGGAGAGAATGACGGTCCGATCTGTGTGATGCCCTGGTTGAGGACGGGCACGGCCATGTGGCGGGGTGCCCTGGCCTGCTCAGTGCGTGAGTCAGCAGCACTGACTGAGCGCCCACTGTGTGCAGTGCCCTGTGCCCTGTGCTCAGAAGATAGCTTTGTTTGCTTTCCTCAGTCAACAAGTGTATCGAGCATCTCTCTGTTTCGAGGAAGTCAGAGTACAGAGGGCGTGGCCTGGAGGGGGGAGCCTAGGCCGGGTTACAGAGAGGGGTGGGCGCTGTGAGGAAGAGAGGAACGAAGCAGGAAAGCAGAGGACTACCCCTCTGGGGAGCCTGGAGGAGCTCTTGTGGACTTGAAGGCCATCGCGGCTGGATCATGAAGGACGAGAAGAGTCCTCCAGAATGTCCTTTGTCTAGGGGTCACAGAGCCCTGCCTTGGGAAACGGCTTCCTAGGGGGAGAGGCTAGTGGACTGTCTAAGTGGTGTTCATGTAACCCCGAGGGACCCCTGGTACAAAATGTATTAAAGATTTCAAGATGGTGATGGCCTTCAGCCAAGCACAGGGCCTTTCTCAGTGCTGGCCCTTCTGAGCAGCCCCTTGAAGCCAGCTCAGCCTGCTCGCCTGCGTGCATGCTAAGTAGCTTCAGTCGTGTCCAGCTCTTTGCAACCCTATGGACTATAGCCCACCAGGCTCCTCTGTCCATGGGATTCTCCAGGCAAGAATACTGGAGTGGGCTGCCATGCCCAGCCTGCTCGCAAGTGCAGGGAAAAGGCTGAGGGATTTCTGTCGCTGGGAGGACCACCAGCCTTGGGAAGCTAGGTGACTCTTCACAGCATCTGGGGTTAAGGTTGGGCTCCAGAGGCGAGATAACCCGACCAGATCTGGTTCTGTACTTAACCCTTCCTGTTGGTGGCTAGGGATATGCTCTCTTCTCTAATGGTGCCGCAAGGCTGCAGGCCCCAGGCTCCCTTCCCAAGCGCCCAGACCGGGGAGCATCCAAGAACACACACACACACACACACACACGCCTTCGGGGTGGGCGTGGCAAGAGATGCTTCTGAGGGAAGTGCCGGCCTCACGTTAAGGCCTCAAAAGATGCGCTCTTCTGTCTGCCAACAGGGCATCTGTTTCAGCCCTATGCCCCACCCTCTCATCTTTCTAATGAGGAAACTGGGGACCAAAGAGGCCAGGAGAACCATCCGGGGCACGCAACTCGCCAACACTGAAACCAGAACTCAGGTTTTACAAATGCCCCCTAAGCGCCCTTCCCCTAAAGGCACCCTCTGCATTGGATTGTGGGGGCCGGGGTTGGGGGCCGCCCTCGGCAGTGGTCTTCAGGCCTCCAGACCCTCCAGGGCTGAAGAAACCACTGCTGCCCACCGGAGGTCGCTGCTCACGGGGCTCTAGTGGTGTGGAGAGGAGTTGAGATCTGGGTGAAAGAGGCTCGTGACCTTTCACCCTTAGGCTCATGCCTTTTCACCCTTAATTTGAGCAGACGGTAGAACAGACAGGGAAGGAGAGAACCCTGAGCGAAAGGTAGTCCTGTTGCTAAAACCTGTTGGGGGCGGAGCCTGGGCCCTTCCTGTGGGGGAAGGAGCTCTGTCCTGTTAAAGGTGCCAGAGGAGAGTCCTAATGTGGGTCAACAACAGGACCAGGAGAACCAGGAGTGGAGACTCAGGACACAGGAGGGGGTGTACACATGGGGGTCTGGGTCCCTGTGGACCCAGTGGGGCCCCTGACCCCGCTTCAGGAAGCAGGCCTGAGCCCTAGGGAAAGCAGCCAGGCTGAACCCATACACGGCCCCCAGGCAGAAACAGCTCCAGTCACCAATTAGCAGCAGAAAGTGCCCAAGGGCATCAAATATTTACCTTGTACAGGGCAGAATGTTTGCACATGTGTGATCGAATAGAATTTGCACAGCTGCCTCAGGACACAAGCTGAGGCTGTGTTGTAAGGATGAGCAATGAACACAGAGGAGTGAAGTCACTTCCTAGAGACCATCTGACTAGTTTAGTCCTGGAATGGGAGAGAAGCTGGGTTTGCTGCCTTGGTCCAGCTCCCTGCCCTGGCCTCTGGCTGGTCTCCACCTCTCTACCTCCTTCCAGCACTGTGCCCTGGGGCCTGTGGGCAGAGATGGCGGGAGGCGCTGGCAAGGGTTTGTGGAATCAGGATGGCACTTTCTGTCCCTACGTTGAGAAGGTCCTCTGTACCCCGACTCGCCACCACCCACTGAACCTCCTCCCAGCAAGGATGTTGGCCCCCACCCCTTGGAGGGCTCTCATGATACCTTCGGTCTGCTGACTTGTCTGTTCTCTCATTGGACCATGAACTCCTTCAGGGTCAACATCTTACGGACAAACAAAGCTGTTTACAGTAAGTTCCTGACATAGGAACGAGTCTTATTCCAAGAGCGTGTTGGAGTCCATGGCCATACCACCCTGAATCACGCCTGATCTCCTCCAAGAGCATGTTAAGTTCAAAAAAGTGAGCCTAGATATCCAGCTAACACAGTCGACTGTCCTGTAATAGGTTTATAATACTTCTCGCACAAAGACTACATAAAAAAGCAAACACAAAAATAAACACTTTTGATCTTACAAGACAGTACGTTGAAAAGTACGCCAAACATGTGAACTAACTTATGTGATTGGACATGTGAACTCACGTTCGCATGTTTGAAAGTTCACGGCTTGAAGGTTTGTGTGTAGGGGACTCACTGCAGTTTAAGAAGTGAGGTGACCTGCCTAGGCCCCATGGCTTCAGACAGGAAACAACAGCTGCTTGTCATCCATTTCCCAAAGGGCCACGCGTTCTCCCTTCCCTGGCCCTTGCACACGGTAGACACAGGCAGGTTTCCCCTTTAAAAACATCTTGAATTAACTTAGAAGGAGCACTGTGAGGGAGGGCTGGAGAGCGGTGATCCGTACGGCAATGGACTCCCCACAGTTCAGTTCAGTTCAGTCTCTCAGTCGTGTCTGACTCTTTACGACCCCATGGAGGGCAGCACGCCAGGCTTCCCTGTCCATCACCAACTCCCAGAGCTCACTCAAACTCATGTCTATCAAGTCAGTGATGCCATCCAACCATCTCATCCTCTGTCGTCCCCTTTTCTTGCCTTCAATCTTCCCCAGCATCAGGGTCTTTTCAAATGAGTCAGCTCTTCGCATCAGGTGGCCAAAGTATTGGAGTTTCAGCTTCAGCATCAGTCCTCCCAATGAATATTCAAAACTAATTTCCTTTAGGATGGACTGGTTGGATCTCCTAGCAGTCCAAAGGACTCTCAAGAGTCTTCTCCAACACCACAGTTCAGAAGCATCAATTCTTTGGTGCTCAGATTTCTTTATAGTCACATCCAAGCATGACTACTGGAAAAACCACAGCTTTGTCGCCAAAGTAATCTCTCTGTTTTTTAATAGGCTGTCTAGGTCTTCCCTGGTGGCTCAGTGGATAAAGAGTTTGCCTGTAGTGTGGGAAAGCCGTCTTCGATCCCTGGCTTGGGAAGATCCCCTGGAGGAGGAAATGGCAACCCACTCCAGTATTCTTGCCTGGAGTATTCCATGGAGAGAGGAGCCTGGTGGCCTACAGTCCATGGGGTCACAAAGAGTCTACACAACTGAGTGACTAACACTTTTCACTTTCAGGTTGGTCATAGCTTTTCTTCGAAGGAGTAAGCGTCTTTTAATTTCATGGCTGCAGTCACCATCTGCAATGATTTTGGAGCCCAAGAAAATAAAGTCTGTCATCGTTTCCATTGTTTCCCCATCTATTTGCCTTGAAGTGACGGGACCCGATGTCATGATCTTAGTTTTCTGAATGTTGAGCTTTAAGCCAACTTTTTCAATTTCCCACAGACTCCTTTAAATGGCAAGATTTCTGGATATTTTTCTAATCTCAGACTAAGGAAAACCTTTGTATACATCATGTGAAATCCAGGGGTCATAACAGATCAGTGAATGTGATCATGTAAAAAGTAAACCTATTTGAATACAAATAATCAAAATAACAGGGCTTTCCTGGTGGCTCAACTGGTAAAGAACCCGCCTGCAAGGAGACGGGGATCTGAACTCTGGGTTGGGAAGATCTCCTGGAGGAGAGAATAGCTACCCACTCCAGGATTCTTGCCTGGAGAATCCCTTGGACAGAATCCCATGGATAGCCCTGGTGGGCTACAGTCCACAGGATCGCAATAGAGTCAGACACGGCTGAGCGACTAAGCGCGCATGTGATCATAGTAACAACAGCATATACCCTCACAGCAGATTTTCATGCCAAGCCCTGTGCCGGACCCTTTCTCTACATTAACTCATTTAATTCTCATAAAAACCCGTGAATCTGAGGTTCAGTAACTGAACTCGTGGTCACTGAGCTGGTACATTAGACAAACCAGGATTACCAAGCAGTCTGCCTTCAGAGAGGCAGCGGTGGGCTCAGCCCAGGACTGAAGGGTCCTCGGAGATGGTCCGAAGGTGGGAGGTGAGGCTGGTGGGTTGGGAGTGGGGCAGGTGGGGCATGGCTCGTAAGGAACTTAGACTATCCTGAGAGCCCTGGGGAGCGGTGAGAAGGTTCCCTCGGCAGAGGGACATCCTTACAGTTTAGCAGGGTATCCACGGGCAGTACCGCTTCCAAGCAGGTGGCGAACAGTGCACCACAATCCGGGTTGTGGGGGTCGTGTGTGGTCCTGGCGCTCTGGCTCCTGTCTGGATGTCAGGGTCATGGGAGTGCCTCTCCTTCCCACGGCTTCTGTGAACCCACAGCGGGGCCAGCTTTAGGTCCTGCAGGCTGAAGGGCCCCCAGCCCTCAGCGAGGTCCCAGTGGGACTGCGTCTAGATTTCACAACCCCTCACTTCCTGCCTGCTGACAGCAATCTGCTGGGGCAGAAATAGCCCCAGCACATTCACAGCGCCTGCCCCATACATGTCATACACGTCGGTCAGCCAGGGTGCTGAGGCTCCTGATGCGAGGCCCCTGCTCTCTTCCAGCCCAGGACCGAAGGCTGGCTGGTCTACTGCCTTTGCCAGAGTCTTGAGCATTTCTGATTGCAGAAGTCTCTGGAAGGGCCGCGCTATTGGAGCTCCAAGGAGCTGGTCCTAAACAGAGGCCTCCCAGCTGAGCCCTGAGTCCCTAGGGGGATGGTTGGTGTCTGCGGCGGGTGGACGTCACTGAGATGGTGTCTGCGGCGGGTGGACATCACTGAGGGAGCTGTTGGGCATCACCAGGCTGGCTTCTCTCCCCGGGTCCCTCCTCCTGTCTTGTCTTATCATGCAGCTGGGCTGGGGGCACTGCCAGGCTTCGTGGGAGCTGCCTCTGAAGGCCAGGGGTGGGGGGCGGGGTCTGGGCCTCAATGTAACAGGAGAGCTTTCAGAGCAAACTAGCTAACCGCAGGTGTGGTCTGTGACATAAGCTGTCAGTTTTGGGCAGAGAGAGCCCTCCTCCATTCTCAGCTCTGCTCATCCCTCCAACTGTCTAAAATTTAGGTCAGGCTGTAGGAAAATGCTTATCGTTTGCATTCTTATTGCATTCTTACAAGAATCTATGAAGTGAAGTTGCTTAGTCGTGTCTGACTCTATTGCAACCCCATGGATTGTAGCCTACCACGTTCCTCTGTTCATGGGATTTCCCAGGCAAGAATACTGGAGTGGGTTGCCCTTTCCTACTCCAGGGGATCTTACCGACCCAGGGATCAAACCTGTGTCTCCTGCATTGGCAGGCGGATTCCTTACCACTGAGCTACCAGGGAAACCCTGCAAAAATCTGTAGCAGATAAAAATGTGGACTTTGAACTGAGTGGTGTCCAAGCCTGGCTTTCCTGCTCGCTGGCTTGGTGACCGTGGACAGGCTGAGTTCCCTGATGGAGACAAATGATGGTCCTCACCTCACTGGGCTATGTGCCGATGAAAAGGGAAAATACGTGTAAAACGATTGCAGTCCCTTGGAAAAACACTGGAGACATTAATACCAATGATAATTGCTATCATTGTTGGAGGGAGTCAGGGTTGAGCTTTCTGTGCTTTCCCCACCATTTCCAGAAGCTCTGCTTTGTCAATTTGTTAATCTTTTCAGTTTATTTTGGTTATCTCTGTTCTTCCTCTCTCCTTTGAATCTTCTACTCAATTCCTTCAAGCATGTTAGTAATTCTAAGTCTCTAGAATTCAGTGTGTGCTTTATGCTTAGAGCACATTTCAATGGGATATTTTTATGCAAATGGCTGAAGTAGGGCTCCGGTCTCAAAAAATTAACTCAAAATAGGATCTAGACCTACATTAAAAAGCTGAAACTATAAAACATTTAGAAGAAAACATAGAAGTAAATCTTTGTGACCTTGGGTTGCTGCGGCTGCTGCTAAGTCACTTCAGTCGTGTCCGACTCTGTGCAGCCCCATAGACAGCAGCCCACCAGGCTCCGCCATCCCTGGGATTCTCCAGGCAAGAACACTGGAGTGGGTTGCCATTTCCTTCTCCAGTGCATGAAAGTGAAAAGTGAAAGGGAAGTCACTGAGTCGTGTCCAACTCTCAGCAACCCCATGGACTGCAGACCACCAGGCTCCTCCATCCATGGGATTTTCTAGGCAAGAGTACTGGAGTGGGGTGCCACTGCCTTCTCCGGACCTTGGGTTAGACAGTGTTTTTTTAGATACGACACCGAAAATATAAAGGATAACAGAAAAATTAATTGGACTTTGTTGAAATTAAAAACTTTGGAGAATTCCCTGGTAGTCCAGGAGTTAGGACTCTGCGATTCCACTGCAGGGGGGAGTGGGTTTGATCCCTGGTCAGGGAACTTAGACTCCACTTGCCCTGCTGCATGGCCTAAGTAAATAAATAGACGAACCATTAAAAAGTAAAAAAGAAACTTTTGTGTTTCAAATGACACCACCAAGAAAATAAAAAGAGAATAGAATGGGAGAAAATATTTATAAACCATATATCTGACAAAGGGTTAATATTCAGAATATATAAAGAACTCTTCTAACCCAATAGATAAGACAAAAAACTCAGTTGAACATGGCCATTTTCTTAAAAAGCTGCACAGTTGATAAGCACTTAATGCTGACATAGTCATCATTAGTTATCATTGCATATCAATGAGACACCACGTCACACCCACTAGAATGACTACAATAAAAAAGATTGAGATACCAGCTGTTGATGAGGAAGTGCAGAAACTGGAACTCATTGCTGGCAGGGATGTAAAATGGTGGGACCACTTGGACTGCTTGGCAGTTCTTCAAAAAGCTAAACGCAGAGTTACCATATGCTCAGTTGCTCAGTCGTGTCTGGCTCTTTGCGGCCCCACAGACTACATGTAGCCCACCAGGCTCCTCTGTCCTTGGAATTTTCCAGGCAAGAACAATACAGGAGATACAAGAGACATGGGTTTGATCCCTGGGGCAGGAAGATCCCCTGGAGAGTTACCATTCTCTCACTCTGTCTTTAGTTGCTAAGTCACATCCAACTCTTGCAACCCCACGGACTGTAGCCTGCCAGGCTCCTCTGTCCATGGGATTCTCCAGGCAACAATACTGCAGTGGGTTGCCATTTCCTTCTCCAGGAGATCTTCCTGACCCAGGAATCGAACCCAGGTCTCCTGCATTGCAGGCAGATTCTTTACCAACAGAGCTATGAGGGAAGTGAGTTACCATATGACCCAGCAATTCCACTCCTAGATATACACCCAAGAGAAATGAAAACATTTGTCCATGTGAAAACTTGTACATGGAGAAACCACCCACCTGTCCACCAGCTAAAGCAACTTGACGTAAAATCCTATTGTTCACTGGGCAAAATAGTAAGGCATGATTGCTAAGAACACTTGGAAAAAAGAAAGACTGAAGAGGGAAGACTTGCCCTACAAAATAACATCTATTAAATAAACAGATTAGTCAACTTCGAAACAGGTCTTAGTATAAATAAGAAGCAAATTAATGTTAAGGAAGTATCACAAACTTACCACAGGAGAAGAGATACACTATTAATCAAATAAACTTCAAATTGCTAAAGATAAAAAAAGAATAAAACCAAAAGACAAGGGCTTCCCTGGTGGCTCAGTGGTAAAGAATCTGCCTCCCAGTGCAGGAGTCCTGGGTTCGATCCCTGATCCGGGAAGATCCCACGTGCCTCAGAGCAACCAAGCCCGTGCACCACAACCATCGAGCCTGTGCTCTAGAGCCCGGGAGCTGCAACTGCTGAACCTGTACTCTTCAACGAGAGAAGCGGCCTTAGTGCGAAGGCCACGCACCCCAACAGGAGAGTAGCTCCTGCTTGCCACAACTAGAGAAAAGCCCGTGTAGCTATGAAGACTCAACACAGCCAAACATAATGAAAATCATTAAACCAACAAACCCAGAAGGCAAGATAGTGACTCTGTAAGGGGGAAACATTTTCCAAACATTAAACCAAGTGGCAGAAATCACCAAGAAGAAGACTGCTGCTGCTGCTGCTGCTAAGTCGCTTCAGTCGTGTCCGACTCTGTGCGACCCCATAGACGGCAGCCCACCAGGCGCCGCTGTCCCTGGGATTCTCCAGGCAAGAATACTGGAGTGGGTTGCCATTTCCTTCTTCAGTGCATGAAAGTGAAAAGTGAAAGTGAAGTCGCTCAGTCGTGTCCAACTCTTCGCCACCCCATGGACTGCAGCCTACCGGGCTCCTCCCCCCATGGGATTTTCCAGGCAAGAGTACTGGAGTGGGTTGCAAAACTTCCGCCGCATGAAACACTTCTTAAAAGGCAAAATGTTACAGATTTATATTCTGAGCAAAGAAATACATTTAACAGCCTTTTAAGTATATTTATGATCCCAGTTTTCTAAAATAGTATACATTCACAGGTAAAAAGTGGACAGCCGAACTCTAAAATTTTAGCAGTTGGAGGCTGTGAGCTTGGTGGTACTGTCTGGTTCTACCACCTGTGTGACCTTGGGCAGGGCAGTTAACCTCTGTGATTTCCTCGCAGGTGAAACAAAAGTAACAATAGTGCCTTCCTGGTAGGGTTGTTGGGAGGACTAAACGGGTTAATGCACATGCACGTCAAGACATAAAAAACTGCACCTGGCAAGTGGTAAGTGCTCAGTGACTCTAGAGTTGATGTTTGCTTACATACGGGCTTCTTTTCGGTTGACCAGGACACTGAGGGCTGTCCTGAGAACTTGGTAACATGTGAGAATATTGACATTGACTGACTTAGAAGTTACAAGGAGTGAACAGGTGAGAACAGGTCAGGCACATCAAGGAACAACGGCAGTGCATATTATATTACAGAAAGCCAAGGAGAAGTTTTATACTTGTGATAAATTGAAATTGTCTGCAAAACATGGCCAAGTGGAATTCCCACTTCCTGCCACTGGCCAAGAAGATGTCATGGAGGAGGTAGGATCTTAGAAGACAAAGAAGGGGGTTTCTTAGCTGGAATTGTGCCCGTGTGTGTGCTCAATAACTCAACCATGTCTCACTCTTTGAGACCTCATGGACTGTAGGCTGACAGATTCCTCTGTCCACGGGATTCTCCAGGCAAGAATACTGGAGTGGGTTGCCATTTCCTCCTCCAGGGGACCTTCCCGACCCAGGGATCGAACCTACGTCTCTTGTGTCTCCTGCATTGACAGGCGGATTCTTTACCACTGTGCCACCAGGAGTAGTTAGCACTGGGAAGCAGCATAGGAGGCTGTAGCTTAGGATGTGGAGGGAACTCTGGAAGGCGAGGATGGGCTGGGATGTGGCTGGTGTTCCAGGCCACTGGACTGTTACAGGCCAGAGGGCCCCAAGGCCTTTGCCTGGCTGCCCCTCTAGTGCAATGACCCTTCCAGCATAAGGGACCTCTTCTGATCACCAGTCGGGTTCTCTCTGTGACTCTGGGCTCTTCTGTGTAGGTGTGAGGTCCCCTCCAGAGACAAATTAATCTCTCACATATAAACGCTTTTCACAAGCATCTGCAGATAAGTGTTCCGCATAGAAACAAGCGTGTTGATGGATGGTGGGGGGTGGGTGGAGGTAGGGAGCTTGGTGCACAGAATCCTGGCACTGATGCTGAGTGTGAGCCTGGAGCTGTGAACCCCGTGTGCGTGTAGTTACGTGCAGACGGTACTTTCCAGTGACCTGATTCTGGTGTGCCCAAGGAGGATTGCAGACTTGGCTGCATCTCAAGGGCTTTTGCTCACTCCCCACCACCCCCGGGGCAGCAGGGGGTGGGTGCCAGAGCCTGTGTTTACCAGGGGATGTCTCCTCTGTTCTGTCCTGCTGCCCCTTCCTGGCCTGGGCTATGCTGGGCATGTGAACGGTGCAGCCCTGCCCACAGGCCACCTTCAAAGAAGGCGCTCACTCATGGCTCAGCCTGGGCTTCTGAGAAACGAGGAAAACTGTGGGGAGATGTTTAAAACCTGGCTATCCATTGAGTCCAACCACTTGATGTTGCATGTGTGTGTGTGTGCGCACGTGTGTGTGTACATGTGCGTGCTCAGTTGTGTCCGATTCTTTGCGACCTCAGGGACTGTAACCCACCAGGCTCCTCTGTCCATAGGATTCTCCAGGCAAGAATACTGAAGTGGGTTGCCATTTCCTTCTCCAGAGGATCTTCCCATCTTAGGAATTGAACCCACGTCTCCTGCATCTCCTGCACTTGCAGACGGATTCTTTACCACTGCGTCACCTGGGAAGCCCACCGTATGAGGTACTCCTAATATACACCGAATGATCAATAGCATTCTCTCTGGATGGCAGAATTCAGGGAAAGCGTAAATCCTTTTTAACACATATTTCTGCATTTAAGAAAAATTTTGGATGAGAACATATTTCTTTTATAAGTAGGAAAAGAGATAATATTAAACAGATAAAACACAAACATAAAAA
The DNA here is from genome assembly GCA_006410675.1 of Oreotragus oreotragus. Lineage (NCBI taxonomy): Eukaryota > Metazoa > Chordata > Mammalia > Artiodactyla > Bovidae > Oreotragus > Oreotragus oreotragus. The sequence goes on from SJYX01024219.1 coordinate 165,860, forward strand.
ATATTTCCTCCCCAGTTCATTCGTGAGTAGGTCTCAAAAACTTGAGGGTAGTTGTTCCATTTTAGGAATTCATCCTGGGAAAATAATCAGAAATGTGTGCAAGGATTTAGCTTTAAGAGTGTTCATGACAGTACTGCCTATAATAGTGAAAACTGGACATAGCTAATAGTATTGGATTGGTTAAGTCATTACACGCTAATCATACTGTGGGATAATAGCATTTTAAATGCTAATTATTTAAAATGCTTTTATGTAAGATTTATTTTTAATATAGGTTTAAAAAATATCTGTTTGTTTATTTTTGGCTCTGCTGGGTCTTCCTTGCTGCATGTGGGCTCTCCCTGGCTGCAGCGAGCAGGGGCTACTCTTTGCATGGTGCCCAGGCTTCTTGCTGGCTTCTCTTGTTGCAGAGCACAGGCTCTAAGGGGCACATGCTTCTGTAGCTGCAGCATGCGGGCTCAGTAGTTGCGGCTCATGGGCTCTAGGGTGTGGGCTTCAGTAGTTGTGGTTCAGGGGCTTAGTCCTGGTGGCTCACAGGCTTTAGTTGCTCCGAGGCACGTGAAATCTTCCTGGACCAGGGATCGAACTTGTGTCCCTTGCCTTGGCAGGCGGATTCCTATCCACTGTACCACGAGGGAGATCCCTAGGGTTTATGATGACATGGTTAGTGTTCAAATAATTTCATTAGGATACAAAGTAGGATGTTAAAGATGCGTAATTTATCATGTTGTGCACACAGAGCAAACAATGGGACAGTTTACATGAAAGTGTTAACTGGTTGTTTCTGAGTGGTCAGATTATAGATTATTTTGATTTTGTGTTGTTTTCCTGAAAGTTTCAAAGATTCTATAAAAGGATGTATTACTTTGTAGCTGTATTGTAAAATAAGCCTTTTAAGATTAAAAACAAAACCCCCAAACACTCCAGTCCCAAAGTGCTGAGACTAACAAAGCTGACTCCCAGAAATTTAGGGGATCGCAGCCCCTGGGAACCGGGTAGGGGTCATAGCACAGCACGAGCTGCCGTTCCTGAGAACCGAGGCTGCACCAGGCTTTATTTACACCATGTCTCTGACCCTTGAACCTGCTGCCAGGCAGGACCTGGCTCCACAGAGCTGGGTGCTGGGAGCCCTGGGTACTGCCAGGGTGGGGAAGCATGGTAGCTCTCTATTCCCCTCCTCTCGTCCCCCACGTCCTGGTTTCTGAGTGGGTAGGGAGGCGCCCAGAAGCAATTTGGCACTGGGCTTCAACTTTACAGCCTCCTGAGTCTTGGCTGCCACCAGGCCTCAAAGCCCCAGGTCTGAAATTCTCAGTGAATCTCAGGAGGTACTTTGAAGGGGGTCCTCTGGGAGACATGCGGACAAGGTGACCAAAGCTCTGCTGGAAATGGAGTTGAAGATGTAAGAAAAAAAGGTGGAGTGGAGAAAAGGTTTGGAATTAGATGGATGGGCAGGGTGGGGAGGGGCAGGTGGCAGAATCATTGTAAACATTATCCCATTTCTATTAGTCTTCTTCTAATACTTAAATAATTTGAAAACCTCAACCTTGAGTTCTCAAATGGAAAAAAAGCGTGTAGGTAATTCTCTGAACCTCTTGATAGTTAAGAAACACCACGAGGCCCTCTGGCAGGGAGACTGCTGTCCTTTGAAAGCTGTGTCCACACTGACCTGAAGGCTTGTTTACTTAGCCCTTTCCTCTCTGCAATTTGCTCATCATTGCCTTCGTGGTATCTGGCAGAGCAGCCAGTGCGCAGTGATCGCTCGACAAATATTTGTTGAAGAAATGAATGAACTGAGTGTGTATCCTCATTCAGAATGCATTCCCATGCTGGCAAGTAGGCAGGTGCTTTTTGTATCAGTTGCTATTCATAAAAAGAGCTATCTTCCTTAAAAATAAAAGAAACCGTTTTCTGCGTAATAAGTTAGAAAAGTCAGGCACAGTTTATTGATTTGTCTGACTCTGTAAACACCATTTTTAGATACATCCCCTAATGAACCTAATAGCAACCCTGTAAATTACCATTAGATTAAGAACAAACACGTGACTTCAGATGTGATCCCTAACAGGGTGGTAACCTAGAAAGCCTTGTGTGAGACATGCTGGAGATGCCTACAGTCAAGGCTGATGGTGCTGGACACCTGCAGTTAGACGTGGTAGGCTGACTCCATTATAACTGCTTTATTGACAAGCCGTATAATTCACCTGTTTAGAGTGTGCAGTTACAGTAGCTTTTAGTATATCCACAGAGTTGTGCATCCATCACCACAGTCAATTTTAGAACATTTTTATCACCCCCAAAAGAAACCCCATGCCCATTTCCTCCCACCCACAAGGCTCCAGCCTAAGCAACCAGTAATCTACTTTTGTGTCTGTATAGATTTCCCTGTTCTGGACATTTTATATAAATGGAATCATACAAAAGTGATCCATTGTGACTTTTGCTTAATATGTTTTCAAAATTCATGTTGTGGCATGTATCAATGCTTCATTTCTTTTTCACTCTTGAGCAATAGTACTCAATATTGCCACATTTTGTCTGTTCTTCAGATAATGAACATTTGAGTTGTCTACACTTTTTAGCTGTTCTGAATAACATTGCTTTACAGTCATCCACTGTGTGGATGTGTATACCTAGGAGTAGAATTTCTGGGTCGTATGGTCTATGTTTAACATTCTGAAGAGCTGCCAAACTATTTTCCAAAGTGGCTGGTTTGGAAAATGTTTCACATTCTCACCAGTAGTATGTGGTTCCAGTTTCTCCACATCCTTAACAACAACTGTTATTATGTCTTTCTGATAATAGCCTCCCAGTGAGTCCTGGAGAAGGGAATGGCAACCCACTCCAGTATTCTTGCCTGGAGAATCCCAATGGACAGAGGAGCCTGGCAGGCTGCAGTACCTGGGGTTGCAAAGGGTCAGACCTGACTGAACGACTGACACTTCCCAGTGACTATGCAGTAGTATTGCATTACGGTTTCAATTTGTGTTTCCCTGATGGCTAATGCTGTTGAGCATCTTTTGGTGTGCTTGCTGTGTATCTTGTTTGGGAAAAAAAAATCTTTTGCCCATTTAAATATGGAGTTATTCGTCTTTTTATTATAGGTTATAAAAGTTTTTAAAAAAATATTCTGCATACCAGTTTCTCATCAGGTATATGATCTGCAAATATTTTCTTACACTGCGTCAGTTCTGTTTTCACTTTCTTTTTAAAATTCTGATTTAATTAATTAATTTTAAAATTATTTCTTTCTTTGTATTCGTGGCTGTTCCGGGTCTTCGCTGCTGCGCTTGGACTTTTCTGTGCTTGTGGCGAGCAGGGGTTACTCTCTCATTGCAGTGCGTGGGCTTCTCATTGTGGTGGGAGCATGGGTTCTAGGTACCTGGGCTTCAGTAGTTGTCGCACACAGACTTGGTTGCCCTGCCTATATGGAATCCTGTCAGTCCAAGATTTACTCATTTTTTTCTAAGAGTTTTTACATTTTAGCTCTTACATTTAGGTCTATGATGCATTTTGAGTTAGTTTTTGTGAATGGTGTGAGGTAAGGGTTCAGCTTCATTCTTTCACATGTGGATATTTAGTCGTCCCAGCAACACTTACTGAAAAGAGTATTCCTCGCACCGCCCACCCTTCTACGGCCCCCACTGAATTGTCTTGGCACCACTGTTGAAGATCCTTTGATCATAGAGCTGAGGGCTTATTTCTGAACTCTCAGTTCTATTCCACTGACCCATATGTCTATCCATAGGCCACTATCACACATGATTACTCAATTACTGTAGCTTTGTTGTAAGTTTTGAAGTTGGCAGATATGAGTTCTCCAAACTTGTTCTGTTTTTTTCAAGATCATTTTGGCTAGCCTGCGTCCCTTGAAATTCCATATGAATTTTGGAATCAACTCTGCCAAGAAGTTGGGTGAGATATTGATAGGGGTCCCTTAAATCTGTAAACCAATGTGGGGAGCATTGCACTCTTAGCAGCAGTAAAGGTATTTTTAAATGTTTAAACTACAAGGAGAAAGAGACTGGGAGCAGAAACAAGTAGAAAAAGGAGGAGTACACAATTCGGCCAAGCAGGAGAAGCTGTGTCCTGGTGCCTTCAGAAAGGACCCAATAAAGGGACATGAGCCATCCAGGAAGGCACTAAATTTGGAAACACAGGGTACCAAGGCGAGTGGTAGTGACATGCAGAGCTGAGGTGGGGGATGGGCCGCAGGTCTGTTTACAGAGCAGTTCAGCCGAGATGGGAATACCAGACCACCTGACCCGCCTCTTGAGAAATCTGTATGCAAGTCAGGAAGCAACAATTAGAACTGGACATGGAACAACAGACTGGTTCCAAATAGGAAAAGGAGTAGGTCAAGGCTGTATATTGTCACCCTGCTTATTTAACTTATATACAGAGTACATCATGAGAAATGTTGGGCTG
>SJYX01024219.1:172509-193818 GCA_006410675.1 Oreotragus oreotragus
GCTTATTTAACTTATATGCAGAGTACATCATGAGAAATGTTGGGCTGGAGGAAGCACAAGCTGGAATCAAGATTGCCAGGAGAAATACCAATAACCTCAGTTATGCAGATGTTACCACCCTTATGGCAGAAAGTGAGGAAGAACTAAAGAGCCTCTTGATGAAAGTGAAAGAAGAGAGTGAAAAAGTTGGCTTAAAGCTCAACATTCAGAAAACGAAGATCATGGTATCCGGTCCCATCACTTCATGGCAAGTAGATGGGGAAACAGTGGACACAGTGGCTGACTTTATTTTGGGGGGGCTCCAAAATCACTGCAGATGGTAACTGCAGCCATGTAATTAAAAGACGCTTACTCCTTGGAAGGAAAGTTATGACCAACCTAGACAGCATATTAAAAAGCAGAGACATTACTTGGCCAACAAAGGTCCGTCTAGTCAAGGCTATGGTTTTTCCAGTAGTCATGTATGGATGTGAGAGTTGGACTATAAAGAAAGCCGAGTGCCGAAGAATTGATGCTTTTGAACTGTGGTGTTGGAGAAGACTCTTGAGAGTCCCTTGGATTTCAAGGAGATCCAACCAGTCCATCCTAAAGGAGATCAGTCCTGAGTGTTCATTGGAAGGACTGATGTTGAAGCTGAAACTCCAATACTTTGGCCACCTGATGTGAAGAACTGACTCATTTGAAAAGACCCCAATGCTGGGAAAGATTGAAGGCAGGAGGAGAAGGGGACGACAGAAGATGAGATGGCTGGATGGCATCACTGACTCAATGGACATGAGTTTGGGTAAACTCTGGGTGTTGGTGATGGACAGGGAGGCCTGGCATGCTGCGGACCATGGGGTCACAAAGAGTCAGACACGACTGAGTGACTGAACTGAACTGAACTGACTCAACCCTCCAGACTTCCTCCCCCTCCCCTTCTCAGCCTGAGGGCAGCTCCTCCCCCAGGTAAGAGATTTGTTCTTTTCCAAGGTAGTGCCCTTAGAGTGTGGTTGTGAGCTGGTTTAGGTCCACAGACTTTGTTACTAGCCCCAGTAAGGTACAGATGTACAAAAAAATAAGAGTGTTTAGAATTTTTAGAGAAATTTGAAGTTGCCCCCACATTCAGGTGTCTGCTCAGTGGCCTCCTCTTGCTGAACAGGATACAGGCTGGTTTGGATGTTTGACCTCCCACGTGTACCATTATATACTGTAGGACCACTGTCGGTGCTGCCAGATTGGGAGATTATCCATCAGCGCCCAGCACAGATAGGTTGAGAAGCATGTTCTAGAGGCTGGCAGGTCAGTTGTATGTGTGTGTGTAGTTGGGAGAGGGTTGACGTACCTGGCTGAATATCTGTGTTCTTAACAGTGGGCTATTCAGCCTTCCTTCCACCTTCGTTTGAGGAAACTATCAGCCAGGTGTATACCCTCTGCCAACATCTGTCCCCAGGCAGGAGTCCAAAACTTCTCATCAGAAAATACTTGATGACCCAGAGAGAAGATTCTTAAACACTGACATTTAGAAGTTCCCTCTATCGGTGGCTCAGATGGTAAAGCGTCTGTCTACAGTGCGGGAGACCCGGGTTCAATCCCTGGGTTGGGAAGATCCTCTGGAGAAGGAAATGGCAACCCACTCCAGTATTCTTGCCTGGAGAATCCCATGGTTGGAGCAACCTGGTAGGCCACAGTCCATGGGGTCGCAAAGAGTCGGACACGACTGAGCAACTTCACTCACTGGTACTTCATTCTTTATGACTTCCCTGGTGGCTCAGACAGTAAAGCGTCTGCCTACAATGTGGGAGACCCGGGTTCAATCCCTGGGTTGGGAAGATCTCCTGGAGAAGGAAATGGCAACCCACTCCAGTATTCTTGCCTGGAAAATCCCATGGATGGAGGAGCCTGGTGGTCCAAGGGATCCCAAAGAGTTGGACACCACTGAGCGACTTCACTTGGACACGACTGAGCGATTTCACTTTCACTTTCTATTCTATTTACCTACAGTGTAGTTGTTCATTGGACAAGCCATACTCATGCACATGAAGCTTAAACTCTAAAAACTTTTGTTTTTTGAAGTCTTTCTGCTAATACAACTCAGAATTCAAAGGTTAAAAAAGGTACAATGACGAGGGCTTCTCTATGTCACCACTTAGTTCCCCTTCCAGTAAACTGTTTAGTGCCTCATTCACCCTTTAACATAGTTACATGAAAGAGACTATGATAGAGAAATCAGAAACTCAGAGAAATGAATTAAGAATATAGACATTTTAAAAGTTCAAAAAAGGAAAGCAATATCTCTGGAGACAGAAGAGAATCTATTACATCAATGAAATAAGAACAGTATCCTATTAAAAGAAGTAATAGTCCAGAAACAAACAAACAAAAAGACAGTGAACTCTTAGGAATTAAAAATATGAAATATAAATATTTAAAACTCAACTTGAAAAGTTAGAAAACGAGGTTTATGAAATCTCACAGAAAGTAAAACAAAGTGAGAGGGAAAATTAGATACAGAAAATAAGAAGTTTAAAGCATCTGGTTAAAAGATGCAGCATCCTAGTAACAGGAGCTCCTGAAAGACTGAACAAAGAGAAGAGAGGGAAAGAAATAACCAAATGCACAATTAACGACTTTTTTTTTTTTTAAGAGCAGAAGCATGTAAATTTCCAGGTCAGAAGGACTCCTCAAGGGCCTGAGATAATGAAACAAGAGAGACCCATCCCAGGACACATCCCTGTGAACCTCGAGAGCACGGGAGGCCAGAGAAGAATCTGAACACTTTGAGAGACCAGATAAACAAAGGACAGAGAAGTGAAATGGCCTGGGTCATCTCAGCAGCCACTCTGGAAGCTAAATGTTTACACTCAGGCAGACTGTCAATCAAGTGCATAGACATTTTCAGTTATGTTAGTAGCAAAAGTTTTACTTCCTTTGCTCACCTTCTTAGGACGTCCCTGGAAGGTATGCATGATCAAAACAGAGTGGATCAAGGATGAACATGTGGAGTCCACAGAGGAGAGAGCTACTTGGCACTAACCAGAGCAGAGGGGAAAGAGGGAAGGGATAGAAGAAGAATGAAGCCAAGAAGTGGGTGCACGGAGCAAGCAGAGTCTGGAGGCCGGGAGAGGGGCTTCTGCGGTGGTCCAGTGGTTAAGACTCCACGCTTCCACTGCAGTGGGCACAAGTTCAATCCCTGGTCAGGAAACTAAGATCCTGCATGCAATGCAGTGTGTGCCCCCACTGCAACACCAAAAAAAAAAAAAAAAAAGAGGCTGGGAGAGTCCTCCCCTACTTCTTGTCTTCCCAAGGCTCAGTGTTCATCCATAGCTGGCCTTGTGAGACACTCGACCTCCTCGTATCGAGTTCCTCTTCCTGCTTAACCAGTTCACGCAAGATTTTAGTCTCTTGCAACCAAAATGTTCCTCTTGATACCTCTGCTCCTCAGAGTTGGAACTAGCACCATTAGCATTACCGGGGAGCTTGCTAGAGATGCAGGCTTACAACCCTCCCCGAGACCTGCTCAACAGTGTCTGGATTTTAACAAGATTTCCAGAAGACAGCATGGTCCTAGTAGATTGACCTTGCAAGGTTGGGTGGATTAAAGGTAGTACGTAAAGCACCTAACCCCATAGCGGGTCCTCTGTGAGGTATTCTGTAGGTGATGATGGTCAGGATGGTGGCGGGGCTGAGAACACTTGGGATGACAATCTAGGGAAGCATTCCTGGGACCATGGCGCGTGGCGGCTCAGCATCTAATTACAGAGACAAGGCAGAAGGCACGTCTGTACCAGAAAACGGGTTTCAACTCTACTCCAGGAACCTGTCAGGTTAGTCAGACCAGGTGTCAGCATGGGAAACCATGAAGAAAACCACCTCTCAGGTGTGGCAGCTGGCGGTGAGTGAGTGACAGGCTGGCTCAGCACCTCGGTGACGTCTGATGGGGTGGGGTCGGGGGACATGTTGGCTAGGCCATCTTCTCAGCAGAGTGGGCAGGCATCCTGGCCCAGCGCACAGGAAGCGGGTCAGGAGGACATGTCCTGAATGAGCAACTCCTAAGTGCCTCTTCAGGCCGAAACCCGCGGGCCCGTGGGATGGCAGGGCGGGGGAGGGGTTTAGGAATGAGAGGTGGCTGGGTCCCCCTACGGGGGCAGGGGATCCCTTCCCATCTTGGCAGGAGCAGGGCAGCCTTGCACACGGTTTTCTTGGCTCCAGTCCTTTTAGCTTTCAGCCACCGTTTTTGTGCTAGGGGTTCTGTTGATTTTCTAATACTGAGCAAATGTGACATACAGCTGGGANTGAGAGGTGGCTGGGTCCCCCTACGGGGGCAGGGGATCCCTTCCCATCTTGGCAGGAGCAGGGCAGCCTTGCACACGGTTTTCTTGGCTCCAGTCCTTTTAGCTTTCAGCCACCGTTTTTGTGCTAGGGGTTCTGTTGATTTTCTAATACTGAGCAAATGTGACATACAGCTGGGATTTTAAAGATTTTTAAAGGAGAAGGCGATGTGCTCAGGGGAAGCTGGAGTCCCATGTGAACCCTCAGTACGAGTGGATAGAGGGTGTCATCCCAGGTGCCTGCCTCATCTGGAGTCACCGGGCAGGCTTTCCATTGTCCACCAACCAGACGGCCCTATATCAGTCCTTGTCCGGCTCTACCCAAGAAACACCCAAACCCTCCCAGTGTTTGCATAGTAGAGCCCCGGGCCTTTAGAACACCTGTAGGAATCTCACCCTCGGAAACAACAAACTCTGTCCTCAGCAGATGGCTGCCCGGTACGTGCTTGTTGTGGTCACCACCTGCGTAGACACGGCAGCTGTAGGGGCCTGATGTCAGCCTCAAGGAGCCGTGGACATGGGCTGCATGCTCCCTGAGCGCCAGGACTTCCTTTTGAGCCGAAATACAGTCTTGGTTCCCATTATTCAGATTAGAAAACTGAGGCATAAAGGGCCATGACAAGGTCACACAGCTTGTGAGTGGCTGAACTGGGACTCAAACCCAGGCAGTCTGGCTCCAGAGCCCCTGGTAGACAGGGGTCCAAGACAGCTCCTGTCCACTAATGCTGTTCTGGCCTGAATAGTGTTAGCCAGCCAAGCCTGAGGCAGCAGGGTGAGGCTGGGAGCAGAGGCGTTGGTACTCTCCATGCCTGTCGTCCCCACTGGCCCGTGTAACACCCGGCTTGTCTCCATCCCCTGCTGACTTCCAGTTTCCTTGCACTGTATGTGGAATAGCGTGCACGGCAGGGTCACTACACACAGCGAGGTGTGTCCACTTGTAGGTGTGGAAGGACACAGGGACCAGGGAGCACAGACCTCACCTTTGCCAGCCGCATTCAGCAAGGCAGTTAGTGTCTCATTTTTTAAAGCAGGGAAAACGATGTTTGAAAGTGGACGGTTGCTCAGTTCAGTCGGAGCCATGTAGGTGAGGCCCCAGGTGGACCTCCGGCCCAGCTCTGTCTCACCAGCTCTCCTCCCACCCTGGACATCATTGTGACCGAGAGCTACGGGGTCCACCCTCAGGTCCTGCTCCTGTAGGCATTTTATCCACCCCCTGCCCTGTCCCAGCCAGAGAGGCACTGAATCAGTGCTGCCTGGGAACTGGCATCACCCCTGGCTCCTTTCTTGCCCAAAGTGGTGTCTGCTCGGCCACAAAGCCCCCTTGTGCACTGTCACGCCTGACACATCCATCCGCCGACGCCAGCCAAGCCTCACACCCATCATGTAAGGACCGACCAGTGAGCCGGAAGCGCATGGCTGAAGAGTAGGTCAGGCTGGCGGCTGAGAGGAGGGTCAGCGGGCACAGCCTCCCCCGATATGGCATGTGCCCTGCACAGCCTCACTGCTGGATTCACTGCTCCCATCACAGCGGCAGGATGGGCCCCGCGCCCGCAGGAAGTGCCTTTAGCCCCCAGGTGAGCAGCCCTTACGGGGCGCCAGAACCGCAGCCCTGGAACCACCTCTGTACAGAACTCTGTGTTATCGTGTTATCGCAGCAACTTCTGCAGTCCGCCCAAGAACTTCCTGTTCTGCACCCGAGTAAGGGGAAGAGGCACTTCCTCCCTACAGCTTAAGAGAGCAGGAGGTTTAGACAGTGCTGGGGTGTGAGTGTGTGTGCGCGTGCACACGCGTATATGTGTGGAAGAACCCTCTCTGGTTTCACTGTGATGATAGAAATGACAGTCTCTAGTTGTCTCCCATTTCAGTGTTGTTCAGTCGCTCAGTTGTGTCCAACTCTTTGCAACCCCATGGACTGCGGCGCACCAGGCTTCCCTGTCCATCACTATCACCTGGGAGTTTGCTCAAACTCATGTCTATTGAGTCGATGATGCCATCCAACCATCTCATCCTCTGTTGCCCCCTTCTCCTCCTGCCCTCAATCTTTCCCAGCATCAGGGTCTTTTCCAATGAGTCAACTCTTCACATCAGGTGACCAAAGTATTGGGGCTTCAGCTTCAGCTTCAGTCCTTCCAATGAATATTCAGGGTTGATTTCCTTTAGGATTGACTGGTTTGATCTCCTTGCTATCCAAGGGACTCTGAAGTCTTCTCCAGCACCACAGTTCAAAAGCGTCAATTTTTCAGCGTTCAGCCTTCTTCATGGTCCAACTCTCACATCCATACGTGCCTACTGGGAAGACCATAGCTTTGACTAGACAGACTTCAATGAGTGATTCTCAAAGGAGAGATGCAGGTCTCATGAGGAAGGGACATCGGAATCTCAGGAGTCAGTGATAAATGAGAACATATATATATATATGTATTTTTCCCTTTGGTCTTCATTGCTGCGCCGGCTGCTCTCTGGTTGCGGTGCGTGGGGTTCTCACTGCTGTGGCTTCCCTTGCTGTGGAGCACAGGATCTAGAGCACAGGCTCAGAAGTTGTGGAGCACAGGCTTAGTTGCCCCACAGCATGTGGGATCTTCCTGGACCATGGACTGAACTCGTGTCCCCTGCATTGGCAGGTGGATTCCCAGCCACTGCACCTCCAGGAAAACCCAATGGAAACCTATATTTATCGAAAGGAGCATGATTTTTTTAAAGGACCGACCCTACCTTTTCAGAAGCTGTTCCTGTTCTTTGCTCTACTTGAAGAAACTCCATTTATCCCTCGGAGCCCAGTTCAGCTGGGAAGCCTTCCTCAGCCCCGTGGGCTAAATTTTTCCCTCTTTCTCAATCCTCCCAGAGCATCGGGTTTACCACCCTCCCCAGGACATCATGAACCATTGGTAGGGTAAAGGGCCACCTGTGGGCTGCATGCTCCTCGAACACAGGAAGTGTGTCCCATAGGACTTCCTGTACCTGATTCCGGATCCACAGACATGCAAGAGCAGGCCCTGCTGATTGACAGAGAGGTGGTGTGGGTGTAAGAGGCATGGGAAGGGCAGGGCTGAAAAGTGAGGACCACTGTCTGAGATACGGGTTGTCCATCCCAGTGGACTCTGTCTGGGGTAAAAGGCTACAGAGAGCTCTTTTAACACGATGTGCTAGAGGCAAACTGGTTACAAAAGGTAATGAGAATTTCCAGGAAGAGAGGAAGATCTCAGGAAGGTGAGGGACTGGTTCAAGCAGATTTCTGGATGTGGAAACCCAGAACCCCGCCGCCATCCTGAGTGGCTACCTGGCCGGAATGGGGGCAGAGTCCTATAGGCAGAACAGCTCTAGGAGCAAATTTGGGCTTCTCCAGGAGTGGGGGCTCGAGGAGGGATGCAGGAAACAGAGGCCATGATGATGACCTGGTCGTAGGGGCCAACTGTGTCACGCTGCATTGAGCAGCTGGGTAGTGCTCTGCAGATTACTAACTTCCTCTGGTTTGTGCCTCACAGTGCCACACAGTCTACTGATCGATTATGGGCTGCACAGGAGAGGAATGTGTGTGGGTTCAAGGGCCTGACCCTAGACCCTTGTGTGCGTGCCTGTTCAGCAGCTTCAGTCGTGTCTGACTCTTTGCGACCTTGTGGACTGTAGCCCACCAGGCTCCTCCTTGCATGGGATTCTCCAGGCAAGAATACCGGAGTGGGTTGCCATTCCCTCCTCCAGAGGATCCTCTAGACCCAGGGATCTAACCCACATCTCTTACGTCTCCTGCATTCAGGCGGATTCTTTACCACGAGCACTGCCTGGGAAACCCGGATCCTCAGTTGATAGCAGCACAGTTTCCAGGGATGGAATATCGAAAAGGCATCCATGTGTCTCTTTAGGACAGTGAACGTGTACATTCTGTCCCAGAGCAAACAAGAGCAATAGTGTTACAGTTGCACCAAGAAACCCACTCCCCCCCATCCCCAAATAGATTGGGGCCTCTTGATTATGAGGTGAGCCTGTCTCCCAGCGTCTAAATTAGAAGTACAACTTCTGAACACTGTGGGGAAGCCGCATGGCACCCTCCTTCCTCATACCTTTAAGATGTGTCCCCATGGAACACCCTTTCATGCAGCAGCCTCTTCGGTGACCTCTTCTGAAGATAGGAATCCCTGGTTATGCAGATAAAGGATTGAAAATTCCTGGACATTCACCTTCCCAAGTGAACGTGCCAAGTCTCTGGCACTCGCAGCTTTCAAGCTGCCTGTTTTTCAGTGAGAGTGTGGTCCCCCTGCTGTTGTCCTGGGTCCCCTGACCTAGGGAGGGGTTATGGGGAAGGCTGGTACCTGCCTCGATAGCATCAGAAGAAAGAGTCTGGGGACCAGCATATACTGGCACAGGCTCCCCGGCTTGTCCCCTTGGAGTCAAAGCCCTGCTGAGCTGAGAAGCCCAGTCTAGCACCTGACCCCCGTCCCCACCGCCCAGCATCCCTTGGCCTCCAGACCTGTCCTCACACCAGCTGCAGAGCCCCCAGTCCTCCCCAAGCATGGTCCTTGTGCCCTGCCTCCCCGGGCATGTCATTAAAGGCTTTTAGTAAAGCTCTCAGGCTCCTCAAGATGAAAGGACTAACCTGGCCCTGGGAGTTTTCTCCCAGGCCCCTGAGTCTCCCAGTAGGTGGCTGCAGGCGGAGGCTCACAGGGTGTCCCCCACCCCCATGGTGTCGACGGGTTCTCTGCTCCTCATGTGCTCCCCAAGCAGGATGTTCTGATTTCCTCACCAGCTCTCTCTCTGTTGAGCTGCAGAAGGTGGGCAACCACCATGGGGTGGCAGAGCCAGGCTCTTCTTCCTAGGAACTGGCTTCTGCTTCTCAAGTCCACCTCAAGCCACTGCTGTCCAGCGGGCCGCCTCGGTCACCACCAAGCCCTGCTGTCCCCGACTCTGGGCGCTCCTCTGGCGTTGCAAGTCAAAGACCCCCCACCACGTGGAGGCAGCATTGTGCTCTGGGCAGTAGTTCAGGCTCCGGGGTCATCCTCTCTAAGTATGAACCTGGCTCTGCCCCGGGCTAGCGACCTTGACCTTTACCCACCGTCAAATGAGGTCCAGAAGAGTTCCTTCTTATGGAGATATTTAGAGGATGAAGTGAGATAATGCTAAAGTGTCAGCCTTCAGGAAGGGCAAGCACAGTGGTTTTCTTTTCTGAGAAATGTTGTTGATGTTAGCCCTGCGGTCACCCTATGGATTCTGGTCAATAGGTCTTCTTCGGATGGCCCAGGCGAGTGGCCTTCCCTGCCTGACCCAGGGCCCTTCCTGACGCAGAGCAGCTGACTTCCTCCTGGGCCTGGGGACAGTGTAGACAGATGCGGAAGAGCTGCCCCGGGGTCACCGGCCTCCTGCTCCAGACGGGACGTGTCGTGGGTATGGAGGTCCTGCGTCAGCTTTTAAACGCTCTGTCTTCCTTTTGTGGCTGTGCTGGGTCCTTGTTGCTGGGTGGCTTACCCTGGTCGCGGCGAGCAGGGGCTCCTCTCTAGTTGTGCCGCACGGGATTCTCGAGGCAGGGGCTTCCCCTGGTGCAGAGCCCGGGCTCTGTGCGCACAGGCTGCAGGCAGCACAGGGCGCTTCAGTCGTGGTGGTGCACGGGGAGGGAGGGAGGGATCTGTTGCCTCAGTCATGTGGGGTCCTCCCGGGCCAGGAATCGAACTGGCTCCCCTGTATTGGCAGGTGGACTCTTAGCCACTGGACCTCTAGCGAAGTCCTTGTGTCACCTTCTTAAGGGTCACCTTGCTTTCCTTTGCCCAGTTTAGGTGATGACATGGTTTAACTTGGTCACCATCTTCAAAGTCTTTTCTGGAGAGAAGGATTAGACTTTGCCGTGTGCAGGTAGGAGGCTTGGTCACAGCGCCCAGCCCTGGAGAGTCAGAGCATGTAGATGGAGCGTGGAGGGGCCGCAGCCCAGCCTCCCTCCCTCCCTGACTTCCTGTGGCGGGGGTGGCTTTGAGAAAGCTGCCCCAAGAGCTCCTTTCTCTTTTCCCGGCCTTCAGCAGCCCAGATCCCTCCCTCCCTCCCCGTGGCCTCTCTCCCCCACAAGAACTGTCAGGAGGAAGAACAGGGCAGCCAGGAAATAGCCCAATATCCTCTTTCTGCTTCTCTGGCTTCCACCTGGGGAAGGGATAGAATGAGAGCCGCCATGTCCTTCTGCAGTGCCTCCAGGGCCACCCCTCGTGTTGTTTTCATAGAGTTTATGTATTAGTGAGCTTGGTTCATCAGACGCTCCCCTGACTTCTCCCTGACACAGTAAGCTCCCATAAAGGGGTGTGTGTTTGCACTTGGCTTCAAGGAACTTGTGGTGTCCACTGGGATACTCACTGTCAGCTCTGTTATTCTGGCTGGATAACTTGGGTTAACCTGACCATTCATCTGGCCTATAAAATGGGAACCCCTGTAACCCCTGTCTTCTACATGAGGTTGTCAGGAGGATTTTAAGTTGAGTTAGTACAGGTAAAATCATTTCATAAACTGTCAAGATGAGGTCAAAATTCCTGCTGTTATCATTGAATAACATTGAATAACCAGTGAATAACAGTGCTGCAGTCATCTGAAAGGAATAAAGCACTCTCCAGAGGTAACAAGATCTAACTTACTAATTCAACATCCAACTGAGTGAAGGCCCCACGTGCCCCACCACTGCCGAGTTCTTTAGGGTGCTGAATTGCGGTAGCCTTATTCTGTCAACAGGCCTGTCCCAGCACGTGGGAACCCCTAGCTGGAGAATGCCAAGGTTTTGCCCTGACTGCACTGTGGTCAGAGAACCTGGGGAGGTCAGTGTCGGGGTGGGGGTAGCAGTGGGGTTGGTGTTGAGAAGGCCTCACGGTTTTAGGCTCCAGAATGTCACTGCAGGAGGAATCTCGTGTGCAGTGGTGCCCAGCCCCTCCACTTTACAGATGGAGAAACTGAGGTTCAGAGAGGCCTATGGCTGGCTCAAGACTCCTCCAGGCCTCGGTTAGCAGACTCGGGGGACCCAGTGAGGTCCGTAGGGCAGCACCCCACAGCCGAGGGCCGTCTCAGCCCAGCTGCAGTGCCAGAGCGTGGGCGCAGGGGAGATGGGGCTGTTGGCTCAGCAGCTGAACTGCCTCTTACCCCAGACGTCCCGTCTCGGTCTGCAGAGGAAAAGTGGCTCTTGGCCTCCCAGGGGAGCAGAAGGCAAACACACTTGCTTCACAAGAGCCCCTGAGAAGTGACGAGAACCTGGCTGACCACACCTCCTCGGGCTCTGCCTGGCCCGTCGCCGCCACCCTGACTCCTGAGCCACCCGGCCCGGTGCAGAAAACCAGGTCTCATGCCTTCCGGGCAGAGCCAGGGGCCCACAGACAAGAGGTCCTCAAAAAGGTCAGGTTTCTTTCTGAAAAAACAAACACCAGCAGGCTCATGAGCCCTGTGGGGACAGGACAGGGAACGGGATCCTGTAGTGTCTTTGGAGGGAGGGGAAGCCGGAAAGGCATTTCTCTCTGGAGTGGGGACGTCTGTTCCCAGGACCGTTGGATTTAATTCACCAAGTCCTTGTTTGTGGGCCATGGTGTGTCTAGTTGCGAGCCAGGCGCCGGGGGTGAGGGAGACAGAATATATCTAAGACTTGGTGCCCGCTTCCGAGGAGCTCTCTGAGGTTTAAGACTCTCACGTGGGAGTCAAGAGAGACAGAAGGCAGGCAAAGAGAAAATGCTTTGGAAGGAGTGAAAAACCAGTGTGGTACCATGTGGTTCTGAAAGTCATCATGGAAAGGGGGGGATGGGCTTTTTAATTTATTTAAAATATCCATTTAACTGCACTGGCATGGGGATCTTTAGCTGTGGCCTGTGGGATCTAGTTCCCCAACCAGGGATGGACCCCAGCCCCCTGCATTGGAGTGCTGAGCCTTAGCCACTGGACCCCCAGGGAAGTCCAGGAGCCCGTCCATTTTAGTTAGTGAGTTCGTGAGAAAGGGGGCCTCTTAGGACAGAGAGCAGCCTGGGTTCTCAACCACAGTTTCCTCATCTGTGAAGTGAAGAGCTGAAATTAGACGAACGAGTCCTGCTTTGTGAGAGGCGAGGGTCCTTGGTTACCATACAGGGTCCTTAAAACCCGATGCCCACTAAGCATTGTCTCCAGAACAAATAGATCACCTCACACAGAGCTGCTGTGCTGTTCTCCAAGCACACAGAGATGCTGCTGTAATTTTAAGACGTATTAAAAGGATTATTGAATGCCCTGTAGCTTTCTATCAGCACGCAGCTTTTCGTTCACAGACACTAAAAGTACAATTACAACTACCTGGAGGAATCCAAGAGTGTTTTTAAAAAATATGTATTTCTTTGGCTGCACCAGGTCTTAGTTCTGGCAGGCAGGCTCTTTAGCTGTGGCATGCGGGATCTCGCTCTCCTGACCAGGGATTGAACCTGGCACCCCTGTGTTGGGAGCTCAGAGTCTTAGCCACTAGACCCCCAGGAAAGGCCCCAGAAGAGTTTCTGAAGTGTTCAAGAGATACAGGCTGGAAGAGTTTGGCTCCTGCAGGATGAGATGAAGGGCGTGCGCAGCCTCTCCTGGACTGGTTCCTACTCCAGCCTGACAACCGAGCCCCTCCCCTCCTGGCCTCAGTCTCCCTGCAGAGGGAGCAGAGACTAGAGCAGGTGTTGTGTGGCAGTGAGGACAGGGCGGAAGGAAGGGGACAGGCGAGGAGAGGAGGACAGCTTCTGCAAGGAAACCTGGGAAGCCTCAGGATGCTGCACATGTGAAGGTCTTTTTAAAAAGGCGACCTGTCACTCCCCTGCATTTGTCATTGTTTCCCACAGCAGCTTTTCGTTCACAGACACTAAAAGTACAATTACAACTACCTGGAGGAATCCAAGAGTGTTTTTAAAAAATATGTATTTCTTTGGCTGCACCAGGTCTTAGTTCTGGCAGGCAGGCTCTTTAGCTGTGGCATGCGGGATCTCGCTCTCCTGACCAGGGATTGAACCTGGCACCCCTGTGTTGGGAGCTCAGAGTCTTAGCCACTAGACCCCCAGGAAAGGCCCCAGAAGAGTTTCTGAAGTGTTCAAGAGATACAGGCTGGAAGAGTTTGGCTCCCGCAGGATGAGATGAAGGGCGTGCGCAGCCTCTCCTGGACTGGTTCCTACTCCAGCCTGACAACCGAGCCCCTCCCCTCCTGGCCTCAGTCTCCCTGCAGAGGGAGCAGAGACTGGAGCAGGTGTTGTGTGGCAGTGAGGCCAGGGCGGAAGGAAGGGGACAGGCGAGGAGAGGAGGACAGCTTCTGCAAGGAAACCTGGGAAGCCTCAGGATGCTGCACATGTGAAGGTCTTTTTAAAAAGGCGACCTGTCACTCCCCTGCATTTGTCATTGTTTCCCACTGCACACGTCCGCAGCACGTGGGAAGTGGGAGGGGTTGGAATGTCCTACGAATTCCCCCGACGCCTGGTTTCCCACCTTTATCCTCTAGAAAAATGCCTTGTGTTGTTTTGTTTAACTTTTCAGGAGGTCACAGGCCCATTAAGAATCTGATAAAGGTTACAGACCCTTGTTCCAGAGAGTATGCAGCCACACCTAGCGGCGCAGGGTTCATTCTCACCATCTCAGGGGGAGCCCCCGTGGGCACCCCACCCCGCCCAACTCCAGCCCCAGGGTGAGGAGGTCCTGCTCTCATTCAGGTTGCTTTCAATACGCTTGCATTTACTCTCTCCTTGTTTTCCACAGATCCAAGCCCTAAAGTCCCAGAGGACTGTTATTTTATTTTATTTATTTATTTTAAAAATGTATTTGTTTATTTGGCTGGGCCTGGATTAGTTGAGGCGTGAGGGATCTTCAGTTGCAGCCTATGGGATCTTCCTTGTGGTACATGACCTCTCTTAGTTGGGGCATGAATGCTCTTGGTTGTGGCATGCAGGATCTAGCTGCCTGACCAGGGATCAAACCTGGGTCCCCCTGCTTTGGAAGTGCAGAGTCTTAGCCACTGGACCACCAGAGCTGTCCCTCAGAGGATATTAATGGGACCTCGAAATGTCCTCTTTCCCAAACTGGTTATTATAGGCTCCTTAGGTTTGGGAGACTCATCAGACCCGTGCTCCAAGACGGAGTATCGCATGTGCTGGCCTCCCCTGGAGCCAGGAGGTGAATGGAGCCAAGACAGGGGCTTGGGAACAGAATCCACCCCAGAGCCAGGAACCGCCCCCCCTCCCTGCCAGTGCTGTTTTTATACATTTCTATGCTTGAAACTATGGACCTGCAGCTCTGTGATCCCTGGAATAGTAAGAATGTCTTTTCTCCAGGAAGGACCCCAGCTGCCATGCCCCTTCCCACCCCCACTCTGCGGGACAGCTCCCCTTTTGCCTTCAGATACCTGTTCTGCTGAGACAGCCAGCTCAGTGCTTCAAGACACTGAATGAATGAGCCAAAATCAGGGAGCGGCTTCTTCCATCCATGCAAGACATTGCTCTGAATCTGAAGGTCCAGTGGTCGCTTATCAACCTGGGCCCAAGCTCAGCTGGCCCAGGAGCACCCATTGTCAGACTTAGTTTCCATCCATCATGTTCCCTGAGTTGAGGGAGGGGCAGGAGGCCTGGAGGGGCTTGGAGGAAACCAGCCAGTCCACCAGGGAGGGTCTGGGCTGCTGGGCTTGGTGAGGGTGCCATGGTTCACACTGCGCAGGGGAGGGACATTCCCTAAATGCCAGGATGTCGGACAACATTGCAAAGAATGAACTTCATTTCTATTGCGGCCCTTCCTCTCCCCTCACCCTGAACTCTGGTCCCATCCCTTTCCTCTGAAGTGAGCTGTGCAAATGATGCATTGTTCTCCACAGTCTCACCCTGCTGGGTCTCACCCTGCTGCTCACCCTAATTGCATCGTTGTCTAGACATCTTTACAGGTTGTGTAAAGCCAGGAGCACCTCGAGGGCAGATTGGCAGGGGGATCCACATACAAATTGCCCCCCCCGGATTATTTTATTCTTTGATTTAGAAAATTTAATTTATCCAATAAATACTTATGGAGTGCTAATCAGGTCAGGATGCTAGGATACGAGGAACACAGAGCTATACTAGGATGTGGGCAAATATAAGAACAAATGAGATTTGGGTTCTGTTTTCAGAGAACCAGCTGTCTGCTGGAGGAAATAAATGCTTAAATAAATACAGGTTATTGTTTTTGTTCAATCACTAAGTCATGTCCAACTCTTTGTGACCCCCATGGACTACAGCACACCAGGCTCCTCTGTCCTTCACTTTCTCCTAGAGTTTGCTCAGATTCATGCCCATTAAGTTGGTGATGCTATCTAACCA
Source organism: Oreotragus oreotragus (assembly GCA_006410675.1). Classification (NCBI taxonomy): domain Eukaryota; kingdom Metazoa; phylum Chordata; class Mammalia; order Artiodactyla; family Bovidae; genus Oreotragus; species Oreotragus oreotragus. Next base: position 188,081 of record SJYX01024219.1, read on the forward strand.
TCTCATCCTCTGTCACCCACTTCTCCTTTTGCCTTCAACATTTTCCAACATTGGGGTCTTTTCTAATAAGTCGGCTCTTCACATCAGGTGGCCAAAGTATAGGTGCTTCAGCATCAGTATCAGTCCTTCCAATGAGTATTCAGGGTTGATTTCCTTTAGGATTGACTGGAGGAGGAAATGACAAACCACTCCGGTATTCTTGCTGTAAGAATCTTGGCACTTACATAGCTTCTTATACCAACTAGTCAATCAATGAATACGAAATAAATAGATAACCTGATAGTGAGTAGCTAGAGTGTGAGCAAGATTTTCATTTAACATCAGAGAACCTGTCCCCTTGAATAAGGACGGGTATTTTCTTGCCTGAAACACTCTCTGTTCTCAGATGTACAATCCCTCTATAACTTGGCAGCTCTGGTGAGACATCCCGAGGATACTGGAGGCTGGAGACCTGGGGTGGCTGAGTCTGTTCTCAAGACAAGACGTTGTTCCCAGTGCCAGGCGTTGTTAGGGTTTCCTTGGGCCTGGTGAGCATTAACCTGAAGTCACTACAGCTTCTGGGCCTGTTCCCAGCAGGCCTTCATCACACAAAGTCCTAAGGCTGAGCTGGATGCCTCCGTGGTCTGGTCCGGGGGAGAGAACCAGGTGTGCAAGAAGGCGGTGTGAGCTAAGGGTCAGTACAGAGCGTGTCCAGGCCCTGGCCTCCTGGATTCCTTTCCTAGTTCCGTCACCCCAGGACTAGGAACCTGTGGACAAGCCCTTCTCCCCTGCAGGCTCGGCCTGTTGGCCACAGCTTCCCAAACACTGAGCGCTCATGATATGTACAGGCAGCCTGCTCACAGAGGCCAAGGCACACCAAGGGCTACAGGGCAGCGTGGAGGAATGAGGCAAGGCGCCTGCCTCTGCGGGTTTCACTCTTGTTGAACAGAGGTGACACCCAAGAAAATCATGGCACAGCAGTTACGAGCGTAACAGCAGAGTCCGGCTGCCTGGTTCACGTATGGCTGTCTCATGAGCTGACACTGGGCAATCACCTAACGGTCTGACAGATCAGGAGACTAAGGTACTCAGCATCTTAGTCTCCTGGTCTGTAAGATGATCACACTTAACTGTATAGGAGGGCTACTGCAGGTCAGCTAGGCCATGTGAAGTCCTTAGTACAGGGCCAGCACACATAAGAACCCCTCAGTTGTTTTTTTTTTTTTTTTAATTTATTTATTTATTTTTATTTATTTATTTATTTTTTGTATTTATTTATTTTTTTACACGAACTCCCTAAGTTGTTTATTATTATTATTACTGAGCTAAATAATAACATCAGACCTGAAAACATAGGACACGAGGGAGTTTTCCAGGCTATGTCTTTAGAGTATAAGGTTTTTTGTTTGTTTGATTTGATTTTGTTTTGGCTACGCTGCATGGCCTGTGGATCTCAGCTCCCCAACCAGGGATTGAACCTGGGCCCTCGGTAGTGAGAGGGCAGAGTCCTAACCACTGGACCACCAGGGAATTCCCCAGTGTCTAATTTTCCTGATAGAAGATGGCCCTGTCCTTTCCTTTTAGAGATTGCCCCAACACATACCCAGGGCCTGGTGGTCAAATAGGGGCTTGAACATTGGGGGAAATGTAATGAAGCCTGCTTTCCTCTTAGAGATTCCCCCAACACCCCAGGGCCTGGCAGTCAAATAGGTGCTTGAATGTTGGGGGAAATGTAATGAAGCCTGTTTCTAATTTTCAAACGAATGGCACAGGTAATAGGGAATTTAGGACTATGAGACTGGTGGTGTGAGCTGGGCAGGCAGGGAGGGCTTCAAGGAGGAGGTGAGACTGACATGGACTTGACAGATGTGGGTAGGATTTGGATGGACAATGCAAAGCAAGGAAGATTCCACTTATAAAAGCCCAGGGGAGAAAGGGGACTCAGGAGAGGTGGGGCAGACTTGGGGGACACGGCTGTGGCCCTCCACACACACATACGCACACAGGGTGGCAGTGGTGAGCCCAGAGTCTGGGCTCTGACTGTGGGGCCAGGCCCAGAGGCGGAGCCAGAATCTGTGCGGCAGATTTCTGGCCCAGCAACAGGAGCCCATCAGCTGCCCGAGAGACCCTGGCCAGAGCTCTGGTCAGTCGGCAAGGCCAAGTTCTGTCTGTCTGGCTCCTCTTTCACACCAGACAGCCAGCTGCCTGGCATGAGAAGCAGCTGTCACCAGGGCAGAGGTGCAGACCCCACATGACGGCCGGGCGTGACCTGTCCACCACAACTCGCTCCGACCCCGCGCTGAGCTGGCGTCCTGCTCAGGGTGGAGAAGTGACCTCAGGCCCGAGCTTCTGACCGCCTCTGTGTCACAGCCCTTTCCCCAGGGGACAGGTGGGGAGTGGCTTTTCCCTTTCTGCACATGCTCTGAGCGTCTCTCTGAGGGGTCTGTACACAGGGCATTTCCTCAGTTTCCTGAAGAGGAAAGAGAATGCATCATCACGGGGACGCTCATGTGCTGCAGACCAGGCCCGTCCTACAGACTGTCGTCGTCACAATGTCCCTATGAGGCCAGTGCTGCCAGGGAGGAGTTCACACAGCTAGTAAGCAGGTCACACAGCTGGTAAGGAAGTCACACAACTAGTAAGCAGGTCACACAACTAGTGAGCAGGTCACACAACTGGTAAACAGGTCACACAGCTAGTAAGCAGTTCACACAAGTAGCAAGATAGGGTTTGAACCCAGGCTGTCCGGCTCTGCTGGCCGCCGTGCCACCCGGATGGAGGCAGCACGGGTCCGCACAGGGGGCAGCAGCCTGTCTCCCTGGTCTGTCCACCAACAAGCTGAGACCCACTGACCGTCCAGGTGACGGAAACGAGACCCCAGTCCCTGGCGCCCTGCAGGCCCCTCAATCCCCGCTCAGGGAAACTGAACCAGACCAAATCCTCCCAGGCCTCTTCCTGGAGATGGAGCGCTTGGAGCCTGCCTGCCTATGAGGCTTTAACACCTGATAGAAGAGTTTTTGAAGGAAAGTGACTCTCCAGTCATAATTATAACCAGAGTGTCCCACTGCCCTCTACAAGCAGGAAAGCTGGCCCTCCCCTTTGTAGGTGCCCTCACTTGGGGTGCGGGGGTGGCTGTGTGCTTAGGCCCTCTTGCCTGAGACCTCAGCTCAGCCTCTCCCCTCCTGGGCAGGCGGCTGCCAAGCCACCCACCCCCGTGAGGGTGGGAGGAGGGGGTCGACCTCATGCCTGAGGCTCTGGATGGGTAAGAGCTGCTGCTTAAGTAGGTGTCCAGATCCAGGGTGCATCTGAAAACAGAGATGCCTTCAACTGTTGAGCGAGGAAGGGGTTAAGCCTGGGATCTGGAGGAGGAGGGGAGGCAAATGTGGGTCTGGTGGGGAGGAACCATAGCTCCTGTCTCAGGCTTGGGGCTTGGGGCTTTCAGCTCCATTTCTATTTCTAACCCAGCACCAGGCCCTTGAGCACCGCTTGCTGTACTCAGCCTAGCAATTTGGCGATGGCCACAGGTATGTATATAACAGAACAGGATGCTCTTAGGACAGAAGTTCTGGAAAAAACCCCAAACGGAAGGCCGGCCCCTACGCCCCCGCTGGGCAGTCTCTAATGACCCCTGGGGAATGTTCTGGACATGCGTGGGCATCTGCAAATTTACTCACCTGACAGTCGCCTCTGCCTCCTGACCCCTGGGAACAGAAGTGGGAAATATAGACTCCTCGTGTTGTGTGTGATGCGTTTTAATCATTCTGATTCCATCTTCAGTTAAGGGGGAAAGGTGGTGAAAAAAAATAACACCAAAGCACAAAGGTTTCTAGGACATTTTGACTGAAACTCCTGGAAGGCTGGAATTAGGTATGAATAGGGTAGAATCCCAGATTTCTGCAATACTCCTTAGGGGACTGAGCTTACTCTATGCCCTTTAAAATTAGAGGAGATTTTTCACCACTTCAGAATTATAGCAGAAAAGCTTGTAGATTTGAAGATAGCATAACCGCATTGTGAAGAAGCCCAAAATATTTGGTAAGGATGCTCAAGTTAGGGGAGTTCAGCTGAAATAGCAATTTGTGGGTGAAATATTAGCCAGGAAATTGGCTGCAGAATCACCCACTGATTGAAGGAAGGTTGGGGGTGGATGAAGTTTGTACCAGGCTCAGGACATGGAAAAGGATTCGGTAAAGCTAGGAGTTGAGTGTGCTCAGGGTTTAAAGTCCTAACCAGCCCCAGGTTGTCTGAGGCATGACCAGCAAGTAGAGTCAGAGATTCCATTCAGCAGAAGCAGACAGGAAAACAAATCTCTTTACTTTGTTTGTCCTGGTTGAAAACCAAACACGGTAGCCACGTGAATAGATGCCAGAGTCGGGAGTGTCCAGGCAGCGGGGGAGGGTAAAAACGCAGCCAGCCTCTAACCACGGGGGATGCCAGCCTGAAGGCCCTCCCCATGCCATCATCCAGCTCTGCGCTCTGGAATGGTCACCAGTGTCCTCGAATCTCCCTGATTCTAGCCCACAGGACACTCTTCCTGTGATCCCCCAGAATGTCACCTGGCAAGACTCAGCCTCCCTGTCTGGGACTGAGTGGCTTGAACCCCTTGAGTGTGCCCCACGCAGTTCTCAGCTGTTGTGGGAAAGCATTGGATGAAGAGGAAGCTCCAGGTCCCGTTGAGGCTCAGCATCTCAAGAAATGGAGCTGGGAGGAGGTGGGGGGAGGGAGGAGAAGTGGGGAGAAGGTTCTCAAGGTCAGGTGTAGGGTCCCCCAGTTTTCACCTTCTCAACACAGACAAGTTCCAGCTGACCCACTAATAGCTTTAGAAAACTTGACCTTTTATAGAAACGAAGAAACTTTGTTGTTTCTTCCTTGCTTCAGTCTATAAAATTACAGCTCTGCCTGTAGCTTGGAAGTGCTGGGAACATGGCACCGAGATGAGGCGATCTGGGAGGGTGCCAGCAGAACCGACGGTGGAGATTTTATGCTGTTAACACAAAAGACTAGTGGGCTGGGTTGAATGTGGGCAAGGCATCATAGGATCTTAGGTCCAGCGCGTTTCCTAACAGCAGATTTCAATAAGCGGGGCTGTGTATACACCTCAGTCTGGAGTCGGACTTGGGGCAGAGATGGACTGAGTTTCTTTCCAAAGAAGCCCTATGAGAAATAAATCAGTTCCTCTTCTCCAGTAATCTCATCCACATCCCCTTCTGGACCAACCTACCTATAAGGGGCCCCATACTCCTATTCAAAAAATTAGTCACACCTTTTAAGAACTTTTAAGGGTAACCTACTGTCTAAATAAATCAAGTGCACATTCCTTTGCTTGGCTATTTAAAGTTCTACATAACTTAGCGCACCGCACCCCCTAGCCACCCACTCGAGCTCTCTCCTACACACCTGCCCATCTAGTCCAGCTGCCCTTCTCACGTCTCCAGAGGGCTCACTTCTTCCTGCCTTTGTGTTGCAATACCCAGTATCCCTCACTTTCAACTTCGAATCTTTTTATTTTCAAATAATGTTTTATTTGTATACGATTTTAAAGGTTACTTTCCATTTACACTTATTACAAAGTGTTGGCTATATCCCCCACGTTGTACAATACATCCTTGAACCTCCTGTACACCCAGTCATTTGTGCTGACCACTCCCCAACCCTATGTTCTTCCTGCTCCACACTGGTAACCACTAGGTTTTTCTCTGTATCTCTGAGTCTGCTTCTTTGGTTATACTGGCCACTTTTCAACTCCCAATTTTTTTTTT
>SJYX01024219.1:200610-317877 GCA_006410675.1 Oreotragus oreotragus
AGGAAATGGCAGCCCCCCCCCCGCAGTCACAGACATTGTTGTAATTAGTGTAGAACGCAGTTATTTCCTGGATTTTCATTTTCAAAAGAAATTGTTGTTAATTAAAGAAATAACATGTGTAAGGTAGTTCGCGGAGGACTTGTCACGATAATGGTCACACTCATAGAGCACTTACATGGGGCAGGCATTTCTTAGTGTTTCACCAGAATTAATTCATTTCACCCCCGTAACAATCCTATAAGAAACTGAGGCACAGAGAGGTTAACTAATTTGCCGTAGGTTAGACAGCACAGCAGGGAAACAGAAGACCCGGGATTCAAGTCCAAGCCATCCAGAGCCAGAGCCTGCTTTCTTGACCACTGTGCTGAACGTGTTAAAATGTGTGCCCCTTCCACACCCTTTCCCTTCCTTCTCCTTCGTATGTTCAGTGATGGCACTCAGAATAGTGTGTGACAATTAACTGCAAAGAAGAATCCTGTTTCCCACCCTAACCTGTGGTTTCATCTGTGGATTTGAAGGTGTGAGGTTCCTATAAGGAGCTCCTGCTACCTTCTGGAAACTGTGGGTGGTTACTGAGAGAACATGACCATCTACCATGATTGCGTTTGTTGTTCAGTTGCTAAGTCACATCCAACTCTTTGTGACCCCATGGGCTCACCAGGCTCCTCTATCCATGGGATTTCCCAAGCAAGAATACTGGAATGGGTTGCTGTTTCCTTCTCCAGGGGATCTTCCTGACCCAGGAAACAAACCCGAGTCTCTTACGTCTCTGTTGGCAGGCAGATTCTTCATCACTAGTGCTATCTGGGAAGCATGATTGTTGTTTGCGTGTGTGGTGTACACAGATTCTCTAGCAAGTGCCTCTTGAGGACGACTTTAGCCCCAACTGTGGATTCTAAGGGGCTTCCCTGGTGGCTCAGACAGTAAAGAATCTTCCTGCAATGAAGAGATCCAGGGTTCTATTAAGTAGAATCTCGGCTTACCAGACAAGGCTGATGATTATGGGTGTAATGAACCCTACCCGATGGAAGGGGAGGGTAGACTGGACAACTTTTTGAGGATGGTAGGTAGGTAGGTGGATGGTTCTGGGCTCCTCCAAGCCCTGATGCATGACAACCAACACCACCTGCAAGTGAATCAGGTGGCTCTGCACCAGGCCCAGGCCCCTGGGAGACTGCGTTTTGTGCTGTTTCACATTAAACTCAAATGCCTCAAATTTGCCAGATCTATCATCACGACGACATGTAGCCCCAGCTCAAACATGGAATGTTTGCTCTCTGGCAGCCAAATGCGTTGGAACAGGCAGGGGTGATCTCATAAGGCAGGGAAGCTCAGCAGTCAGTCAGATGATTCACACATTATTGAGATGGAGGAGGCAAGAGCATCATTTAATGAAAATATCTGGGCGCTGCAGAATCAGGAGTCTCCAGATGTGTGGCAGCTTAGGAACCATCTTATCTAAAGTCCTTTTAGAAATGTAGAAACTGAAGCTTTACAAAAGGGTAGGGATTCGCTTCCAGCCTGAGAAAAGTTAAAGTGGGTTTTTTTGTTTTTTGTTTTTTGTTTTTTTAAATACAGTACTCCTGGAGCCCCAGCACTATGGGCTCAGACCTCCCCGTCTCTGGCTCCAGGGCCTTCAACCACAGCCATCAATTCATCTCAGGTGCCTGATAACTTTTTTGTTCCTCCTTGCCTTTTAACGGTATTTTTAGCTGTTGAACACCCTGTTCATATCATTTTACTTCCATGTAGGAGAATCACCCCCCTNTCTCTGGCTCCAGGGCCTTCAACCACAGCCATCAATTCATCTCAGGTGCCTGATAACTTTTTTGTTCCTCCTTGCCTTTTAACGGTATTTTTAGCTGTTGAACACCCTGTTCATATCATTTTACTTCCATGTAGGAGAATCACCCCCCTCCCCACCCTCTCTGTAGCTCTGAAGTTGCAGATGCCCCCACCCATCCCTGCTGGATGGAGGGCTGGAGCTTGGACAAGAGTTAAGAAGGGATCTGCATAAGTTGTTCGCATCCCCTTTGTCTAGATTCTCTCTTACATAGTTATGTTTACAAGGTGGAATTACTTGGCGATTTGCTTGTACTATTTTTAAATAGTAAAGACTAGCCATGGCCTTACAGATGTCCTATCAAAACAAAAAAACCCTGTCTTCCAGGTGTACAGTGTATCTGACTTTTAAAGCTGCTACTTTCTCACACTATTCTGCCCTCCCACTGGGAAGAGGTTTCTCCAGGGGAATGTGAGATGTGTCTACTACAAGGGGACAAGTAAAAGAGGACCTAGGACCCGGCTGTCTTTCTCAGGCACTCTGAGCACTGGAGGGCGATTGTGCCCAAGCCTGGCTTTCTCTTTCTCTGGGTTCCCGACCTTTATGCCTGATTTGCAGATGAGCTTCAGTGGGAGAGGCCTTGGACACATGCGGGGCCTTACCTTTCTCAGCTGGGTCAGGGGGCAGGAAGGGGCATGAGGATGCGGGGAGGAACGTGCCTTAAGCCAGGATGCTCCTCACAGAAGCCAGGAAAGAATTCCAGATCACTCGTTTTGATTAGATCCCTGCGCTGAAGAAAATAGGCTCCAGGGGAAATCGTTTCCAACAATTCCCTAGAGCTAGGTTATTTCCTAGCCTGCCCACCCTACCCCACCCCCGCAAATGTCTCTGAAGACAGGGTGACTGGAGGGTAGAATCTGGCAGACCACAACCATTCTTCAGCAGGGTCCTGGCTTGGCCTTACCCAGAGGGAGAGCAGTGCAGGGGAAAGTGCAGCGCTGCAGCCAGCCAGCCAAGGAGGTGAACCCCAGCTGAAACACTTCCGAGCTGTGACATTCAGCAAATTAATCTCTGAACTGCATGTTTTCTCACCTGTAANGTCCAGTCCGCGCGGGCCCAGATGCGGCTACTTAAGAGCCGAACTCTGCTAGTCAAGACAGACTTGCCTCTGTCTTGCTGCGTGGCCTGGGAGGGGACCTCCCACTTTATCCCTACAGGTATCCTATAGGGGCGGATCATTGTTTTTGTCCTGCAGTTGAGGAGCCCCAGGTACCCAGAACAACAAACAGTTCTACTACTACTGAGGGTTGGTTTGCAAAACAGCCAGAATTAATTCTAGGTAACTGGGCTCCGTACCGGCACACTACTAGAGGGTTCAGACTCAAACCCTCAGGGCTCCCTTGTTTGCGTGGGGGAGGAAACTGCAAAGCCAGTGGATCTAGATCCACATAATATGTCTCACCCGCTTCTGAGGTGGAACAGTGGTAAAGAATCCACCTGCCAAGCAGGAGATGCGTCTTTGATCTCTGGGTTGGGAAGATCCCCTGGAGAAGGAAATGACAACCCACTCCGGTCTAATGGACAGAGTCTAATGGACAGAGGAATCTGATGGGCTATATATAGTCCATGGGGTTGGAAAAGAGTTGGACATGACTGAGCGCACGTGCGTGTGCATGTACACACACACACACAATAGGGCTTTGCTCCTTGGAACAAAGTTAAGAGTCTTTAAAGCCCCTCTCACACTGTGGGAGCAGTCAGTTCACTGTTTAAGTGTGGACCACATTGACACTTTTGGGGAGAATCCTGAATTACTAGCTCATCTTTCAGCTCTTAGGTTAAATGGAACTTTCCTTGACTCTTCCCCCAACCCCCACCGGCCCACACCTGGATCAGCTGCCTCCTCGAGCACCTTGGCAGCCCTTTTTACCCCGGCTGCTGCCCTGCTGCAGCTGCCTCTATCCTTGTGTCTCCTGCAGATGGAGAGAAGCTGCCTGAGAGCAGGAAGCACCTCTTGATGGCAGCCTCAGGGTTCAGCTGGGATGCGCCAGGGAGGCCAGTGTTCCCCAGGAACTCCATTTGAGAACCACTGAACTGGAGTTTGAAAAGTAAGTCAAACAGGGAAACTGGAGACAACCTTAAAAGCTTGACCTTTAGTAGTCATGATGATAGTGATCAACACAGTTGTCAGTGAGTTTTTATCATGTAACAGGCGTTGTGGTCAGTGCTTTAGCACAGGGCTCCACATACTGAAGCGGCATTTGAATCTCAGGGGGATCTTGTTCTGATTCAGCCCATTGGGGTGGGGCCTGAGATTTCTAACATGCTTCCAGGTGATGGTTCATGAATCTCATTTTATGTATGAACTTGTCCTCTTAAAAGCCCCACGAAGCGGTTGTCACTATAATTCCTGTTTTACACACAAGGAAACTGAGAGGTTAAGTATCTGTGAACTTGGGTCAAAATAAACTACAGAGCAGTGTGGGAGGGGACAATGGTGTGAGCATTTACAGTTAAAGAAGGAAAAAGCAAAAGCAGAGGAAACAGCCTTTACAAAGGCCTGGTGTGTGTGGAGGGGGGTGGGGGGCGGGTGGCCCCAGCGCTGCACAGACGGCTCCTTCACCCCTTAGGCACCATGTGCACAATACTAGCCTGCCGATGTAGGAGCCAAAGGAGATGAGGGTTCCATCCCTGGGTCAGGAAGATCCCCTCCAGAAGGGAATGGCAACCCACTCCAGTATTCTTGCCTGGAGAAGCCCGTGGACAGAGGAGCCTGGCGGGTTACAGTCCTCGGAGTTGCAGAGTCAGAGGTGACCAACGTGTACACGTAGTACTTATGGACTTTCCGAATACCCCAAATATTTGAGGCCTGAAAAACATGTATTAGCACCTATGCCTGAAAAATTGATTTTTCGAGGTTCAAATGATTAAAAAGCCTTTCAGAAAGTTTTTTACATGAAAGCGTTTGTATTTAGTGAATGGTATGGGTATATTTTGGTACATTTGATAAAAAAAAAACAACAGGATAGGGCTGCCTCCCCCTGGCCTAGGACCTACTGAGGATAGGTCGGGCCCTGGCCTCACTGGGTCTGGATGAGATCCTGAGGGCAGCTGGGAACCACGGCTAGAAGCAGGACAGTTCTCTGTGGCTGCAGTGAGAAGAAAGGGCTGGAGCGGGGCCGGGCTGGAGGCCCAGTGGCTTGAGAGCAGATAGCCGCTTACAGCCTCCAGAAGGCAAGAGGATAAAGCCACAGCATTATACAAGCCAATTAGTCTTTGATTCCTCCAGCCCCAGTCTGACTTAGCATTCTAAATTTACTTAAGATGTGGGGACATGGGTTTTGCCAAACCCTTTCTCATTAAGGCCAGTGATATTCTGGTGAGGCTTGGGGTGGGATTTGAGAGTGCATGTCTGGAGCGGATAGTCAGGAACGTAAACCTCAGCTCTGCTCTTGGCTGTGTGACTTTGCATAAATGATTTAGCTTCTTTGAGCCTAAGATTCCTTGCTGGGTCGCTGTTGTCCTGACTTGGGTCACTATGACTCAGGCCTGATGGCCAGCAGCCACAGATGAGCACTGTCCTTGGGAGCCACCAGCCTCCATTCTCCTGCTTACCAGCCTTGCCCAACTTCCCTACCACCTTACAGGTCTAGTATTCATCACTCAGTCATGTCCAACTCTTTTGTGACCCTGTGCACTGTAGCCCTCCAGGCTCCTCTATCCACAGTATTTTCCAGGCAAGAATACTGGAGTGGATTGCCATTCCCTTCTCCAGGGGATCTTCCCGACCCAGGGATCGAACCCACATCTCCCACATTGCAGGCAGATTCGTTACCATTTGAGCTACCAGGGAAGCCCCCTTACAGCATCTGGATTTCCCTTAGAGAACTCGTCTTTTTGAGACTCAGACAGCCCTGCCCTGGACTGGGATACTGTCCAGGGTCCCTCCCTGTAAAGGGAGTAGATAAGTAGGTCACACTGGGGTGGCGGGGGAGGGTGCTGACTCCTTACAGGAGGAGGAAAAATACTGCAGGTCCCTCCTGTGGAGGATGGAAAAGGCAGCAACAGGGCTCCCCTCTGCCCTGTCTCTCCATCCCTCGGCCTCTCTTTCCTTCTGTCCCTCACAAGGTTGGTCTCCTGCAGGCTGCTATTACTGTGAAATGCCTGTGGGGACAGCATGGGCAATCCTGGACTCCTGGGGTCTGGGGACAGCAGTGGACACTATTGAACTGAAGCTTGTCCACCCCCTGCTCTCCTTCCCCACCCCCACCCCCGCCTCCTCTTCAAGCTGCCCCCACTAACTGCCAGATTCTGGAGAGGAGAAAGCTCAGCTTTCAGAGTCCAAAGCTTCTGCTCCTTGAGCCCCATAGCTCCTGGAGACCCATGGGACTGGGAGGGCACTGGCTGTCTGGCCAGTGATTGCCTGGAGCTGCTGCCAGAATCCGGTTCACAGAGACTGTTGTGGCAACAGAGCGATCATGGGTTTAGCAAGATCTCTGTTCCCTACTCCCAGCCCTCACCCTGTTGAAAACTGTTCACAACAAGGGGTGTGGATGAGCATTCAATTGTGTGGATTTCTGTGAAAATCAGAGAGGCAGAGACAGGGCGTGGCCTGAAGGTCCAGCGCTGCCAGCCCCGCCCTGCCCTGGCACCCCTAGGGACTGAGCCCTGTCTGAATCATAACACAGGGCGGCCACATTTCTAGGAAAGTGCAGCTGAAGGAGAAAGTTCCCAGTTGTGTGAATGAGACTGGCTAGTTGTGTGCAGAGGAATGAGAACCTGTGTCTGGGCAGTCTTCAGGTCCCTGGATTTGGTGCCCAGGCAAGCACGCAGAACAGAGACCGAAGCCTGACCCCGCACCTGGGGCGGGGAACTCCCCCGGTTTCTGGGTGGGGGCTGTGGAAACAGGGAGTTCACCTCGGCGGGCCCACGGGTTTTCCATTTTCCTGGCGTGGGGCCTGGCAAGCGCCCAACTCTGAGGCTGGCTGTCCAGGACACTGCAGCCCTTCTGCAGAGACACTCCACGTTGCATGACCTCATCTGGCTGCCCTTCCTCCTCCTGTCCCCAAGACCCTGGGCTTTTTTTTTCCCCAGCCCAAGAGAAAGCATGCGCCCCCCGCTCAGGGCCGTGCAGAATGCCCAGGGGGCAGTCCCCGCTCTTGCCCGGAGTTGCCCTCTTGGTGTGAGAGGCAGGGCTGGGTGACAGAAGAGAGACATCCGTCTCCACAGTGTGCTCATCACGCTTCATCTCCCCATGGGGGCGGGCCTGCCTGACGCCTCTCTCCCGGGCTGCAGTACCCCGATGCGTCTCTCATCAGAGTGGGTGTAAATCCCCCAGGTGTGTGGCAGGCAGGCAGCAGAGGTGACAGTGCGGTGGTGTCCGCCTCAGAACAAGAAGGCTGCACTCGGGGGCTGAGGCCTTGTGCTCTCAGAAGGTTCAGAAGGCGACTGACAGCCCCCCTCCCTGGCATCCGCTCCAGCCTGGGCCCTGGCCTTGCCCCCATCCTTTCTGGGCCCTGGGCGGGCTGCTTCCTGCAGGTCAGGTGTGAGTGCTTCCCCTGGGCTCATGGATCTAGGAGTACCTCGGGGAAAGGAAGCCAGCCTTGGAGCCTCTACGCCATCTCCTCACACGCCCTCCACCCCCCGTGCCCCAGCATCAATCAGCCATGTCTGAAAGCAGTGGCTCTGAAACTTAATGTCCATCAGAATCACCAGGGAATGTACTAGGATACAGATTGCTGGGCCTCATGTCCAGGGCTTCTGATCTTGTAAATATGGAGATGTTCAGTCTCTTAATCTTGTTCCTGCTCTTTGTGACCCTCTGGACTACAGCAGGCCAGGCTCCTCTGCCCTCCACTATCTCCCGGAGTTTGCTCAAACTCATGTCCATTAAGTTGGTGATGCCATCCAACCCTCTTGTTCTCTGTTGCCCTCTTCTCCTGCCTTCACTCTTTCCCAGCATCAGGATCTTTTCCAGAGTCAATTCTTTGCATCAGGTGGCGAAAGTTTTGGAGCTTCAGCTTCAGCATCAGTCCTTCCAATGCATATTCAGGGTTGATTTCCTTTAGGATTGACTGATTTGATCTCCTTGCAGTCCAAGGGACTCTCAAGAGTCTTCTCCAACACCACAGTTTGAAGGAGCTCAGCCTTCTCTGTGGTCCAGCTCTCACAACCATACATGACCACTGGAAAAACCATAGCTTTGGCCAGCCGGTCTGGAGAGGGGACTGAGAATTTGCATTTCTAACAAGCTTCCAAGTGACTGGAGGCAGCTGCCCCAGGACTGGCATCTGAAAACCGCCGAGCCAGAGCAGAGCAGAAAGAAAACCTGGGTTTGAGCCCTGGCCCTGCCACCCTCCTGCCCTGATGCCTTGGCCTCCCTGAGCTTCAGCTTGTCCCCTGTTAAAGGTGGAGTCATGGTCGATGGGTGGGTGGGAGGATTATTTAAGGTTGGTGTATTTGAAGGACCCTTTCACTGTGCCTGCAAACTGAGTATGTGGTTAGTCAGCAGACACCGTATTTACTGAAGCCTTGTCTGCTGTCCATCGGATACTTGGCTCAATGTGGTGGCTGACGTGGACAGATGGTGTGCGTGAGGATTCTAAGGTCCAGCTGAATATCATGTGTCTCCGGACCTCAGATTTTTCCTCTATAAACAAGGCCTTCATTCTGTTGGATCTGCTAGGTCTGCCCTATTTCAATGCAGGTAGCCATTTCAAACTCAGCTCTGGGAGGCAGCTAGGTCTTAGGAGGCATGACCACGTTTTTCATCCTGGCTGACCCCTCTCCAGGGCCTCCATCTGAAAGCCCAGGTGCTTCTGCAGAGCTCAGAACATCATTCGTCACCAGAGTTACTGGTCATTTTACCCCAGAGGAGGGTGACATGGCCTTGAAGGCCCATCATGGTCTGGTTCCAGCCTACCTTTATAACCTTATTTCTCACTGTCTTTCCTCCATTCACCATGTGGTCTGGACAAACTGGGCCTTCCTCAAAGATGCCCCATGATGTCCTGCCTTTGTTCACACCATCCTCAGAGCTAGAATGTTCTCTGCTGCTCAGTCCTGTTCATGCTTCCAAGTCCACCCAGTGACTGCCCCCTCCAAGAAGGCATCCCAGATCTTTCTGTCATCTGTCTGTCTGTCTAGCTATCACCTCTGTATCTCTCTATGTAATACAGTGATTTTTGCTTTCTTCTGTGGATGATAGCAGGACGTGTTGCTGGGGTCATCAGGCATGAGATGTAACTCCATCAGGGACGCAGCCACCCCCACCCCCCGTTTATGTCTGACAGTGTCCCTCTAAAGGAGCTGCCTGCAGGCCTGTCCCTGGACTTCGCATTTCTGAAGTCTGTTCTCAGAACATTCTCAGATGTGAAAAGCTAGAGTTGAGATATTAATACTATATAAAAATTTTAAAAAGCGGGACAACCACTTCAAAGGAGAAACCAACTAACACAGATTAGTCAGCTGTTTATTTCCATGGTAGTCAGAGATGGGAAATAAATATACATTTATGTATGTATCTGCTGTGGCTCATGTTCAAAAATCTCATTTGCATGCAGGCACAGCTACTTCTCTTATTTTTCTTTTTTAACTTGTAGGGTTTTTTTCCTACTCTAAATATAATATATGGGTTAGAAGAAATGTGTAAAGGAAATAAAAAGTAAAAATAAAAGCAAGAGAAGAAAATAAGTATTTATAAGCCAGAAGTAGCCAGTATTAACATTTTGGTATATTTCTTGTGAATAGTTTTCCTGTACATATTTATCCTATGTGATTTTTTTAAAGGCAATTGGGATAAATGTTTATGTAGTTCTGTATAAACATTCTCTATAAATTAATTTTTTGACTTAAAATATAGTTAGCATTTTGCTATTATTCCTTTTAAGTTTTTATTTTATACTGGAGTGCATGCGTGTTAAGTCACTTTATTTGTGTCCGACTCTTTGCGACTCTGGACTGTAGCCCACCAGACTCCTCCGTCCATGGGATTCTCCAGGCAAGAATGCTGGAGTGGGTGGCCATGCTCTCCTCCAGGGGATCTTCGCAACCCAAGGACTGAATCCATGTCTCCTGCATCTCCTGCATTGGCAGGCGGGCTCTTTATCACCTAAGTGCCACCTGAGAAGTCCCATACTGGAGAATAGCTGATTAACAATGTTGTGATAGTTTCAGATGGATAGAAAAGGGACTTAGCCATAGATATACACGTATCCATTCCCCTCCAAACTCCTCTCACATTCAGGCTGGTATTTGTTAAAATATTCTTCCCAAACACTGAAAAAAAAATTCCATGATATCTATTTTTAAAAATTTATTTATTTTTTAATTGAAGGATAATTGCTTTACAGAATTTTATTGTTTTCTGTCAAACCTCAACATCCATGATATCTATTAATAGAAGTGTCAAATTTTATTTTGGGCTTTCTTTGTGGCTCAGCTGGTAAAAAATCTGCCCACAATGCAGGTGACCTGGGTTCGATCCCTGGGTTGGGAAGATCCCCTGGAGAAGGGAAAGGCTACCCGCTCCAGTATTCTAGTGTGGAGAAGTCCATGGACTATACAGTCCAAGGGGTCACAAAGAGTTGGACACGACTGAGCAACTTTCACGTTAGGAGGCTGTCTCCTATCATCCTCCTGTCTCCTTCCACCTCCAGCACAGGTGGAAAAAAGGGGGCTGAGGACTGAATCCATCTAGGGGAATGTGCAAGCTGGAGAAGAGCTCAGTTTGGGAAGGAGAAGGGAGAGTATCTTGGTCTCCACACAGAGGCTGTCTCCTATCATCCTCCTGTCTCCTTCCACCTCCAGCACAGGTGGAAAAAAGGGGGCTGAGGACTGAATCCATCTAGGGGAATGTGCAAGCTGGAGAAGAGCTCAGTTTGGGAAGGAGAAGGGAGAGTATCTTGGTCTCCACACTCTGGGTGGGGACGCATCACTGGTTCAAAGGGAAGAAAGGGCTGGTCTTCAGCCGTTCACGCATCCAGATTCTGGGAGCCAGGCAAGATGGAAAACAAGTCAGGCCCAGAGCCTGGGAGGGGCAGTTCCTGTGATGCCTGGTAGTGGCAGTCTGCCTTGAGGACCCGGTCACCCTTTGCCTTGCAGCTGGCCCACTACAGCCATCTCAGGTTCATGGTCCTGGTCTCAGAAAGCACCTGCATTGCTGATTCCAGGTGCTTAAATTCATGATTTTTAGATCAGCATTTCCCAAACTTCAGCTGTACTTTATTCAAGATTTCAAGTTTTAGCGAAAAGAAACCAGCAACATGCACAGTCACACACCCCCTGATTCATATCACCCGAGCNGCACCTGCATTGCTGATTCCAGGTGCTTAAATTCATGATTTTTAGATCAGCATTTCCCAAACTTCAGCTGTACTTTATTCAAGATTTCGAGTTTTAGCGAAAAGAAACCAGCAATATGCACAGTCACACACCCCCTGATTCATATCACCCGAGCCATCACACTTCTCAACAGTTAAGACGATGACTGAAACATTCAGGGTGTGCCTACGTTAGTCGCAAGGTCTGCCTTAAAGGTTATCATGACACTTGTTTTAGCCTCATCTTAAGCAGTAAAAATTTTGAAATCACAGGTTTGATGGATTAGTTAGATATTCTGTAACACACACTAAAACTATAATGAAAACCGTGACAAAAGAAAATTGTCAGCCATTGTTAATACTTCTACTACCAGCTGGTGGTAATTGGATCACATCTTTGGGAAACAACTGTTTTAACTAGACAGTTTCTTTATATTATAGTTGACTGTGCATATTTCCTTCACTTAATCATAAGCTTTCCAAAGTCAGGTATCATGGTTTCTTTGGTGCTTTATTTGAGTGTTGAGGCTCAATAAATATTTTCCTTCCTTTGGTTTGGTTTGTTTTGGTGATGGGATATTGGTCAATAAGGGTTAATCTAGGTGCTTAACATAAGTGAAGCCTCTAAGGTCAGGATTATAAAGGGGAGAGCAACATTTATATAGTCAAGGAAGTTGCCCTGGGGCTTCCCTTGTGGTGCAGTGGTTAAGAATCCACCTTCTGATGCAAGGGATACGGATTTGATTCCTGGTCCAGGAAGGTTCCACACGCCTCAGAGCCACAACTACTGAGCCTGCGCGCTCTAGCCCGTGCTCCGCAACGAGAAGCCACCGAAATGAGAAGCTCAAGCACCGCAACTAGAGAGGAGCCCCTGCTCACGGAAACTCAAGAAAGCCCATGTGCAGCAACGTGCGGCCCACATCCAGCACAGCCAAAAATAAATATTAAGAAAAAAAAATATGAAAAAAAAGCTTCCCTGGAACTTCCCTGGTGGTCCAATGGTTAAGAATTCGCCTTGAATGCAGGGCACTCAGGTTCAATACCTGGTTGGGGAACTAAGATCCCATATGCCACAGGGCAACTAACACCACACACCACAACTACTAAAGTCCACGTGCTGCAATGAAAGATCCCACACGCCACAACTAAGACCCGGTGCAGCCAAATAAATACGTCAATAAATATTAAAAAAATAAAAAGTAAATAAAATGGTTAAAAAAAAAAAAGTCACCGTGGGTTAAACACTGTGTTGTCATAATTTGGACTGGAGTGATCAGGTTGGAAAAAAGTAAGTCATTCACATTCTATCTGTCCTTCTTGGAATAAATAACACATCTACACATTTAAGAATTAGTCTTGGAGCAACATTTAGCTCATGGAGAAATTGAACGCACTATACTGACCTCATGAAATAAGAGGAATTTTCCGTACCTTGAAAGCATGGAGTGCAGTATATGGCCATTGATCAGAAGACACGAGTTGGATGAATGGATAAGGTGCTGATCTACAGTCAACAGAGCTTAACTGCCCCTGGAAAACCATCCTCAGACAGAGAAAGAACTGTTTACTCAGTACATGGCACGCCGTGGCCTTTATACACATTGCTCCTCTAGATCCCATGTGGTAGCCTCACGGGAGGAGAGGGTGGAATCCTGCCACCAGTTGACAGAGGCCCTACCTGTCCTTAACCACTGCCTGCCACCTCAGATGACTGCACGTTCCTAAAAGATCCAAGACTTAATGTGACCCAGAAGCCGGTCAGGAATTTGTGGAAACTAATGGGTAGCCTTCTGACCAACCAAATAAACAAAGATGACCAAAGGGAAGTGTGACTAAGATTCCAGAATAAAAGAGTGTATTAAGAGAGGGAGAGAAGGGCACCCTTGTGTCAACCACCTGCAAGAGGTAGAGACATTTGTCAGGGTCTAGCTGACCCTGCCTCCGCTGTAGCCCTATCTGCCTCTTTCTGAACCTCTCTCCCCAAGTGCGGAGTCCTTAGCCTGTAATTTAGGATAGCTTAGCCCAGTCGCACGTAAGAAATTCGTTCTTCAGAGACCGAAAATGAGCAATACTGCTTCCTCAGCTACTTAGGATCCAGTGGCGGCAAGAACCAGATGAAGTACAAAGAGGGTACACCCCTGGGTCAGAGACCTGGGTTGGAGCCCTGAGACCTTAGAGTTGATCCCCTCTAACTCATAGTTCATTTAACGGGTATTTTCTCTTATCCAAGTACTAACCAGACCCGAACCTGCTTAGCTTCTGAGATCAGATGAGATCGGGCGTGTTCAGAGTTGTATGGCCGTAGACTATTTAACAGGTATTTTCTGAGCACAGGCTGTGTACCCAGTACAGCCCTGGGCACTAGGGATCCAGCAGTGAATAAACAGGAGGTCCTGCTGGCTTGGACTTCACATCCTAATGAGAGTGATTAGGTTGAATAAGCAATAAACAGATAGTGTAACTGCTTCCCCGGTGGCTTAGATGATAAAGAATATGCCTGCAATGCAAGGATACCCAGGTTCAATCCCTGCGTCTAGAATATCCCCTGGAGAAGGGAATGGCAACCACTCCAGTATTCTGCCTGGAGAATCCCATGGACAGAGAAGCCTTCCAGGCTGCAATCCACGGGGTTGCAAAGAGTCAGATACGACTGAGCGACTAAACACGCACATGCAAGGACAAATCAGGGGAGGTTTCTCCTGAGAGGGAGGAGGGAAAGTCTCCCCAACACAGTGACATTTGAGCTGAGACCTGAATGTGTTAGGGAACCAGTCGAGGGCAAGAGCCTTACTGTTGGAGGGAGCAGCCCCCCCGAGATGGGACCACATCTGGATGGATGGCAAGGAAGAAGACACAGAGATGAGATGCTACTGCATCAGCAGTTTGAACACAGTTTTCCAGGCAATTCTAGGACCTCCCTGGTTTTGTCTCAAAAGTGGAGGAACCAAGGCGGAGGCCCCCCAACCCAGCCCGACACACACTACAGCTCTGCTTCAATGTGAAGCACGTACTGGGGTGCTGCTTAAGATTTTGTTCAAAGAACAGATCCCATGATCACAAATTCCTGATCTCCAGACTCCTCCACCCTTTAGTTGTTGGACTCTGAAAAGACCTCATCCAACCTCTATGGTCTGACTCTGTTCAGTAGACAGAGTCAGAAAGTACAAGTCCTAGTGACCTGACCCTCCTCATTGGAATCCCCTCTGCCTCCTTGCGTGGCGCTGGACAAGACTTGCTGACGCCCCCCACACCCATCCCCCTGGGAAGGGACTCAGGTATCCACCTTCTCCTGGTCTTGTACTGTTGGAAGGAGACGTCTGTCCCGCACCTGAGAGCTTTATCCGGAGATGGGGGAACAGCTCCAGTTTCTTCCAACCTGTGCTATGCAGAGCTGGCCAGCTGCCCCCTCCCTAAACCCAAACTCCTCTTTTTCCTCTTCTCCGGAGCGGAACTGCCCACAGCCCTCACAGAAGCTGTGGGGTTTGGGGAAAAGCGCTGGGAGGGATGTGCAATTGTCTTCTGGTAAAAGCAGCATAATTAACTTTGACTGACACGAGGAAGCGGAGCCCAAGAGAGACTCAAACAGTCCCTTTCTCACACATTCAGAACCAGCGGAGAGTCCGGCAGGGAGATGGGGAGAAAAGGGATAAACTAGGGCAAGGGGAGAGTATCTGGTACCAGAATGTTCATCCTTGCTCCCCAGCATCCCCCTCTGCCCCCGGTGCTTCTCCCCTCTGTCCGAGGAGGACTTACCTGAGGGTCGACGATCCCTCTTTCTGGTTCCATCCTGCTGCTCTCACCCGCCGGGCGCTGCTCAGACTGCGTGGGCTCCAGGCCCTGCTGTCTGGTCTCTGCCGTTTCCTCTGGGTGGGAGAGTCTTCCCAGTGGCGGGACAGACATGCTGTCCGCCCGTCTGATGTGGGATGCTGTGCTGGCCTCGGCCCCTGGGGAGTATACATGTGCATACACCTGTGTGTGTGTGTGTACGCTCCTGGCAGTGGCATGTGGCACGTTGGCAGGTGGCCTTTTGAGTCGGTGGCGACAGCACCGTTGACCGCAGTAGCTCCAATGCCCAAGAGGAGCTATCTGAGGTCACCCATCCTGCTTTTAGCAAGAGTGTTACTCCTGGCAGAGAAATCCTGTGGGTTTATCCCGGAAATTGAGAAACAGCCTGAAGACACCATCTGGCTTCCTGCTGGTGGAGCCAAATATGGTCCCCAGTCACCAAGGCCGGGGAGCCTCCAGCTTATTTCCAAGATTAAGACTCAGGGATTTCCGCTTTCCTTAGTTTCCTCTGCCCCTAAAAGTTAAAAAAATTGTCGTTTACCTAACAGGCCCGAAACATAAGCCTTACTCTACTAAGTGTGTGAACAATACATTTGTATTGACAGTTCGGTTGTCATTTTCTCCCTTGATTAGCTAGAAAGAGAGGAGGAAGAAGTTGTACTTTTAAATTCTGTTTATGCAAGGAGTTGCATTTCCCCTGTTTTTAAAATAAAGCTACCAGGAATGAGTCTTTTTTTGGAAAGATTTTCTTCCTCTTGTTTACCTTAGAGCCAGAAACGCCTCTGGTTTGTTCCCAAAGCTGGTTTTAGACACCAGCTTTTGCCTGTGTGGGCGTGAGAGGCCACATGAGATGTATAATCCAGTTTAATGGTCGGGGGAGAAGGGCAGAGTCACAAGTGTACTCCCACTACCCTCAAATACAGCAGTAAAAGGGCAATTTCTCTGCTTGTATGAAGTGATATAATGTGTTTATAAGTCCCCTTCCTGCTGCACAGGTGCTGAGAGGGAGGGTGGACCATGGGATGAAGGCTGTATTTCCACCTAATCTAACAGACACACTTGCATTTAATTTAAATAGCAAACAGTCCAGCCGAAATAGAATACACAGTCTTGGGACTTCCTTCGTGGTCCACTAGCTAAGACTCCGCGTTCCCAATGCAAAGGCCTTGGGTTCGATCCCTGGTCAGGGACCTAGATCCCACCTGCTGCAACTGAGTCTGCATGCCACAACTGAGACGCAAATAAATACTATTTTAAAAAAGAGAATGGATAGCCTTTCCAGTTTCCACTCCCGTCCCCCACAGGAGAGGGGTGTGGTTTCTGTATGCTTGTTGGCAGAGGGGTGATGGCCTGTCCATCTCTGCTAGTTTCTACTCTGGAGCTGCTAGGCAGAGCCCGACTGGGTCTGCTCCTGGCTCCTGCTGAACAGCCTTGGTGGCTGGTGTCTCTGGTGAGAGAACCTCCTGGTCCTTCCCTCTTTGCTCTTAGGGACCCCAGGGGCTCCCTTGCTGACTCTCCCCATCTGGACTCCGGTGGTGACTGGACCCCCTGAGACTTGCTATGACTCCCATGAGCTCCTCTCCGGGTAGTCTCAGATCAGTGGTCTCCTCGCCCTTCTCCCCACCCCCCAAGATGGTTCCCTCTGGAAACCCTCCTACCAGACACCTGGCTCTTGGTCCTGAGTTTCTGATGAAGGCCAGGCCCAGCACCACTTCTGGTGAAGAACTTGCTTTGACAGAACTGCTCCAGGTTGGTGCGGGGGCAGCCTTCAGGGTGACTTCCTTCCAGACCCCAAAATGAGAGTGAAAGACAGAGTCCGCCATCTGCTGAGCCTTCCTTCCAAAATCTACAGCAAGATCCACTCCCCACATCTCCACTACAATGCCACTAAGAGACCAACACTATTCTAAGCACTTTAGCACTCATGCAGTCACTCGGTTCTCATTACAGTTCTGCAGGGCAGGTGATACCACCACCCTGTTTCACACACAAAGAAACAGAAGCACAAAGAGGTTACGCTGCCCAGGGTCAAACCAAGATTTGAACCCAGGAGATCTGGATTCAGAGTCGTGTTCCCACCCATGATTTCAGCTCAGAGAGGGGAAATTGGGACTCACGTCTGAACACCTGCCTTCTCTTTCTCTGCTTCCTTTCTTCCCATAATCCACATAACCTTGGGTCAGAAAAGGTGGGCTTTCTCTTCTTTCTCTTTCTGTTTGATTGGGACTTGCCTTATGTGGAACACCTTGATAATAATTCAAAAAGGAAATAAAGACATTTAGAAGATCCTCATTCTTGGGACTTCCCTGGAGGTCCAGAATCCCCTTTCTAATGGAGGGGACATGGATTCCATCCCTGGTCAGGGAACTAAATTCCATATGCCATGGGGCAACCACTGAGCCCACACGCCACAGTTCAGTTCAGTTCAGTCGCTCAGTCGTGTCTGACTCTTTGCGACCCCATGAATCGCAGCACACCAGGCCTCCCTGTTGATCACCAAATCCCAGAGTTCACTCAGACTCAGGTCCATCGAATCAGTGATGCCATCTAGCCATCTCATCCTCTGTCGTCCCCTTCTTCTCCTGCCCCCAATCCCTCCGAGCATCAGAGTCTTTTCTAATGAGTCAACTCTTTGCATGAGGTGGCCAAACTAGCCTCACCTAGAAAGACCCAATGCAGCCAAATAAATTAATATTTTTTAAAAATCCTTATTCTCAACAAAACCTGGCTATCAAAAAATACAGTCTCAGTGGAAAACTTAATTTTGAATGTAAGAAGCAAAATATCAATTATTCCTTTTTCCTTGCAGTTCTGTTTGTAACAACCTCAGTCATCCTTTAGACAATATGATACATCTGGCTAAACAGAGGGGAAATCAGAACAAAAAAAGGCAAAAGAGAAAAGCACCTGAAGATATTTTCCCTCCAAACACCCATTAAAAGCACATTGGTTTTAAAAGGAAACAGCTGTAATTGGCTACAATAATGGTTTCGGTTTGGCAAGATCTTCTTGGATTTGGACTTTCCCCACCTCATGAGCATCATTTGGAAGTAAATAGCAAGCAGGATTTGGGAGATGGTTTATCTCTTCTGACTGGACCAGGGCTCAGCAAACTTTTCCTGTAAAGTGATAAAAGGGAGAACAAATGTTTTTTACCTTTTAAGCCCTCCAGTTTCTGTTACACCTAGTACATCTGTCTCAGCTCTGCTATTGCAGCCTGAAAGCAGCCATAGACAATATGTAAATGAAGAACTGTTGCCATGTTCCAATAAAACTTTATTTACAAAAACAGAGAGTGGACCTCATTGGGTCCTTCAGGTTGTACAATCTGCTGCCTTCTGTTTCTAAACAGAAAAAGGATCTAGAGTCTTCATTATCACAACTAGGTCCAAGTTCCCAGACCATGTCTTTTAAAAAAAAATATTCTATAACCTTCAGTTCAGTTCGATTCAGTTGCTCAGTCGTGTCAGACTCTTCGCGACTCCATGAATTGCAGCACGCCAGGCCTCCCTGTTCATCCCCATCTCCCAGAGTTCACTCAGACTCACATCCATCGAGTCCATGATGCCATCCAGCCATCTCATCCTTGGTCGTCCCCTTCTCCTCCTGCCCCCAATCCCTCCCAGCATCAAAGTCTTTTCCAATGAGTCAATTCTTCGCATGAGGTGGCCAAATAACCTTAAGAATATTGAAACATAATTAATTTATAGTGTTGTGTTAGTTTCAGGGGTACAGGAAAGTGATTCAGTTATACTATACGTATATCCATTCCTTTCCAGATTCTTTCCCATTATGGGTTATCACAAGATATATTCTATTTCAGATTCTTTCCCATTATAGGTCATTACAAGATGTTGAATATAGTTCCCTGTGCTAAACAGTAGGTCCTTATTGTTTATCTGTTTTTATATAGTAGTCTGTATATATTAAATCTAAACTCCTCATTTATCTCTCCTTCCCCCCACCAGCCATCCCCCTTGGTTGCTGTAAGTTTGTTTTCTATGCCAGACCAGGTCTTTCAAGTCTTAGTCCCACTGGAGAAGTGACAGCTGAGCCCCTACTGCAGAGATGTGAAAGTGTTAGTCCCTCAGTCGTGTCTGATTCTTCACGACCCCATGGACTGTAGCCCACCAGGCTCCTCTGTCCATGAAATTCTCCAGGCAAGAATACCGGAGTGTTTAACTGTTCCCTTCTCCAGGAGATCCTCCCCACCTAGGGATTGAACCTGGATCTCCTGCATTGCAGGCAAATTTTTTTTTGCTGTTTGAGCCACTGGGGAAGCCCTGGAAAGATAATATGATATCAGATAAAAATACATGCCCTTGTGAGACACATGGCAAGTTAAGCCGCAGTGAAGAGTGCTTCTGACCTTTGCTTGTAATACTGAAACTGTACCTACACAGAGGCTGTTCAGTCTGTTTCTCTTTACTGCCAGGGTGACTTCTGCAGTGGGAAGCCCATGGGACATTTTTAGGGAAACTGTCTCTTGGAAAGTATGTTTTTGTTTTTTTTTTTAATGTGCTTGAACTTATACGTAAGTAAACACTCAGAGCAACTCGGAAAGTGGTCATGGAGTAGGAGGCCCACAATGAGACCCTAGGGCTATCGTGCCATGTAGGAGGCACAGAGAGCTATTGGGTCCTGCAGTGAGGAGACCCACTGATGCTGAGTTGATGAGACAAACCCTGGGTGAAAACTGGGTGACCTGGGATTGTGTGTGCTGAGTCACCGTGTGATCTCAGGCACATCACTGAACCTCTCTGGATCTTACATTCTCCTTTGTGAAAAGTAATGCTGTCGCAAAAGAGGATTCCTAACATCCCTAAAGCTCTTAAATTATGTTTATATCGAACACTTCCTAAGTAACAGTATATGATCTCAGATCCAAGTCTGAATTTCAGTAGAAGTTAAGAATCTCTAAAGGCTTCCCCAGTGGCTCAGTGGTAAAGAATCTGCTTGCCAAATGCTGGAGATATAAGAGACCTAGGTTCAATCCCTGGGTTGGGAAGATCCCCTTGGAGAAGGAAATGGCAACCCACTCCAGAATTCTTGCCTGGAGAATCCCATGGACAGAGCAACCTGGTGGGCTACAGTCCATGGGGTCACAAAGAGTTGGACACAACTGAACAATTGAGCAGGCACACACCAGTGCAGGGACCGATGAGGAGCCCAGCTGGCCAAAGGGGTCATTGAGAATGAGGTCAGGTCACTCTGGCACCATCCAACAGAACATTTCCATCTTCAGTGTTTGATGAAAGCAGCCATTAGCCACATGTAGGGACTGAAATATGACTCGAAATATGAAATATACATGAAACATGACTAGTGTGACTGAGAGTCCGAATTTTAAATTTTGTTAAATTTTAATGCATTTACATTTAAGTAGCTGGTAGCTACCATATTCCACAACAGCCAGGAGCTTCTGAAGCAAAATTCACATATTCAAAGCATTACTGAGCAATGGCCACTACTATTGAACATTCCCATCCTGGACACGCATCTCACAATGGATGTTCATTAGGTGAAGGCTGATTTGACAAGAACAGGAACCCAGGGCACGCAGGTCTTGCAGGAATGCCCCAGGAGGCCTGGGGATGCTCTTGACTGTGGTCAGTAAAATTCCCCTTTGTTCTTTTGCATTCAGAGTTTGGGGATTTTAACTGTGACTCAGAGCTCCGTGAATCATTAATACCTGGTTCTCCTCACACTGGCACAAAACACCTCTCACCTCTGTGATGAAAAGGCTCCTGGCACTCTTTTGGTGGCTTAGGGGTGAGAATAGCTCATCTCTTCTTAGTCATAGGAGAGAGAGACTTCAGACTCTTCAGAGCAAGGGGATCTTTTCTTAAATGAAACCTTGTAGAGACATTACTGTCAAACAGCTTAAAGGGAAGCTGGTAGGACCCTAGGATCACATCACTCCTGTCCCTGCTGACCCACTGTCTGTTTCTCAAGTTATCCCTAAGGTGCCTCCTGGGAACCACTTGAATTCCAGGCAGATAGTGTGGTTTATATGCCTCTAAGCACCTCTGGGTATGTTGGGGCTGTGTAATCATAAGTCACACAGGATCACATGGGGTTTTTCAAGTCTTGAAATGACACAATAGGAAAAAAAAAAAAGAGAGAGAGAAGGGGAAGAAGGTGATTGTAAAAGCACAGTCAAAATTATGACTGCTTACCCCAGCAGCAGGTGGGATACTGGTCCACAGGGCCTCGTTGCTGACAGAGTTTCCCCAGACAGTGACATCTGCATGTCATACCAGGACTTGGGTAGGGTGTGGGGAGGGTGAGGCCAGAAGGTGCCACAAGGGAGCAGGGGTGAGGGTACAAGGGCTGCGCACACAGCCCCGAGACCAGCGGGAAGGGCGGGGGCGGGGGCTCGGACGGTACCACTGCGGGTTCTGGGTAGACTGGAGGTCAGAGCTCACAGACTGAGATGGAAGTGCCAGTCCAGCCACTCCGTGTTACAGGTGGCCGGCGGCTCAGTGGGGAAGGTGGACGCAGAGGTTCCTGGTTACCCCTCAGTCACATGGATGTGTGCGTGTGAGTGTGTGTGGGTATGTATGGGTGTGTATGTGGGGGGCACCAGTATGGGGAGAATTGCTTATGATTTCAGAGTACTCTATACACACTTTATTTCACTTGAACCTCCACAACGACCCAGTTGCAATTGACAGATGGAGAAACCAAAATCAGAGTGACCACCCCAGGATCACTCTACTTTCAGGTGATGGAGGCAGGACTCAGTTTAAGATTTCTGTTTTCCAGTTCTTTCTCTTTTCTCTGTGGTGACTACTTAACATGCACACAGACATACCAATGTGATCTATAATAGGATGTCACACACACACACTATCATTATTTCTGCCTGTGCAATGTAGCTCAACGAGTTTTGAAGACAGTATCTCACCATCACCTAAGGAGACAGACCTAGTTTTCTTTTGTTGCCTTTTTTTTTTTTTAACTTTTTATTTTGTAATGAGGTATTAGCAAACAATGCCACGGTAGTTTCAGGTGAATAGGGAAGGGACTCAGCCACACATATACATGTATCCATCCTCCCCTAAACTCCCCTCCCATCCAGGCTGCCACATACCACTGAGCAGAGTTCCCTGTGCTATGCAGCAGGAGACAGACTTAGTTTAGCTCCTGGTCCTTGCTAGTTGTGTCTGTCTGGGTTTAATAGACTTTGTGTTTTAGAGCATCTTTAGGCTCACAGCACAATTGAGTGCACACAGTGTGAAATGGGGTTCTGCCTTGGTGTTGCATGTTCTGTGGGTTTTGACTAGCTGTGTTTTGAACACGTTACTTTGCCTCTTTTCATCTGGTAAGAATGAGGGCCTTAGTACCTAATTTATCAAGATCATGGTGAGGAGTAAACTTAAGTCAGATCATGGGTGTAAAGCCAACTATCTGCCTGGATGGTGTGAGAAGGACTCCATAATGGAGCTAATGTTAATTTTCGTGTGACTGTCACCAGTGTGAGCCTGGCTGTCGAGCTCCCCCGAGTCTTTCCTTTATTCTCTTGATCTCAGCCCAGAGCCTCGAGTCTGAGCCTAGAAAATTCTACCAGAGATGAGTTCTAATGGTCCTTAAAGATTGCTAGTCTATGGAGATTCAGGGGGCTGTTGAGAGCAGGCTTGGTTCTTGGAGGAGGAAGGGTTGGGTGAAGTAGGAATGAACTGTGAGGACCTTCAAGGGACATTCATGGGGTGGGGGTGGGGGAGAGCACCAAAAATTCTGATTTGGATGCTTGCCAAGAGATACAGGAAGGGAAGAGAAAGTGCAGGAGGGAAAATCAGAGCACAGGGGAGGCTGGGCACCTGTGAGCATGAAATAAAGAAACCATCTTGGTGGGATTTTGTCAGAGATGTTTAATACTGTGAACTGTGGGGAACACTGTAGGATTATCCCTTGCATTCACATCCCCTGCTCCTTCATACTGCTCACCTCTGGACATTTCAGGGTAAGGAGGGAGGTTCAGAGGAGCCTTTATATTTTCCGTGTGAAGAACTTGACTGAAAAGACTGCTCAGTGCTCTCAGTTGCTCTTTTTTGTTGTTGTTTTTAATTATTTATTTGGCTGCACTGGTCTTAGTTGTGGCATGTGGGATCTCCATATTCACTGTGGCATGTGACATGTGGGATCTAGTTCCCGAACCAGGGCTGAAACCTGGGGCCTCTGCATTGGGAGCACAGAGTTTTAGCCACTGGACCCCCAGGGAAGCCCCTCAGTTGGTCAACCAGGTCCTCCCTGCTCTTCTTACAGCATCCAGAGTGTGCACAGCCACCTCATGCACAACTCGGCTGCAAGCCCTCTGGGAGCAGAACCGGGGCATCTGCTTTCAAAGCTCTGAAAGCAGTCAGCCTGTGCTCATGCTCACAGGCCAGGGATCTGGGGCTCCCTCTGCAAAGTGTGGAACTGGTTCCCCAGACCAGGTCAGACACCCAGAGACATTCATGCTGGAAACCCTGGGTGACTCAGATCGTTGTGAGGGGAGCAGGACCAGAAGGGGTGCGCTTCCCCCATCCTTGTCTTAATATGCCCTGGTGTGAGTCATTTCCTATCTATCTGCTACCTTGGTTTCACTTATCTGCAAAATGGGGAGAACTGTTTTATAAAAGAACACGTGTTCACTTTTTTCCCTCAAAAACAAAGTAATATATATTCAAAATGGAAAATGTAGACTCTACAGAAGAATAAGCAATGAAATAGAAATCACCTTTAAAATAACCCAAAGATAAATTGTTAACATTTTGACGTATTGCTTTTCAGTCTTTTCTGTGTGTGTGTGTATGTATTTTCTCAGAACCAGTGATGTAATTTGCAAGTCCCAATGTGAAAATGTGGAGCCCCATGTTAAAAAATTATTATGCATTTTAAGATGGCCACAGCCCAGCTTTAAACCAAGTTCAGAGCCCTTGCAAGGAACCAGGCGTCACGTGGCCCCAGCTGTATGCCCATGAATCTGGCTCTGTCTAGTCCCTCCTCAGAATAATAACAAGATCAGTTACTGAGTGCTTTCTATTGTCAAAGTGTTTTACTTAAATTAGTTCTAATTTAATTCAACTTTCCTGAAATAAATGCAGCTCTATCCCCACCCTGCCCATGTTGCAGATAAGGCCACAGGGGAGCAGAGCGTTTATGCCTCTGGTAAGCAGCAGAGACCATATCCACACCTTAGTTCTTCTGACTGCAGGCCTGTGCTTTCTCCAACTATAGCACACTGCTTCTCATACTAACTTATAAATTAGTAAAAAAATTTTTTTCATAAAATTGAGAATATACTATATGTAAAACCTTGTATTCTTTCTGTTTTTATGCCACCAGTACCTTTTTCCTGATGTCTCTGAGTGCGTTCCGGCTGCTATAAGAAAATACCACAGACCAGGTAGCTTATGAACAACTGAAATTTGTTGCTGTCTGTTCTGGCAGCTGCAGGTCTGAGATCAGGGCACCAGAGTGGTTGGGTGAGGGTAGACTTCCAGGGTGCAGAGACGTTGCTTCATGACCTCACGTGGTGGAAGGGCCAGGGGCCTCTGTGCTTTTTTTTGTTTATTTCTGGCTGGTCAGGTCTTCATTGCGTCGTGCAGGACCTTTCATTGGTGTGCGGGCTCTCTAGT
Source organism: Oreotragus oreotragus (assembly GCA_006410675.1). Lineage (NCBI taxonomy): Eukaryota > Metazoa > Chordata > Mammalia > Artiodactyla > Bovidae > Oreotragus > Oreotragus oreotragus. The sequence goes on from SJYX01024219.1 coordinate 225,123, forward strand.
TGCTCTGAGATATTTGGGATCTAATTCTCGGACCAGGAATCGAACCTCTGTCCCCTGTCTCACAAGGCAGATTCTTAACCACTGGATCACCAGGGAAGGCTCAGTGTTCTTTTATAAGAGCACTATTCCCACCCAGCAGGCCTCCATCCTCATGCACTAATCACCTGCCAAGACTCCACCTACTGGCATCATCTTTGGGGGTTATAGTGATTTCAGCCTGTGAGTCTGGTAGGAGACACAGACATTCAGACCATAGATGGTGGCATTAGATGTAGGAGAAAAATAATGGCTATTGGTAGGCAATAGTTCCGGATAACAACAACACTGAGAACAATTCCATTGCAAGATGTTGTTAAATACAAAGTATGAGTGAGACAGAGCAGGACCACGTGACCAGTGGAGATGGTACCTACCCCCCGCCATCTGATAAACAGACCATGAACACCTCACTGTCTCTGCTCTGGATGCCCTCCATAGTAAGGAAGATGTTTTTGCACATCCCCAAGAGCCAAGAAGAGTTCTATCAGACTTTATTTTCTACAGTTTGCAAAGGAAGTCAGTAGGGTTTGTTTTCCAAGCACTCATTAAATTATCATATTGAATATGATTTCAGCCTTCCCCTTACACACACACACACACACAAATATCCCTGTAGGGGGTATGCACTCACCCTCCCCACGCTGTCAATCATGGAGATACATGTAAAAAGAACTGGGTCTGAAACTCATATTAAAAGTCTCACCATACACCATTCCAGACTCTGGGGAATTCAGTCTGAGTCTCAGTAGCCACAAATGTAACATGGAGCTCATAAGAGCTACCCCACCAGTGTAGTAAGCCTTTTCCCAAAACAGGGGATTTCTAAGAGCCAACCAGAGGTCACTGCAAATTAGAATTGCTGTGGAGGCCTTAACTCTTCACTGAAAACTGCCACCATATTTGTGGACCCTGGGATTAGGAACTGGAGGTGGGGTGGCAAGTAAGGCCTGTTACTGTACACACTTCCTCTCACATGTTACAATTTCGTGTGTGTGTGTGCTGGTGAGCTGTGGTTTAAAGGAAGACAGTGTATTTCAGGGGAAAGAAAGATCACCCAGTGCAGGCTTAGGGTGTGTGACAGAGAGAACACAGGTCATCATGTCTGTCCCTGGGGGTCAGTGGAATCTTGGGCAGCTGAGCAGCTGAGTGAGGGACACCAGGCTGAGGCCAGTTTCTTTGTTAACAGTATCTGGTGGTGTCACCCCTCCCCTCCAGAAGCCGAGGGCATTGGGGTAGGAAAAAAGCCTTCCTCGTTTGGTTTTAGGTTTCCACCTGTCAAAAGGCATCTTTCTAGATGACATGGTGCCCTTTTAACCCAGTGTTGCACAAAGAAATTTAATGAGGGGACTTCCCTGGCAGTCCAGTAAGACTTTGCCTTTCAATGCAGGGGGTGCAGGTTCAGTCCCTGGTTGGGGAGCTAAGTTCCCACATGCTCAGGGCAAAGAACCAGACATAAAACAGTATTGTAACAAATTCAATAAAGACTGTAATGGTCCACGTAAAGAAAAATATTAAGAAAGACTTAATGAGGAATAGCATCATTAGACACAACACAAGAACAAAGTATTCTTACCCCAAAATGCCATGTCCTAAGGGTGTCCCCCAAGAGGATGGCCTTGGGTCAGTCACAGTGAAGAAGGTGGGACAGGCATGGGTTGGTTCCTGGCCCACTTTCCCTGTGCCTGCTGCCCTGCTCAGGCAGGTGTAAGAACTCCTCCAGGATCCCCCTGAACCTGGCCCCCTCGCTCCATTCTGATCCCCCTCCTCCATCACAGCACTTTTTCTCTGCGCTTTCAGTTATAGCATGTGCCCACTTCCGCCCCATTCTGGGTGAGCCTACAGATTTCTAGCACTTTCAAATTGACTTTGAAAAACGTTCAAATGGGAAAGGCCCTTAGACTTTTCTGCCTTTGATTTCTTCCTCCTCTTGAGGTGAACACCTACTTGAGAAACCAAGAATCCTTGTAATCACATTGGGTCACATTTTGGTTTTGTTTCTCATTATGATTTTTTAATGATTAATATTATAGTATATAGGTCTACTATATCCAAGCTCTAGGCTCAGACACTAAAGAATCTGCTTGCAATGCAGGAGATCTGGGTTTGATCCCTGGGTTGGGAAGGAACCCTGGAGAATGGAATGGCAACCCACTCCAGTATTCTTGTCTGGAGAATCCCATGGACAGAGGACCCTGGTGAGCTACAGTCCATGGGATCGCAAAGAGTCAGACCGGACTGAGTGACTGACACACACAGGTCTATTATAGGATATTTGGAGACTAGAGAAAAGGACAAAAAATGCTGTAAAAATGTCATGATCCTAACATATGACTGCACAGAGTCAGCTTTAACAACGACGATGTTTTAGGAAAAATGGAAACTCTGCTTATTCCTATAATGTTGTTGTTCAGTCACTAAGTCATGTCTGACTCTTTGCAGCCCTGTGGACTGCAGCGTGCTGGCTTCCTCTGTCCCCCACTGTCTCTGGAGTTTGCTCAAATCTGTGTCCATTAAGTCAGTGATGCTATCTAACGATCTCATCTTTTGCTGCCCGCTTCTTTTGCTTTTGATCTTACACAGCATCAAGGTCTTTTCCAATGAGGTGGCTGTTCGCATCAGGTGGACAAAGTATTAGAGCTTCAGCTTCAGCATCAGTACTTCTAATGAATATTCAGGGTTGATATCCTTTGGGATTAACTGGTTTAATCTCCTTGCAGTCCAAAAGACTCTCAAGAGTCTTTCCAAGCACCACGATTAAAAAGCATAAATTCTTTGGCACTCAGCCTTCTTTATGGTCCAACTCTTACATCCGTACCTGACTACTGGAAAACTCATAGCTTTGACTATATGGACCTTTGCTGGCAAAGAGTTGTCTCTGCTTTATAATACACTGTCTAGGTTTGTCATAGCTTTTCTTCCAAGGAGCAATCATCTTTTAACTTCATGGCTGCAGTCACTGTCTGCAGTACCTTGGAGCCCAATAAAATAAAACATGTCACTATTTCCATGGTTTCCCATCTATTTGCCATGAAGTTATGGGACCATGATGTTTTTTCAATGTTGCGTTTCAAGCCAGCTTTTTCACTCTCTATAGTTTTACCACACTATTATTTGCTCTTAGAATGTCTTTTAACTTAATGTTCCCTTTGCAAGATACTATTGCCAGTGCATGAGCACAGGGCATTGTTCACTGCTCTGTTGGTCTGTTAGAGAGTAACCACAAATCAAGTTTCATTTAAAGGACTGGTCAGCTCATTTTAAGCAGTTCTGTTGTCCAGTAGGGCAGAGAAAGCCTCTGTGAAGAGGGAATTTGGACCGGCTGATCTTCAGGTAACCTGTATCAAACACAGCCATGTCCAGATCTGGCCATTCCAAAGTTCTTTGTATTTAGGCAAATCTAGAATATGTCCTCTGTTGAGGGAAGAGGTTGCTTAGGGATAGAAGGAATTTATATAAAATGCATCTGTGTATTTAGTAGAACTGTTTGCAACTTGGTTTAAAATAACTTGGCTTTGGGTGTATATATGTATCTGTATCAAGTCATGACATGGATACATAAAATGTTAGAGATGAAGATGACTTGCTGTTAAGTCACTTCAGTCGTGTCCGACTGTGTGACCCCATAGATGGCAGCCCACCAGGCTCCCCCGTCCCTGGGATTCTCCAGGCAAGAACACTGGAGTGAGTTGCCATTTCCTTCTCCAGTACATGAAAGTGAAAACTGAAAGTGAAGTCCCACAGTCGTGTCCGACTCTGTGTGGCCCCATGGACTGTAGCCTATTAGGCTCCTCCACCCATGGGATTCTCCAGGCAAGAGTACTGGAGTGGGGTGCCAAATGAAATAAATGACTTTAGTGGTGGTGGGTTATATATAAGCGGAGAATGTACTGGAATTGCCTCAAGATGCCACTTAGTAACAAATGAATCATTAGATTCAAAATGTACAACAAATACTACAAATCCACAGGAAAAACATAAACCACTCAAAAGAGAAATGGGCAAAGAGCTTGAACAGTGATGCACAAAGAAAGAAATGCAACCGCTAATTATTAAAAAATGTTCACTAGAAACAACAATGAGCTGCTGTTTCCCACTCATGAGATTGGCCAAAAGTAGAATGTCTGACAATAGCAAGTGTTGGCATAGGATTCAGCAATCCCACTCCTGGGCATAAATCCAGACAACAACTATAATTTGGACCCCAGTGTTCACAGTAGCACTAGTTACAGTAGCCAAGATATGGAAGCAACCTAAATGTCCATCTGCAGGTGAACGGATGAAGAAGATGTGGTGCTTACATACAATAGAATATTACTCAGCCATAAAAAGGATGAAATAATGCCCTTTGCAGCAGCATGGATGGAACATAGAGATTATTATACTATGTTTCTCAACCCCAGAAGATTTGATGAAGGGTGTTATAACACTTCAAATGTGGAGCCTGACAAGATCAGGGTGTGAGCAAGGCTTGCAGTCCCTTAATCTCAGGTGGTTGGTCTTGTTTGTTCATTTGCGTTTTTATTCAGTCTCCTAATCCTGATGAGCTTCTCTGGTTGCTTAAATTTTGCCTCAGGTGTTTCCTGGCTGCTCCTCCCTTTTTTAGCAACTGTTGAAATCCAAACTGGGTTCTTCCTGTGAGCCATGGTGAGCACAGACAGTTATTTAGGTGACTTTTCTCAACTCTCCCAAGGATCATGCTTATCTGATATCATTCTAGATACTTGCTGTTGTTCAGTTGTGAGACTCATATGGACTCTTTTTGAAACTATGGACTGCAGCACACCAGGTTTCCCTGTCCTTCACCAACTCCTGGAACTCGCTCAAACTCGTGTCCGTTGAATCAGTGATGCCATCCAACCATCTTATCCTCTGTCGTTCTCTTCTCCTGCCTTCAGTCTTTCCCAGCATCAGGATCTTTTCCAGTGAGTCGGCTCTTCACATCAGTCGGCTCTTCACAAAGTATTGGAGCTTCAGCCTGAGTGTCAGTTCCTCCAATGAATATTCAGGATGCTTAATAGAGAAGTTAACCTATTACACATAGTGATTGCATTTTGACATTTGTCTTGTTAAGCCCAACTGAGAAAGACTGCCAGGAGATGCTCCCAAGTATGTTTGCAATACACACTACCAGTAATTATAGAAAGTTAGAGACAGTATGTTCCTGTGTAGGGGAGTGAATAAATAAATCAGTCTATGATAATACGGAATTCAATGCAGCAGATTAAATAAATAAGCCATATATATAGATCTATGACTCAGCAGAAATACATCCTGAAAGCAAAATGTTGATTTTTAAAATTATAGGGCTATATAAAGGTGTGATATCTTCAACCAATGTTTTGTAAAATACATAAAGTGGTGCTGTACTATTTATAAATGCTTATTTGTAATAAAAACATAAATAGGATATAGATATGCCTCTAGTTCATGGCAGTGACTGCCTCTGAATGGAGAGGAAACTTGATCTGGGGATATTCATCATCGGTCTGTCCATGAATATTCTGGCTTTCCTCCAAGGTGCAGGGGGGACTGTACTTGCTCGCATTCTCAGCAGGTAGGCATCATCCTATGACTTAGCTTAGCTAGAAAAATGTGAATAGAGGTGCTACTTCTGAGTGGAAGCTTTTTTCTTTTTGGCTGCATTGGGTCTTAGCTGTGGCACATGGGATCTAGTTCCCTGACCAGGATCAAACCTGGGCACCCTGCATTGGTAGCGCAGAGACTTAACCACTGGACCACCAGGGAAGTCCTCTGGTTGGAAGATCTGAGAAGCATATGGACACGACTTAGCGACTGAACAACAACAACTTCATCAAAGACCAGTCTGATGCCATAGCCACTTGACTTTGATATAACAACCTTAACTCCAATCCAAACTTATTATAGGAAACAGTCCTATGAAAACATTCTGCATTTATTGTAAACCTACTGTCCTGGACATTGTTCATTATATTGCATGCTGCTGCTGCTAAGTCATTTCAGTCATGTCCAACTCTGTGCGACCCCATAGACGGCAGCCCACCAGGCTCCACGTCCCTGGGATTCTTGAGGCAAGAGCACTGGAGTGGGTTGCCATTTCCTTCTCCAGTGCATGAAAGTGAAAAGAGAAAGTGAAGTCTCTTAGTCGTGCCCAACTCTTAGCGACCCCATGGACTGCAGCCCACCAGGCTCCTTCATCCATGGGATTTTCCAGGCGAGAGTGCTGGAGTGGGGTGCCATTGCCTTTTCCAATTATATTGCATAGTAGCCCCTAAAATAAGGTCTTAGGTAAAAAGCACTGAGCCAGGCCTTCGGGCCCGCTTGGCCGTCTTGGCCTTTGTCTGTGTCTGTCTGTCCGTCTCTCTGTTGACCTGGTGCCCTCCTGCCTGGTATCCTGTCACTGAGGGCTTGGTCAGGTGTATATAAACGTCCTCTGTGTCGCAGGTGAAGAGCGGCCCAGCCCCGCCTGGTCTGGTAACAGCACTCTGTAAATAGATTGTTAGAGTTCAGCTGAATTTCAGCCACTAGTGTTTGAGAGCTAGATTAATAAAGTCCATTCCTTTAAAAAAATAATTTAATTCCAGGAAAATCTTTTTCTAATTAGTGGGTAATTAGTAGGTATCCACGTTTCTTTATTTTTTATTTATTTATATTATTGTTGTTATTTATTTTATCTTAAAAAAAAAAAAAACCACTTATTTTAGCCCACACCCCATGACATGGCATGTGGGATCTAATTCTATGACCAGGGATTGAACCCATACCCGCTTCACTGGGAATGCAGAGTCTTAATCACTGGACTGCCAGGAAGCCCCACTATCCAACTATCCACCTTTGTTTATGACATGTTTCCCTTTTTGCCATGGTTGCCAGGAAGCTCAAAGACAAATGTATCCTCAGTAGGTATGGTGGCCTTCCTGCTTCGCTTCCTCTTACTTTCAGAAATTCTGATACTAACTTTACAGTGTGCATTGTCCTTTTACAAGGCTGTCTCACACCTCTTGAGAAAACGGAGGCGCATGGAGCATGAGTCCTCTGTCATACCACCTCCCCTTCAGGCGCTCTGTTGGCTGTGCTCCTCTTCTCCTACAGGGAGGGAGCCTCACCTGCGGGAGGTGGGGGACTGCTCACTGACCCTTAGCACATCACTAAGCTAAGGAAGAGGCTGACGCAGCCCTGGCGACTCTCTTTTGGGACCGATGCTCACCTTTCACAGCAGTATAACAAGGGAGTTCCCCTGTGGAGGTGTATTTTGGGGTCCATTTGTATTCCTAAAGCAGATATTTCCACGACTGTCTCTTTTTCCCTCCCCACACAGTACTTCACATGAAACATCAGATGAGAGACACAGAGTCCACGTAATTCAAAGGGCTCTGTCATACCCCTGACCTGCACATTTAAGCTGAGGAGTCACTTCAGTTGTGTAAAGCAGCCTTGCGCCCAGAGACAGGATATTTCACTCCTGTTTCTAGGAATGCTGTGGTCTTGCTGTGAGACTCGGTCTCCCTAGAATTTGGCTTCATGTCTTCGTAAAATGGCATCTCTCCTATCTCTTACTATCAATATTTTATTTTTTAATTAGAAATAATTTTTAATAAAATAATAAAACCATGCTTATAAACATTAATATACTATATAATTATATGTCATTAAGTAATAATTTATTATATTATTTTAAGTTCTTAAAATAAAAAATATTAACAAAATTTTAAAGTTGGGGGACTTCTTTGGTTGTCTAGTGGCTAAAACTCTGTGCTCCCAATGCAGGGGGCCCGGGTTTAATCCCTGGCCAGGGAACTGGATCCCACAAACCACAGCTAAAGATCCTGTGGCTATAATTAAAGAACTGGCATGCCTCAACAAGGATTCCGCATGGTGCAACTAAGGCCTGGTGCAGCCAGGTCTTATTTATTAAATAAGATCTGGTCTAATTTATTTAAAAAAATAACTTTTTTTAAAAAATGAAAAAAAAAATTTTTTTAGTTTTTTTTTCCTTTTTCTTTTTTAATTTTTTTGGCCGTGCTGCACATCACGTGGAATCTTAGATCTCCCACCAGAGATACAACCCATGCCCCTTGCAGTGGAAGCTCGGAGTCTTAACCACCGGACTGCCAGGGTAGTCCCTAAAGTTGGGTGTTTTTGATTTTAAAAAGGACAAAATAAAGAGCTGAAATATTGCACACTAGCAAGCATGTGACCGAGGTGAGCTGTGGAGGGACTCAGCTCCTGGGGTGTATAATGGCTTATGATACAGGAATGAGACCATAGTCTCTGGGGGTGGGACCAGGGGGATGTGGGGGTAGAATAACTTCAGACATGGCTATTTTTCAGTGTTCTAAGAGTAGCTTAATCATATAAGGGAATCAGATGAGTAGCATTCATGCCAGTATCATCGGCTCAAGCCCTGCTCCCAAACAAGAACTCTGAGGATGTGTATCATAAGAACTGCTAAATATGTAGGGTTGTGGTCATTGGAAGGACTGATGCTAAAGCTGAAGCTCCAATACTCTGGCCACCTTATGTGAAGAGTCTACTCAAAAAAAAAATTTTTTTAGTTTTTTTTTCCTTTTTCTTTTTTAATTTTTTTGGCCGTGCTGCACATCACGTGGAATCTTAGATCTCCCACCAGAGATACAACCCACGCCACTTGCAGTGGAAGCTCGGAGTCTTAACCACCGGACTGCCAGGGTAGTCCCTAAAGTTGGGTGTTTTTGATTTTAAAAAGGACAAAATAAAGAGCTGAAATATTGCACACTAGCAAGCATGTGACCGAGGTGAGCTGTGGAGGGACTCAGCTCCTGGGGTGTATAATGGCTTATGATACAGGAATGAGACCATAGTCTCTGGGGGTGGGACCAGGGGGATGTGGGGGTAGAATAACTTCAGACATGGCTATTTTTCAGTGTTCTAAGAGTAGCTTAATCATATAAGGGAATCAGATGAGTAGCATTCATGCCAGTATCATCGGCTCAAGCCCTGCTCCCAAACAAGAACTCTGAGGATGTGTATCATAAGAACTGCTAAATATGTAGGGTTGTGGTCATTGGAAGGACTGATGCTAAAGCTGAAGCTCCAATACTCTGGCCACCTTATGTGAAGAGTCTACTCATTGGAAAAGACCCCGATGAGGACACACAACGCTTTTATTGTTGTTGTTGTTGTAATGTTTATTTTGTTTTGTTTATTCACTTATTTTTTATTTGGCTATGCTGGGTCTTAGTTGTAGCAAGTAAGATCTTTAGTTGCGGCCTGTGGGATTGGGTTCCCCAACTGGGGGTTCCCTGTACCCCTGCATTGGGAATGCGGACTCTTAGCCATGGACCAGAGGGGAAGTCCCTAGACGCACTTATTGTGACAAAATTGAAGCTTACAGAGATTGAGTGATTGGTCCAAGGTCATGCAGGTTTAAATGGCAGAGCTAACACCTGAACCAAGCCCGGCTGATCCTAAACCCACATGATAACTAGTGTTTCCTACGGTGGTACACACGAGATGATCTTAGGTGGTTAAAAAAAAATACGTGGTTTTTTTCTTTTTTGGTAATAGTTTGGCATTTAGGTATTTATTATAAAAAATATAATATACATTATAACCCCATGGTTTTATTAATGAATATTACAGGTTAGGATAAACAAAAAAACATATATATATATTTTAAATAGTAAGGAAATTATAGTACCAGTGGTATGTAGAAATATCAAAGATCATAAAAGCAGTGCTAGTGACTGAAGGTGGAGAATCTCTGCTCCCAACAGAAGTTAGAGGCAAAAAGCCAAAACCAGTTGGGTTCCCTTTTTTTTTTTTTTATGTTTATTTATTTGGCTGTGTTAGACTGTGTTAGGTCTTAGTTTGGGGAAGGCAATGGCACCCCGCCCCAGTACTCTTGCCTGGAAAATCCAATGGACGGAGTAGCGTGGTGGGCTGCAGTCCATGGGGTCGCTAACAGTCGGACAGACTGAGCGACTTCACTTTCACTTTTCTCTTTCATGCATTGGAGAAGGAAATGGCAACCCACTCCAGTATTCTTGCCTGGAGAATCCCAGGGATGGGGGAGCCTGGTGGGCTGCCGTCTATGGGGTCACACAGAGTCGGACACGACTGAAGTGACTTAGCAGCAGTAGCAGCAGGTCTTAGTTGCAGCATGCAGGATCTTTTTTTTTTTTTCTTTCTTGTTTTAGTTGCAAAATGTGGGCTCTTTAAGTTGCAGCATGTAACTTAAAGCATGCTAACTTTAGTTGCGCTATGTGGCCTCTAGTTGCCCAACCAGGGATTGAACCCGGGGCCCCCATATTGAGAGTGTAGACTCCCAGCCACCAGACCTCCAGAGAAGTCCCTGGATTCACTTTTATATGGCTTTGGGCTTGCTTCTATCCCCAAACAAGCAAAGGGTCTTCTAGGTGCTTCAGAAAGAAGTGCATGAGGGGAAATTAAGTTCTTTGAATGCTGAGGGCTGGCGATCGCCGCTCTGTTTACCTGGATGGGGGTCAGGGTGGACAGAGGAAAATATCTCAGGTTGAGAGCCCCGATGCACAGAAAATCCAAGCTTGACCAGCACTACTGCCTACAGAGAAGGAAACAGTCACCACCTTCCAGTCCTTGGCCAGATCGCCCTGACCTCCCAGCCAGGGTTGGCTGCCCGGTTCACCTTTCAGCTCTGGAAGGGAAGGGTCTCAGTCCAGACTTCTTTGTTGCAGAGGAAACCCACTTGACTAGTTCAGGCCAAGCAGCAAAAAAAGAAAGAAAGGGGAATAAACAGGTTTAGTGGACTTATTGGGTTTCCTGCAAATCACAAACAGTGGTAAAGAATCTATCTACCAATGCAGGAGGCACAGGAGATGCAGGTTTGATCTCTGGGTCAGGAAAATCCCTGGAGAAGGAAATGGCACCCACTCCAGTATTCTTGCCTCGAGAATCCCACGGACATAGGAGCCTGGTGGGCTGCAGTCCATGGGGTCGCAAAGAGTTGAACACATCTGAGCATGCATGCATACAAGTCACAAAGAGGTGGAACCAGGAACGGGAATCCCAAGGTGGCTGTCTATTTCTTTGAGTGTCTCACCTCTGTTTCTCTGAGGTTCTGCTTCACTCCCTCTTTCACAGTATCATCAGGCAAGCCCATTTGGGCCCTAACTTTGCATCACTGCACAATTCTAGCCTCCAAAGGACACATACCAGTGTATGAGGCCTCAATTCTAAATTGCCATAAGACAGTCTGCTTGGCCCAGCTTTCGGCCAGAGTTCCTTGCTCCCAGTGCATTATAGCTGGGTCATAACGGCTCTTCTGAAGTCTGACACCTTCACACTAGTGGGTATCAGGTCCTGTGAGTTCTATTAGAGGAGCCTTGGGTCAGTATCCACAATATGATGTTCCCTGTGAGCCCCATCTGTCAGGCTCTTCCAGTTCAGCCAGCTGTATTTTGCTATTTCATGTTTCAGATAAAGGAGTGGACTTCCTGCATCAGTAGCAATGTTGCTTTTGTTGTACCAACTCTGGCCTCCTTGAGGCTTGAGGGGGATGGACCCTCTTTGGAAGATAAAGCTAGAGTCATTTGGGACATAAGGAGAAAGAGTTTAGGGGGTGGGCCGTCAGCAGTGGTTCTGGGGTGCCACTGTGTGTCCCACGTAGGGTACTCTTGGGAAATGCTGAGTCGTGATGTCGACTGAGATTTATCATGTCAACAGTAATGATGACAAAGGAAATCTGAAGAAGCAACCTCACGTAAAGATATAAAAAGAAGAATATTTGGACTTCCCTAATGGTCCGGTGGCTAGGACTCGGCGCTCCCAATGCAGAGGGCCTGGGTTCAGTCCCTGGTCAAAGAACTAGAGGATCCCATGTGTCACAACTAAACACAAACAAAAAAGATCCCACAGGGGGCAACAGAAATCCCGAGTGCGGCAACTAAAACCTGACACAGGCAAATAAATAAGTAGATAAAGAAAAAAAATTAAAAAGATATTAGAATATTGATGGAGAAAAGAAACACAAATAGACACTTTCACGTAATGAAAACAAAATCCTGAACTGTGGACTCAGAGATGTGAGTTTTAGACTTGACTTTGTTCCTTAACCAACTTAGGGACCTCTGACTAATGACATAGCTAGTTGGGGTCCTTATCTATTAAAAACTGGGATAATCCTCTAAGTCAGAAATTTCGATGGTCCTACTGTGTATCATTCTTTGCTTGAAAGAGAAAGAGGATCTTGGAGTAAATGGGATGATCAGAGTCTGATGAGGATCATAAAGGTCTGCTTGCTCAGAGAAGCCAAATTTTCAAGAGATTTGAAAGGTTTGAAGACAGGTTTTGGTAGAAAGGAAAAAGCAAGGTTTGGGGTTTCAGAGTGGAGAAGGAAATGGCAACCCACTCCAGCATTCTTGCCGGGAAAATCTCATGGAGCCTGGCAGGCTACAATCCGTGGGGTCACAAAGAGTCAGACACGACTGAGCAGCTGAGCACACACAGGAAAGGTTACAGGGAAGGCCTAAGACAATGGCTTAGGGGTTGCGAAGAGAAGTATAATGCTGGTGAAGGAGCCCTGGACCCAAACATGATCTGGATCAGTCATCTCTCTTTGCTGGGTCTGAGCTGCCTCCAGCTCTGTTTTCAGAGAAGGAAACTGCATCAGGAAGGAAATAGTAATCGGCTTGTCTAGCTGAAGCAGAGCCTGAGTTGACGTATAAAACAATTAAGGTGAGGAAGGCTGATGAGACATCTCGAAACCTGCATTCAGGAATCTCCCTGACTCAGAACAGGACAGTTGGTTTTTAACCACTAAATTCCTGTTGGTTTTTACCAATAAAATTCCAAGACCGTAACCGTCTCTTCCTCACTGTAAACATTGGTTAGTTTTCTGAGTGTTACCACTGCTTTGGGGCAAGGAATCAAGACTGTGACAAACTATTTTAGACACTGGCAGCAGCAGCAGGTCTCTAGGAAGATAGCGTCTGGCAAGGCTGTCAAAGAAGGACTGCAGTCCTAGGAGGAACCAAAAAAAAAAAAAAAAGAAAAGGCAAGGCAACTTCTGGGACTTTCCTTGTGGTCTAGGTTAAAAATATACCTTCCAATGCAGGTGATGCTGGAGAAGGCGATGGCACCCCTCTCCAGTACTCTTGCCTGGCAAATCCCATGGACAGAGGAGCCTGGTAGGCTGCAGTCCATGGGGTCACTAGGAGTCAGACACGACTTCACTCTCACTTTTCACTTTCATGCTTTGGAGAAGGAAATGGCAACCCACTCCAGTGTTCTTGCCTGGAGAGTCCCATTGACAGCGGAGCCTGGCGGGCTGCCGTCTATGGGGTTGCACAGAGTCGGACACAACTGAAGTGTCTTAGCAGCAGCAGCAGGTGATGCCGGTCTGATCCCTAGTCAGGAAACTAAGATCCTGCATGTCATGGGGCAACTGAGCCTGCCTGAGCCTGTCTGCCGCAACTAAGACCTAGTGCAGCCAAATAAACAAATAATTAAAAAAAATTTTTTCCCCAATATGCAGAATTAGAATCTCTGAATACAACACCTTGCTAGGCTTCTCTGATTTTGTGTGCTAAGTCGCTTCTGTTGTGTCCGACTCTTTGCGACCCCATGGACTGTAGACCCCAGACTCCTCCATCCATGGGATTCTCCAGGCAACAACACTGGAGTGGGTTATCATTTCCTTCTCCAGGGAATCTTCCTGCCCCAGAGATCGAACCTGCGTCTCCTGCACTGGCAGGTGGGTTCTGTACCACTAGCGCCACCTGGGAAGCCCCTCCTTTGTTTTTAGTGACTTCAAACTCAGGATGAAGGAAGGGCTGGTGAGTTGAAACCTGGCTTCTCCCTCAGCTCCATCTGGGGGGTCACGGGGGTGGTTGGCAGTAGTCTGCAGTCACCCATTGTTCAAATAAAGTCTTTGAGGATCCTAGCAAGCCAGCTGAAAGGGGTTTCTAGTTCCTTAGGCTGAAGGAGAGCAGAATGAGGAATTGCCTGGTGGAGGCAGAAGACAGGAGGGGAAACAGGAAGGATGTAAGGAGTCTAGGGACGGGCTCCCACTGTTTATGAAGGTCAAAGAGCTCAGTAGAACAGTCTGAGTTCTCTTTAAAGGACCTCAGTGTGTTTTTCCCCCTCTAGCCATACTGACAGCAAACTCTCAGCTTTACACACACACACACACACACACACACACACACGGGGTAGTGGGGGAATTAGGGGAGAAGCAGAGTGGAGGGAGAGAGAGAGATGAACATAGTAATTGTTTTCTCTGAGATAAGCACCAAGCTCTATTCTATTCTAAAGAAAGAACACTGTCTCTCTGTTTTTTTTTTTTCTTTCTTTCTTTCTTTCTTTCTTTCTTTTTTCCCTTCACCCTTCATGTTTTGTTCAGGGATGAATACTGAAAGGGAGGGAAAGAAAAGAAAGCTAACATTTATGAGGGCCTCGTGTGTGCTGAGCACTTTTTCTCATCTACTATATTTCTTTTTATCTCCATGTTTTCATAAATGAAGAAGCTGCAGGGTCAGAGTATTTCAGTCCTTTAAGGTCTCCCCGTTGTAAAACGCAGAAGTGGGATGTGAACTCTGTTCTGACTTTCAAGCCATGACTTCCCACACGGAAGGAGAATGAGTCAGGCCCAGTGCAGGCCAGGAGCCCCTGGGGACCAGATGAAGCTGCGTGCCTTAGAGCAGTGTTCTCAAACTTGAGCACATAGCAGGGTCTCCTGGAGGGCTTCTTAAAACCCAGATTGCTGGGCCTATATCCAGAGATTCTGATCCTGTAGATCTGAGTGGGGCCCGGGAATCTACATGTTCTTACTTTAAAAATGTTTTAGTTGGAGTAGAGTTGATTTTCAGTGTTGTGTTTATTTCTCCTGTACAGCAAAGTGATTTAGTTATACATATGTGTGTGTATATATATATATATATATATACACTTTTTAAAAATTTACTTGTTATTTTTGGCTGTGCTGGGTCTTCGTTGCTTCCCAGGCTTTTCTCTAGTTGGGGAGCACAGGCTCCAGGGTGCGTAGGCTTCAGTAGTTGTAGCTCTCCAGCTCTGGAGCACAGGCTTAGTCGTGCTGGTGCACAGGCTTAGTTGCTCTGACGCAGGTGGAATCTTCCTGGACCAGGAATCGAACCTGTGTCTCCTGCATTGGCAGGTGGATTCTTTATATGGGACCACCAGTTCCCTTTGCTATACAATATGGACTGTAGCCCACCAGGCTCCTCTGTCCGTGAGATTCTCTAGATAAGAATACTGGAGTGGGTTGCCATTCCCGTCTCCAGGGGATCTTGCTGACCCAGTGATCGAACCTGGATCTCCTGCATTGGAGGCAGATTCTTTACTGTCTGAGCCACCAGGGAAGCCCATAGTAGGACGTTGTGTTTATCTTATAATAGTTTGCATCTGAATTTCTAACAGTTGCATCCAGGGCCATACTTTGAGAATCGTTAACCGTGGACCAGTGCCTGGCCAGTCACAGAAAAGCATCTCCCCATAGGTGGTCTAGTGACTGTGGAGTCGGAACATGGCAGTGTCACTTCTGTGCACAGTGGCCAGTGCATCCCAAGTGGCCCTGGAATAGAATTCTCCACATTCTGAAAGCCGACAGAACCAGGATTTCTCGATTTCAGTTTCCATACGGGTTCGCCCACGGGCTTCCCTGGTGGCGCAGAGGTTAAAGCATCTGCCTGCAATGCGGGAGACCTGGGTTCGATCCCTGGGTTGGAAAGATCCCCTCGAGACGGAAATGGCAACCCACTCCAGTATTCTTGCCTGGAAAATCCCATGAAGAGAGGAGCCTGGTGGGATACAGTCCACGGGGTAGCAAAGAGTTGGACACGACTGAGTGACTTCACTCACAGGTTTGCCCACAGGACATTCTCTACTTCATGCAGTTCCAGGATTCTGTACCTGTAAATTTGTCTCCTTGTGACCCCAGAGTCACAGCACGCTGGCAGGGCTTCTGAGGATGTCTGCAGATGCACATAAGTGCTGCCCAAACACATGCATGTTCTCAGTTGCAGTGGAGGGTGGGGTGGGGCTGGGGGACGATGCTCACCTTCTCGGTTCAGCCCCTTCCGGAAACAAGTGTCCTACTCCATGTCTACTTGGTGCCATGTTTTCATTGCTGTATACTTGTCATTGATGTTTCTGCTGTTGAGAATGGGCGTCATGGTAAAGTGCTGCCTGGTGTTCTCAAGTGCAGAAAGGTTGGGCCAGGCCTCTTGGAGAAAATCTGCATACCTGGTAAACACCAGTTATGTGCTGTGGGCCCTAGGTTCAGTGTTAATGACCCAACAACACGTGTCTAAGAAGATGTCTTTAAACAGAAACACACACGGATGGTCAGTTGACAGAAATGTGTGGCAAGAGACTTGCAGGCCCCTCACCTGGAGCGACTTCACAGAGCACGCCGACCCCAGAAGTGCGGATTTCCTATATATCTGAGGAATCCGAGGGGTAGGGGGCCACGAAAGTTAATTAGAAAAGGAGAAAAACTTAACCATTGACTCAGAGACTACATAAGGCTTTGTGTGTGTGTGTGTTAGTCGCTCAGCCATGTCTGACTCTTTGCAACCCTCCAGATCCTGTGGAGCTCACCAGGCTCCTCTGTCCTTGGGATTTTACAGGCAAGAACACTGGAGTGGGTTGCTGTGCCATCTTCCAGGGCATTGTCCTGACCCAGGGATTGAACCCAGATCTCCTGCATTGGAAGAAGATTCTTTACCACCTGAGCCAGGCAAATGCACATACACATATATAAAGTCTGCAAAACTATGTCGTTCCTCTAGTTACTGCATGTGCAGAATATAGGAAAATATTAGTGAAGACGGCTGATGTAACTGCCCAGCCTTTCCCTGCAGACGATGTTCTGTGTTGAACAAGTGGTCTGATGTCCCCACCTCCTCAGCTCTCTTTGGAGAGCAGTCAGAACTGGCTGTACTAAGGCCAGGCTTCTCACATTCCATACCCGGGCCTCTGAGGAGGAAGGGCAGGGGCCTCACAGCTGCTGTTTATCCCACTCTCGTTTGCAGCCGGAGGACAATGGACCTGCTGGTGGAGGGAGGAGAGGAGCGCTCCATTGTTGGCGCTGTGGAAAGCGGGGCTCTGGGCGTGGGGATCTCTGCGTGCTCCTCTCCTCCCATCCTGACTCCTCTCAGGAGCTCAGCCACTTTTCAGAGATGTGCTGGGAAGTCAGGGGAGAGATCTGCTGTTCAGTGCAGTGCTGAACCACTCAGGCACTAGGGACACAGTCTAGAACTCGGAGCACGCTTAGCCCGGAGGAGCCCCTCTCGCAGGCCTGGGTGGGCTCGCTGTGCAGGGGTGAGGCGTCTGCAAGGAGAGGCCCTGCTCACGTGGATGGGATGGAGCAGGATGCCACCGAGTCAGGACAATGAGAGGTCATCTGTCAGTTCAGTGGATGTGACGCTCTCACTTCTTCCTTTTATTTTGTTTGTGTTCTATCTTGAAGGGTTTGTAACTTTTATACACATAGTCCGTCTCTGATCCATCCCAGCAGCAGGGCTGACTGTGCTCCTGGCTGTTCCCTTACTCCCACCATTAGGGGCATCTGATGGCCAGGGCAGGAGGGGCTGCACGTCAGGCTCCCGGGTCTCACACCCATGTGTTCGTTTTGCCTGGAGCCCCTACTTGATGGAATGAAGTCTTAGTCTCTTCTTTGGTGCATCGATCTTCTCGTCCCACCTCTCCCTGACCTGCTGCGTGGCATCATCCAAGTCCTACTACAACTTACAATAGATGTGCCTACAGAGGTGGTCCCCACTATGGATCCGTAGGGGCTGGGACTTGCAAAGCCAGGAGGAAGAAAAAGTAGTGGTGTCACTGGAAAGAGGAGAGGGAGCCGGAGTAAGAAGTGATTTTGCTACAAGATCCCAGAAATATTCAGAGAACCAGCTCCCAGGTCATGTTTCCAAATTGTTTTGTTTGTTGCCCTTTGATTTTAAAGTTCAATGGGACACTCTCTTCCCAGGCATTTGTGTTATTTTCTCTGAGTGTCTCATTTCTTACCTGTGCTGCCTTGCTCATCTTTCATTGTTCATTTTAGCCTCACTCTCGAAATCCTCACCCTCCTAGTTTCCCGTTGTCTCCACAGATTGTAGAACCCCTTCTTCACTCAAAGCATCTGTGGTGACAGTTACACATACAGAGCTGGTTATGGGTGTGATGTGATGGGGAGTGCTTATATGAGGCCGATTTTAGCATGACGCCTGTCATAGGAGGAAGCTGGAGCACAGGGGGGTCAGTAACCTGGCCAAGGTCACCCAGCTGAGGAGGACAAAGCTGAGGGTTCCTACCTAGCTGCTCTGTGCTCTTCACCAACCCACACACAGACCCTCTTCCAGCAAATGACCTGCTTTGTACTAACATGGCCACATTTAAAAATAATTTATTGTACTGAAGTATAGTTGATTTACAATGTATTGATTTTTTTCTGTACAGCAAAATGATTCAGTTATACATATATATTCTTTCTCTTTCATATTCTTTCCCATTATGGTTTATCACCAGATGTTGAATATGATTCCCTGTGCTATACAGTAGGACCTTGTTGTTTTTCCATTTTGTATGTAATAGTTTGCACCTGGTAATCCTAAATTCCCAATCCATCCTTCCCCCAACCCCTACCCATCTTATACACATCTCAACCCCTACCCCCACCCCCTGCTTGGCAATCACAAGTTTGCTGTCTGTATCTGTGAGTCTCTTTCATTGTTGTTTTTCAATCGCTAAGTAGTGTCTGACTCTCTGTGACCCCGTGGCCTGCAGCATGCCAGGCTCCTCTGTCCTCCACTATCTCCTGGAGTTTGCTCAAACTCATGTCCATTGAGTCGGGGATGCTGTCTAACCATCTCATCCTCTTTCGCCCCCTTCTCCTTTTGCCTTCAATCTTTCTCAGCATCAGCGTCTTTTCCAATGAGTCGGCTCTTTGCATAAGGTGGCCAAAGTATTAGAGCTTCAGCTTCAGCGTCAGTCCTTTCCCCCAGCTTGGCAGTCACACACCCACTCTGTGTCTGTGAGTCTGTGCCATAGACAAGTTCGTTTGTGTCATCTTTTAGATTCCACATATAAGTGATATCATATGGTAGCCTGGCCACCTTCTCGTTGGTGTTTGTGGTCAGCAGTCTTTCTCAGAAACTACTATAGTGGGCATGGTGATTTGCCGCACAGACTCCCCTTCAAGGATGGAGACGTAGCCTCAGCTGCTGGCTTCAGAAGCCACCTCAGCTGCAGAGGGTCCCCAAGCTCAAAGTCATGTTCTTTCCAAGACAGCCCACATCCAGTGACCGAGGAAGGTGTGTAGACTGCTGTTTTGGCCCAACACAGAATTATGTGACAAGGCATTTTGGTTCCTGAGTGTCCTGCCGGACTGGGCAAGACTGCCATCAACGCCTGCATGGCAGCTCAGTTCCTTCTTCTGCTCAATCCTGCTTCCTCCTCCACGATGGACCCCACAGGTATTCTCCAATAAACTGAGACTGTTACCATGGGCCTCGGGCACTTGGAGAAGAGTACCATCTTCACTCTGTAGTCTAAATTAAAGGAAAGGGACAGATCTAAGGAAAAGCCAAGGCCAAAGAAAATATTGATGATGAGTTTTAAAGATGCCAGACTTATCACCTTGTATCACTTTAATCCAGTCTCCTCCATTGATCATTTCTGGGTGATTTTGTTATCCTCTGAAACTTTTATGTAACAGTATGGCAGTTTCCTCAAAAAAATTGAAAATAGAATTACCTTATGATCCAGCAATCCTGCTTCTGGGTATGTACCCGGAGGAAGTGAAAAATATTTAATACACCCGTGTTCACAGCAGCATGATTCACTGTAGCTGAAAGGTGGAAGTAACCCCAGATCCATCAGCAGATGAATAGGTAAGCAAAATGTGGTGTATGTGCATGCTGGAGTATTATTTAGCGTTCAAACGGAAGGAGATTCTGACACATGCTGTAACATGGATGGACTGTGAAAGTACTATGTCAAGTGAAATAGGCCAGACACAGAAAGACAGCTATTGTATGACTGCCCTCAAATGAGGTATGGACCAGTCAGATTCACAAAGCCGGAAAGAAGAATGGTGGTACCAGGGGCTGGGTCGGGGGAGGGGAGTTGCTGTTTAATGGGGGCAGAGCTTCAGTTTTACAAGATGTAGAGGGTTCTGGAGCTTGGTTGCACAATAGTGTGAATATACTCGATACTACCCAACTGCACACTTAAAAATGCTTAAGATGGCAGATTTTACGTTTGGTCTATTTTACCACAATAAAAAAAAAAAAAAACCAAAAAACCTTTCATGTGGCAAGATGTCAAAATTAAATTTCAACAAGGGAGCATTTTAGAGAGCATGTCTCAGACTTTTTCCTGTGTACATAGTTCTCTGAAAATGGTCACGATTTGAGATCCTGCCTGGCGTAAGCCTTTGAAGGAGAGAGGTGAATCCCCCCACAGGATATGGCCAGAGAAAGACAAAGCCCTGAAGAATCATGGAAAAGAACAAGCAGGAAGTTCTCAGGGGAAACAGTGCCAAGTGCAGGAGGGCCCGCCACAGGGCTGGCCGTGCCATGGCTGCAGGGACAGGCGCTTCTTGTGTCCAGCGAAGACGATCTGAAGGCAGGAATAGAGCGGGGAGAGCGCCTGGGTTCCTGGCTGCACTCTCACTGAAGCAGGGGATGCACCGTGGTCAAAGGAAATGGTCAGGAAGAGTCATTTTCCGTGCCCCTTGGAGGAGCGCAGTCACAACAGCAGGGGCTAAACAGGAAGAAGCAAAGCAATGGTTTTGAAGTCCATTCAGCACCGAGAAGGGCTCAAAGACTGGGGTTTTAAAGGCAGAGGTGACAGGAGGGTGGAGGTGGGATGAATGGAGAGGGTGGGATTGACATAGATACTCTACTATGTGTAAAATAGGTAACTAACGAGAACCTTATTAGTTAACAGGAGTTGGTGATGGACAGGGAAGCCTGGCGTGCTGCAGTCCATGGGGTTGCAGCGCTGGACCTGAGTGACTCAAAATTCTCCAAGCCAGGCTTCAGCAATATGTAAACCGTGAACTTCCAGATGTTCAGGCTGGTTTTAGAAAAGGCAGAGGAACCAGAGATCAAATTGCCAACATCTGCTGGATCATCAGAAAAGCAAGAGAGTTTCAGAAAGACACCTATTTCTGCTTTATTGACTATGCCAAAGCCTTTGACTGTGTGGATCACAATAAACTGTGGAAAATTCTGAAAGAGATGGGAATACCAGACCACCTGACCTGCCTCTTGAGAAACCTGTATGCAGGTCAGGAAACAACAATTAGAACTGGACATGGAACAACAGACTGGTTCCAAATCAGGAAAGGAGTACATCAAGGCTGTATATTGTCACCCTGCTTATTCAACTTATATGCAGAGTACATCACGAGAAATGCTGGGCTGGAAGAAGCACAGGCGGGACTCAAGATTGCCAGGAGAAATGTTAATAACCTCAGATATGCAGATGACACCACTCTTATGGCAGAAAGCGAAGAAGAACTAAAGAGCCTTTTGATGAAAGTGAAAGAGGAGAGTGAAAAAGTTGGCTTAAAGCTTAACATTCAGAAAACTAAGATCATGGCATCTGGGCCCATCATTTCATGGGAAATAGATGGGGAAACAGTGGAAACAGTGGCAGACTTTATTTTTTGGGGCTCCAAAATCACTGCAGATGGTGACTGCAGCCATGAAATTAAAAGACGCTCACTCCTTGGAAGAGAAGTTATGACCAACCTAGATAGCATATTCAAAAGCAGAAACATTACTTTGCCAACAAAGGTCCGTCTAGTCAAGGCTACGGTTTTTCCTGTGGTCATNGGGGCTCCAAAATCACTGCAGATGGTGACTGCAGCCATGAAATTAAAAGACGCTCACTCCTTGGAAGAGAAGTTATGACCAACCTAGATAGCATATTCAAAAGCAGAAACATTACTTTGCCGACTAAGGTCCGCCTAGTCAAGGCTATGGTTTTTCCTGTGGTCATGTATGTATGTGAAAGTTGAACTGTGAAGAAAGCTGAGCGCTGAAGAATTGATGCTTTTGAACTGTGGTGTTGGAGAAGACTCTTGAGAGTCCCTTGGACTGTAAGTAGATTCAACCAGTCCATTCTGAAGGAGATCAACCCTGGGATTTCTTTGGAAGGAATGATGCTAAAGCTGAAACTCCAGTATTTTGGCCACCTCATGCGAAGAGTTGACTCATTGGAAAAGACTCTGATGCTGGGAGGGATTGAGGGCAGGAGGAGAAGGGGACGACCGAGGATGAGATGGTTGGATGGCACCACTGACTCGATGGATGTGAGTCTGAGTGAACTCCAGGAGATCGTGATGGACAGGGAGGCCTGGCATGCTGTGATTCATGGGATCACAAAGAGTCAGACACGACTGAGCGACTCAACTGAACTGAAGCAAAGCACAGCACAAATATAGTCATGGACATTTTGGATAGGAGGAAAATGTCAAGAAACTTTTGGCATGAACCAAATGTCTCATGGACCTTTTGGCAAGGATCCAAAGTCTGCTAATCTCCTGACCTGCAAAGCTATTTCTTGGACTTTTGTTATACTGACCATAGCCATCAATATGCATACTCTTTGGTATGGTTTTATTCTAGATCCCTTAGTATATTTTTTGTTATTAGAGAAACTAAGCATTCTTTGGCCCCTTTAGGCTATCCTGTACCTGCGTATCAGGGTGTAGAGGTGGGGCTTTCCTTTTTATAAAAAAAGAAAATTATGTATCTGTTTGCATGGGCTCTCAGTCACCTCACATGGGATCTTCATTATACCATGCAGGATCTCTCCTGGCAGTGCACGGACTATCTAGTCATAGCATGTGGGCTTCTCTCTGGTTGTGGTGCATGGCTCCAGAGCATGCAGGTTCAGTAGTTGTGGTGCATGGACTTAATTGTTCTGCCGCATGTGGAATGGGTGGCTCAGTGGTAACGAATCCACCTGCAATACAGGAGACGCAGGTTAGAGGAGGAAATGGCAATCCACTTCAATATTCTTGCCTGGGAAATTCCCATGGACAGAGGAGCCTGGCAGGCTACAGTTCATGGGTGAACAGACATTGAAATCACAGCTGTTTATCATCCAACTCTATTACTTTGTCCTCTCCTTTTTTCCAGTTTGCTGGGCTTTCTTTGCATAACATCAATGTCTGAAGAAGTTACTTATGCAGATCTAAAATTCCAGGACTCCAGTCAGACAGAAAATATCCAGAAGTTTGACAAATTTGAGAAAGAAGGTAAGATTTTGAGCTATAGATGTGTTGTAATGTGGTCAGGGTGTACAAAGTGGCAGAAGTGTTGAGTAGGTTCCCCTTGGATGCTAGTGAATTGGCAATGATCTATTTGAAGTTTTAATTATGCATCTTAATTTTACCCAAACTACCAAAAATGTCCATACAAAATGAGTGTAAAGTCTTTTTAAGACAATGATCAATGTACTGGACACTTAATCTTTCACAAATTTTCTGTTTTATTTTCATATCACAATCAACATAATTATGATAGGATAATATTTTCATATGACTAGATTGTGAAACATTTTTCCCCCATGAAAGGAAGCCATGGAAAAATGAACATGTGCTGTCCGAGAAAGTCAAGGCTTTGTACCTTCTTTTTTCTAAATAAATTCTAGTGTGTATGTGTGTGTGTCCGGTGCACAAGATTATTTTCATATCACAATCAACATAATTATGATAGGATAATATTTTCATATGACTAGATTGTGAAACATTTTTCCCCCATGAAAGGAAGCCATGGAAAAATGAACATGTGCTGTCCGAAAAAGTCAAGGCTTTGTACCTTCTTTTTTCTAAATAAATTCTAGTGTGTATGTGTGTGTGTCCGGTGCACAAGATACCAGAGAGAGAGAGAGAGAAAGAGAGAGAGAGGAACTTTAGAGGATTTCATCTGAATTTTTTTTTTTACCAAACTGAGCCTACATTAAACTCTAAAAATTTTTCTACTTTTTTTTGGAGATCTTTTCCCAATTTACTAAAATATAGAAGAGGTTAAATTAAATGAAAGGATACATCAAGTATTAAAGGAAGAAAAGAGATAAAGCAACATTAGAAGAGACACATTCAAATTCATCCTGTGCCAGGAAATTTGATATTTTTAAATCTTAATTTATTTCTGAAACTACTTGTGTTTACTTTCTATACTGTAATTTCCATCTTATTCATAATTCTGTATTTCTCCAACTGTATGTAGTTTCTACTTCCTGGCTTTTAGTCTTTTGGATGAAGTCTGTCCCAGAATATGCAAAGTTAAAATCAGTGTGCATAAATTAAATAGCAGATATGGATAACCTGAAAAGTTGGTAGAAGCAGGGAAATTAGGAGAGGAAACTAATAGAAAAATTCTCTTGTAGTCTTTAAGTGTTCTCGCCCTCCCCAAAATGTAGCATTCTTTGAAGTTCTAACTTTATTGTGAACAGCATTTTCATTGTTGAATCTTGGGTCCATTTATCATCAGCATTATAAATCCTGAGAAGGGATAACAGCTTAATTCTGTGGCCTTTTCCTCTAATACAAACTTTTTTTTTTTTAAGGACTGGAAGTTAAGGATTTTACAATACTTTCTGTCAATTTTCTTGTTGGCATTTCTCCTTTTATATGGTTTGAGAGGAACAGAGCATATCATGAACTTAATATATCATAATTGCTCTTAACATATCTCATTACATTCTGTCTCATTTTCTGTCCTACTAATTGTCCTTATTCTAAATTTCCACTTCAGAAATTCTTTGACTCTAAAAAAATCTTGAACCCATGTCTTGTTGGCTTTCTCAATTTTGTCTAATTTTCTCATTATTCAGCTTAAAGTTTATATTGTATTATATAAACTTTGTATTATTTAACATATACCCCTTAGTCTCATATGCTCCCTCCCTGTGCTTTTTCCTTGAAAAATTCCAATTCTTAAATATCTACCCACTTTGTGCCCCATCTGAGCAGCTGAACATTGCCACATAAGAAATGCACAAACTCTCAAACCCAGTTTACTCTCATTTGCCAATATATGTATATGTGTGTTCAGTAGTATCCAACTCTGTAACCTCAGTGCAACTCTATGGACTGTAACCCACCAGGCTCCTCTGTCCATGGGATTGTCCAGACAAGAATAATGGAGTGGGTTGCCATATCTTACCTCTATTTTAACAAAAAATAATCCTCACTTGACCACTTAGTCTCTCCATTTTCCCTCCATTTCTTCACCTCCTTCCACAGCTCAACTCGTTGAACCCATTGTCTTTGTTCACAGACTTCTAGTTGTCCCTCTCTCTCTTCTCATCTAACTCTACCAGGTTCCTACCAGTGTTCCATGGGGATTATCCTTGTTTCAGTCATGGATGACCTTCTCCCTGACCCATTGTGACAGTCACATCTCTGCTCTAATCTGTCTCCCGACTTCTCCTTTGACCACTTCTAACATCATTTCTCATGGAAGCAGTATCAGGCTTTATTTTTGGGGGACCCCAAAATCACTGCAGGTGGTGATTGCAGCCATGAAATTAAAAGATGCTTATTCTTTGGAAGGAAAGTTATGACCAACCTAGATAGTATATTCGAGAGCAGAAACATTACTTTGTCAACAAAGGTTCATCTAGTCAAGGCTATGGTTTTTCCAGTAGTCATGTATGAATGTGAGAGTTGGACTGTGAAGAAAGCTGAGTGCCGAAGAATTGATGCCTTTGAACTGTGGTGTTGGAGAAGACTCTTGAGAGTCCCTTGGACTGCAAGGAGATCNGGGCCCATCATTTCATGGGAAATAGATGGGGAAACAGTGGAAACAGTGGCAGACTTTATTTTTGGGGGCTCCAAAATCACTGCAGGTGGTGATTGCAGCCATGAAATTAAAAGATGCTTACTCCTTGGAAGGAAAGTTATGACCAACCTAGACAGCATATTGAAAAGCAGAGACATTACTTTGCCTCTGACATTAACAAAAAAGACATTAACATTACAAAGACATTAACAACAAAGGTCCGTCTAGTTAAGGCTGTGGTTTTCCCAGTGGTCATGTATGGATGAGAGTCGGATTATAAAGAAAGCTGAGCGCCGAAGAATTGATGCTTTTGAACTGTGGTGTTGGAGAAGACTCTTGAGAGTCCCTTGGACTGCAAGGAGATCCAACCAGTCCATCCTAAAGGAGATCAGTCCTGGGTGTTCATTGGGAGGACTGATGTTGAAGCTGAAACTGCAATACTTTGGCCATCTGATGCAAAGAGCTGATTCATTTGAAAAGACCCTGATGTTGGGGAAAATTGGGGGCATGAGGAGAAGGGGACGACAGAGGATGAGATGGCTGGATGGCATCACCGACTCAATGGACATAAGTTTGGGCAGGCTCGGGGAGTTGGTGATGGTCATGGAGGCCTGGTGTGCTGCAGTTCATGGGGTTGGAAAGAGACACGACTGAGCGACTGAACTGAATTGAACTGAGCGACTGAGCTGAACTAAATGAGAACCTGCTGTACAGCACAGGGAGCTCTACTCAGTGCTCTGTGGTGACCTCAATGGACTTAGTGTTATTTGCTCAGTCGTGTCCGACTCTTTGCAACTCCATGGACCGTAGCCCGCCAGGCTCCTCTGTCCGTGAAGTTCTCCAGGAAAGAATACTGGAGTGGGTTGCCAGTTCCTTCTCCAGGGGATCTTCCCAACCCAGGGATTGAACCAGGTCTTCTGTGGCTCCTTCATTGCAGGCAAATTCTTTAACATCTGAGCCAGGGAAGCCTGACCTAAATGGGACGAAAATCCAAAAAAGAAGGGAAACGTGTACACATAGCTGATTCACTTTGCTGCACAGCAGAAAACAATACCGTTGTAAAGCAACCATACGCCAATAAAATTAGTAAAAGCAAACGAAACGATACAAATAAAATAATACAAAAATATACAAATAAAAGCAGAGATGACAGAGCAGGATGGGTAGTCAAGTATCAGCTTGAGGATTCTAGCCGCTTGCGATAGAAGCTGAAGAGACACCTGTATGGTACATCTGAGTGTCTCCTGAATCAGGTGGTAAGCTGGCCTTGGCCTTGGCTCATTACAGCAAAAGAGCAGCCAAACAAGGAGGTCAAGAGGGGAGCTCAACCTTGAAGGAGTTGGATTTCAGAGTAACCGGAGCCAACCACCCAGCCTGAAGCTGCTTTTCTCAAAGCATCGTCACCACTAGGCACGGACGGCAGCTGCAGATGCCCCCACTTGACACACAGGTGTGTGCTCATCACACACCTGTCCTGCTCATCACTTTGCCTTATCAAGTATTCCAGAGGTCTGTAAAAAATTGCTTTATTAAAGATGTTATCTGAGTGCCCTGGATGTTACTGAAGGGGTTCCTTTGAAGGGCTTTTAACATTATTCTCTTCCTTCCTTCCTTGCATCCGTCCTTCCTTCCTTTCTTTTGGCACTGTTTTCTTTTTTTTTTTTAATTGTGACAAAAATACATAAAACGTGAAATTTGCCATTTTAGTCATTAAAAAAAATTTATTTATGTGGCTGTACTGTGTCTTAATTGAAGCATGCAGAATCTTACCTGCAGCATGTAGAATCTAATTCTCAGACCAGGAATTGAACCTGGGGACCCTGCATTGGTCTCTGGCACAGAGTCTTAGCCACTGGACCACCAGGGAAGTCCCTGTTTTAACCATTTTTCCAGTACTCTTGCCTGGAAAATCACATGGATGGAGGAGCCTGGTAGGCTGCAGTCCATGGGGTCACTAAGAGTCGGACACAACTGAGCGACTTCACTCTCACTTTTCACTTTCATGCATTGGAGAAGGAAATGGCAACCCACTCCAGTGTTCTTGCCTGGAGAATCCCAGGGACGGGAGAGCCTGGTAGGCTGCTGTCTCTGGGGTCGCACAGAGTTGGACACGACTGAAGCGACTTGGCAGCAGTAGCAGCAGCAAGTATGTAATTCAGTGACATTAATTACCTTCAGCATGTTCTATAACCATCACCAGTATCTATTTCCAAAACTTTTTTGTGACCCAGCATGGACACTCTGTACCACTAAGCAGTAACCACCTCCCTGCCTCCCCAGACCTTGGTGTAACCTCTGGTCTACCTTCCATCTCTAGGAATGTGCCTACTTCAGGTAACTCATATAAGCACGTTCGTTCTTTTGCTTCTGGTTTAGTTTACAGAGTCAACTTCTTCAAGGCTCATCCCTGTTGCTGCCAGCACCAGGATCTCCTTCTTGTTTAGGACTGAATAATATTCCTGTGTTGGAGAAGGCAATGGCACCCCACTCCAGTACTCTTGCCTGGAAAATCACATGGACGGAGGAGCCTGGTAGGCTGCAGTCCATGGGGTCACGAAGAGTCGGACACGACTGAGTGACTTCACTTTCACTTTTCACTTTCATGTATTGGAGAAGGAAATGGCAATCCACTCTAGTGTTCTTGCCTGGAGAATCCCGGGACGGGGGAGCCTGGTAGGCTGCCGTCTCTGGGGTCGCACAGAGTTGGACACGACTGAAGTGACTTAGCAGCAGCAGAAATATTCCTGTTTATGGATGGACCACATTTTGTTTTCCATCCGTCTGTGGAGCTCCTTTTGACTATGGTGAGTGATGCTGCCATGAACATGGGTGCAAAATATCTGTTTAACTTCCTGCTTTCAATTCCTTTGGGTGTATACCCAGAAGTGGAATTACTGGATCATATGGTCATACTATGTTTAGCTTTTGAGGAACTATCAAACTGTTTTCCATGATGGCTGCACTATTTTACATTCCCATCAGCAATGCGCAAGTGTTTGAATTTCTCCATGTCCTTACCAACATTTGTTACTCTCATTTTTTAAAAGAATACTTTACGTATAATAACCATTCCAGTGGCTGTGAAGTGATATCTGATGGTGGTCTTGATTTGTTTTTCCCTAATGACTGGTGATTTGATCATCTTTTTATATGCTTACTAGTCTGAGTATATACTTTGAAGAAATATCTATTCAAGCCTTCTGCCCATTTTTATATTGAGTGGTATTTTGCTGTTGTTGTTGTTATTGAATTGTAGGCATTCTTTATATCTTCTGGATACTGATTCCTTATCTAATATATGATGTGAAACTATCTCCCCCCGTTCTATTTTTTTTTATATAATGTTTGTTTGTTTGGCTGTACTGGGTCTTAGTTGTGGTAAGTGAAATCTTTAGTAGGGGCATGAGACTCCTAGGCGCAGCATGTGGAATATAGTTCCCTGACCAGGGTTTGAAGCCGGGGCCCCTGCTCTGGGAGCTCAGAGTCTTAGCTACTGGACCCCCAGGGAAGTCCTTTCCCCATTCTGTAGTCTGTCTTTTCATTCTCTTGATAGTATTCTTGGATGCACAAATGTTTCTTCTTTTGTTTGTTTCTGAAAAATAACTTTTATTCTGAATCAGTGATAAGCTTCAGATTCATCTGCCACTAAGTCACACTTATATTGACATCTGTCCTTTGAAACACTGAACCGTTTTTTCTACAAAAAACATGGAACGCTTCACGAATTTGCCTGTCATCCTTGCGCAGGGGCCATGCTAATATTCTCTACATCGTTCTAATTGTAGTATATGTGCTGCCGAAGTGAGCACGCACACACGTTCTTGACTCTGATCAAGTCCAATTTATTAATTTCTTCTGTTGCTTGTGCTTTTGTTGCCAGGTGCCAAGTCACTGTCAGATCCAATGTCATGAGAACTTCCCCTATGTTTTCTTCTAAGAGGTTTACGGTTTCAGCACTTGTGTTTAGGTCTTTCATCTATTTTGAGTTAGTTTTTGTGTATGGAGTAAGGAAAGGACCCAGTTTCAGGCGTGTGAATATCTAGACTTCCCAGCACCATTTGTTGAAAAGGCCATCCTTCCCATTTCTTATTTTCTTTTATGTTTACATATTTTTAAGTTCCCTGCTAAGGTAAGGAAAGTGAGGATTACTTAAACTGTAAGCAGTCGATGAGCAAAATATATTACAATTAGGTAAATACAATATTGAAACCAGATAACTCTTCTGTGGATCTGGGTTAATATTACAGATCTAAGTCTCACCTCTTCCATGATGCCTTACTTCTTCAGCCTGAAACAATTCTGTCCTGTATCAGACTCTTCGCTTTCATGTCCTATATTTTTTTGCGTGAATTTTTATTTTTAAAAAAGTAATCATCATTATTATTATTTTAATGTTTTATCTAGTTACTTACTTATTTGGCTGCACCAGGTCCTTGCTGCAGTTTGTGAGATCTTTTTTTAGTTGCAGCATGTGGATCTAGTTCCCCGACCGGGGGTTGAACCTGGGCCCCCTGCATTGGGAGTGTGGAGTCTTTGCCGCTGGACCCCTGGGAAAGTCCCTTGTGTGGATTTTTAAATTGTAATGTATTTGACATTAGCACTGTGTAAAGTTAAGGTGTTTTAATTTTTTAAAAACTATCAATTGGCACATTTTACTCCAGGGCCCCAATTCTTTTTCTCACAAACTACAGAAGTTTATTTTTCACAATGTTTGATGAGGACTCACTTCCTAGACTGCACCTTCTCTGTAGCTGGCAGACTGATGCTGGCAGGAAACCTTAGCTCCTTGTCGGTTTTCTCTGTAAGGATTCTCAAGTGTCCTCAGGATGTGGTGCCCAGCTGTCACCAGAGGAGCGATCATGATCTCTTGGACAGCTCATTATGACTCATTGAACGTCAGGCTGCTGCTGCTGCTAAGTCGCTTCAGTCGTGTCTGATTCTGTGCGACCCCACAGACGGCAGCCCATTGGGCTCCGCCATCCCTGGGATTCTCCAGGCAAGAACACTGGAGTGGGTTGTCATTTCCTTCTCCAATGCATGAAAGTGAAAAGTGAAAGTAAAGTTGCCCAGTCTTGTCTGACTCAGCGACCCCATGGACTGCAGCCTACCAGGCTCCTCCGTCCATGGGAGTTTCTAGGCAAGAGTACTGGAGTGGGGTGCCATTGCCTTCTCCATACATGCATCCAATGTCCTCTAATGCAAGGTCCCATCTATGTCATAGCCTGAGAAGTCTCACCATCTGACGTCTGCAAGATGGAGGCCCTGGAGAACAGGTGCAACAGCTCCATCCAAATCTGAAGTTGCAAGAACCAGGGGGGCCAATGGTGTGAGTCCTGGGGAGAAGCCACTGGCTCTTCTTGGGTACAGTTCTTGGGGACCGAGATGGGGGATACCCACAGAATCCCCTCGGCGCTCAGGCACACACTGCCTGGGAATGCAGGTGAGTCGATGCCCCGTGGGGCGAACCTTGACCGGTGGGATCAGGAACCAGTCCTTCCTGAGCGAAGAGGTGGATGATTCTGAGGCCCTTCAGCATGGCTCTTTGGAAAGTGCTAAGGACACGCAGCCTCAGTTCCCTACAACAGTCTTCCCCAAAACACGCCTTGTATTGGTTTTTCTCCTTTCCTGTCTCACCCTCCCCAGTTCCTGCCCACCTACCCCCACCCCCTACCGCCAATGCTTCTACTCAAACTTTGGTCTCAATCCTTGCTTTCCAGGAAGAACACAGGCTAACACAGCAGCCCTAGTCTTCTGATAGCTCTTCTTCTTTTTTTTTTTTTCGGTCAGAAACAAATTATTTCTTGTAAGCAGTGATACAAGACAAAAGGAAAGTAAATGTTAAGAGTTAGCAAGGAAGGGTATGGCTCTGTGATCAAGACAGAAATACTTGGCTTCTGTATCAGGCTCAGCAAAAGCAATAGCCTGAAAATAGCCGCGCTTATGGAATCAGCTGTTCTGAAGTCACTGTCAGTTGACCAGAAGCTGTAATTTCCCTGGTCTGTCCTTACAGCGCCTCCACCCAGGGCATCATTCTGTGCAGAGGCCGCCGGTGTGTTAACTCCTCCTGTGTAACTGGGTTGCATGCCAGCCTTTTGGTTTTCTAATCAAAGGTTTACTTCCTTATTTATTTCTTACTTGGTGGCTGCGCC
Source organism: Oreotragus oreotragus (assembly GCA_006410675.1). Classification (NCBI taxonomy): domain Eukaryota; kingdom Metazoa; phylum Chordata; class Mammalia; order Artiodactyla; family Bovidae; genus Oreotragus; species Oreotragus oreotragus. Next base: position 257,071 of record SJYX01024219.1, read on the forward strand.
ATGTGGCATGCAGGATCTTAGTTCCCTGACCAAGGATCGAACCCATCCCCCTGCAGTGGAAGTTTGGAGTCCTAACCACTGGACTGCCAGGGCAGTCCCATTCCTTATTTGTTTTTAAAATATACAATTTAGTGGTTTTTCAGTGTATTCACAAAGTTGTACAATAGTCTCCACCATCTAACTCCCAAATCTTCTCAACTCTCCAAACAGAAACCCGTGTCCAGAACCCATCACTCTCAGATCCCCACCAACTGCTAGTCCACTCTCTGTCTCATAAATTGGCCCATTCTGGACGCCTAATATTAATGGAGTCATACGTGACCTTTTGTGTCTGGATTCTTTCACTTAGCCTAATGGTTTCAGGGTTCATCTGTGTCATAGCCTGGGTCAGTATTTCCGAGTTCCTATTTCCTGACACCAGCCAATTCTTTGCCACCAGCTGGTTGCCCAACAATTTTATTCAGTTATTGCACTAACTCCTGGAGTTAGCTCAGACACCACTGATGAAGTACTGAGTCCCACAAGACTGCCCCCACATGAGAAACCAGCTGCATATGGGGTGCCCAAGCTACCTACATTTCTGCCCAGGCAGCTACAAATTCAGAGGTTCCTATGATCCCCTCCCCCACTTAAGTTTGATACCTCACTGGGATGACTCCAGCTCACAAGTCAGGAGAGCGCTTGACTTACTAGTTTGCTGTAGAGACCACAGCTCGGCACAGACGTGGAAGAGGTGCAGGCGGTGAAGTGTGGTGAGGCCTCTCAGGGCACACCCCCTGCCAGCACTTTGATGTGTCCATCAACCCAGAAGCTCTCTGAACCCCGTTATTTAGGGGGTTTGGGGGAGTTGATGATGTGATTGACTCAATCATTAGCCATTGGTCATTGAACTCAATCTCCTGCCCTCCTTCCCTCCCTGATGTTGGGCACCTGAAAGCTCCAACCCTCTCACCATAGGTTGGTCTTTCCTACTGCCAGCTCCCATCCTGAAGCCACCTAAGAGCCACCAAGAGTCAGCTCATTAGCATAGACTCAGATGTGATTGAAAGGGGATGGTTATCAATAACAGAAGACTCTCCTATCACTTAGGAAATCCCAAGGACTTTAGCCGCTCCACGCCAGGAACCAGGACAGGGACCAGACATATATTTACTATTGTTCCATAATACTTTATTCCTTGTTATGGCTGAATAGTATCCATTTGTTTATCCATTCCTCAGTTGAGGGACATTTGGTTTGTTTCTACCTTTTGGTTATCGCAAATAGGGATGGCAGAGCCTGGTGGGCTGCCGTCTATGGTGTCGCACAGAGTCGGACATGACTGAAGCAACTTAGCAGTAGCAGCAGCAGCAGAACAGAGCATTTATATGTAAGTTTTGTGTTTTCTTTTCTCTTGGGTAAATACCTAGGAATAGAATGGTAACTCCCATGTTTAACTTTTTCAGGAACTGCCAAGCAGTTTCCCAAACACTTGTATTTTTTTAAAAATAATAACTCTCTATATACATTATTTTGGGCTTTCCCATTGGCTTAGCAGTAAAGAATCTGTCTGCAATGCAGGAAATGAAGGAGATGCGGGTTCGATTCTCGATCGGGAAGATCTTCTGGAGAAGGAAATAACAACCCACTGCAAAAATCCCATTCTTTCCTGGGAAACCCCATGGACAGAGGAGCCAGCGGGGTTTTGGGCCACAAGTCTGAAGTGACTGAGCACACCATTTAGGCTTTATCTCCCCATATAAACTCTTTGAAGGAAGGATCAGCATTTTCCACTCTCCTGAAATCCCCACAGGTTTTCTCCTAATGCCTTACACCTCAGTATTTGTGTGTGATCATTTAATAGGACAGTGTGCCCTTTACCTTGGTTACTGCTGTTGTGCACTCGCTCAGTTGTGTCAGACTCTTTGCAACCCCCTGGACTGCAGCACGCCAGGCTCGCCTGTCCTTCACCATCTCTCGGAGCTTGCTCAGATTCAGGAGCAACACCAGTCTTACTATCAGTGGGTTGGTGGACATATACACGGCTTTCTTGGCTTCCGTGCTCTCCTTGCTGGAGGAATGCAGGCGACGGTTGGTGTGTGTATGTTGTAGAAACGGTCAGAGTGTGGTGATGGTGTTTGGGTGGTGGCTAAGAGGGAGTGGGCTTCCCTTGTAGCTCAGTCGGTAAAGAATCTGCCTGCAGTGCAGGAGACCTGGGTTTGATCCCTGGGTTGGGAAGATCCCCTGGAGAAGTAAACAGCAGCCCACTCCAGTATCCTTGCCTGGAAAATCCCATGGACAGAGAAGCCTGGTAGGCTGCAGTCCATGGGGTCGCAAAGAGTCGGGTACGACTGAACGACTTCACTTACTTGCTTAAGAGGGAGTGGGATTAGAAGGAGTGGCTTCTTCAGTTCATGTGCTTGTTCAGACCCTGGAGAATGTTGATCAGTTCTCACTCAAAGCGATGTGTCCACTCACGTGAAATATGTGTACTTTGAGGGGATCTATTTATGTTCCACTGGGAGTCATCCTTTCCTGTCAGGAATCTCACCTGCTGCTTTGTCTGTTTGGTCAGATTCCTGGCACATTTTTGTTTCCTGTTGTTTAGTAAATGTGCATTTTCTGGGATGTACCAAACCTGATTTTTTTTTTCCTTTTGATTCAATATATTGAGAAAGAAATGGGAAGGTCAGATCCATTCTAGGAGTGCTTCGGGTTGTGTGTTAAATAGCCTTTCATTTTGAAACACAAGGACAGGATTGTAATAAAAGGACATTGAACAGTAAAAACAAAAACCCAACAACGAAACAAACAACAAAAACCAAAGTGATGTGTCCAGTTTCTACTGTACTCATGTCTGGCAGTATCTTCCCTGTACCATCAGCTCATCTCAGCTCTCCATTCATGCACATCCAGAGCCTCACCCCAGGCTTTAATCAGGCAGGACTCTTTCATTGGCACGTGACAAAAAAACCAACTTCAACTTCCTCGTGAGAAAAGACAAAAGCAGAGGAGCAGTTTCTTGGCTGTAGGTCTCAGAGTTATCATCTTCAGCGAAGCTGGGTCCACCATTGTCAGACGGATTGCTCACGTCCACTGTCCCCCTGAGTCTCTGGGCTCTGTTTTCTTCTGTCTTGACTTTATTCTCAGAAAGATTCTTTCCCTGGCAACACGTCGTCCCCCGGAATCTCCCTCTGCTGCTCACTGTCTCTTTGACATAAATCCTGGGAAGTAAGGCAGCAATCAGGAGCTCAGCTGATCAGAGGAGCCCATGGAACTCACACTCCTCGTCCCACCACCCACCCGAGAGGGGAACGGGAGTGAATGAATGAAAGAAAGAGGGGGCAGGAAAGAAACGAGGAGAACCAGCAGGCCTTTACTTGGCAATCAAGCCACCATCTTGGAAACCACTCTCTCAAGAGAAACATGGCTCCCTGTTGACCTCCTCACTGCATTAGAGACAGGAGGCTCCATGTGCCAGGCCCATGCTGGGCTCTGGCAGGGGCAGGCAAGACACTGGAGCTCAAGGGAGAAGGACAGCTGGTTGCTGGTGAGACTGGAGGAAGGCCTGGAGCAACTCCTTTGTCGCTGGGGACCCAAGCCTCTTGGGAGCAGTCACATGAGGATGGCCTTGGCTGGGGATGCGGAGAAACTGGCCAAGTTCACAGTCGGCCTCCCTCAGCCTGGACAACCTTTGAGAGAGGCATGTCTCTCTTGAATTTGCAGAAATGAGCAGCAGCAGAGGGGAGAACCAACATTTCTCATGGTTGCAATGTGCAGACTGTGTCAAAACGTGTTGCTGCATCTATGTTGCGCCAACTTTGAGAAAGCAAGACTCAGCTCAGCCATGAACAGAAGATGTAATTTTGGGGTTGAGAACTTAAGGAGTTCCAGAATGGCTCCTCCAGATAAATTTATCTTTGCTAGTCATTGTTTACTCCACTGCGTTTTTCACTTTTTTTATTTGAGTGGAAATACACAATTTCCTGGTCATTAAAAAAAATAAGATGTACAGGTTTAAAATTCAAGCAGTACAGAAGGGTAAGCAATGCTAAGCAATGATATGGACATGGAGAGTCTCCATTATACAAACATGTACAGTCGCTCGTTCATCTATATATTTGGTGTTTAGTTTAATAGCTAAGTCATGTCTGGCTATTTAGTTTAATAGCCCACCAGGCTCCTCTGTCCATGGAATTTCTCAGGCAAGAACACTGGAGTGGGTTGCCTTTCCTTCTCCCGGGGATCTTCCCAACCCAGGGATCAAACCCATGTCTCCTGTGTTATAGGTGGATTCTTTACTTCTGAGCCACTGAATGCTATTCCAATGAAAATGCCTTCAGAACTTTTTTACAGCTAGACAAGGTGATGACAAAGTAAATGCTGAAAGATAAAGGTGCAAAAATTGTGATAAAATTCTGAAAAAGAAAAATAGGGTAAAATTAGCCCTGGAAGATTGAAATATATTATAAAATTACCATTATTAAAAGTTTACCAGTGACACAGATATAGACAGATTAGTGGTGTAAACTAGCTCTAGCTATTCCAATGAAAATGCCTTCAGAACTTTTTTACAGCTAGACAAGGTGATGCCAAAGTAAATGCTGAAAGGTAAAGGTGCAAAAATTGTGATAAAATTCTGAAAAAGAAAAATAGGGTAAAATTAGCCCTGGAAGATTGAAATATATTATAAAATTACCATTATTAAAAGTTTACCAGTGACACAGATATAGACAGATTAGTGGTGTAAACTAGCTCTACATAAATAGATCCAAACATACATGTGGGCGTATGTGTTTAAGATAAAGGTAGATATTTATATCTAAAGATAGAATTTCAGGACTGGGGGGTGGGGAGATTACTAATAAATGGAATTGAAACATTTAACATACTATCTAGAAAAACAATGCCTCCCGCATTGCAGGCAGACACTTTAACCTCTGAGCCACCAGGGAAGCCCTAGAAAAACAAAACAAAACTGGATCCCTACCTCATTCCTCATATTCCAAAACAAATTCCAGATGTGTCAAATGTGTTAGTGTTAAATTGTTTCAGTCGCGTCTGACTCTTTGCAGCCCTATGGACTATAGCTTGCCAGGGTCCTCTGTCCATGGGATTCTCCAGGCAAGAATACTGGAGTGGGTTGCCATTTCCTCCTTCAAATACTTAGATGTTAAAAATAAAACCGTAAAAGTAAAACATTGGGAGAATTTAAGAAAATAATCTTGGGTGATATCATGGGCTGAACTGTATTTCCTCAGTGTTCATATTTTGAAGTCCTAACCCCCAGGATCTCAGAATGTGACTGTTTGTGGAGATAGGGAAGGAATTAAATTTAAAATAAGGTCGAGGCAGTGGGCTCTAATCCAACATGTTGCTGCTGCCCCTACTCAGTCGCTCAGTAACGTCTGACTCTGTGCGACCCTGTGGACTGTAGCCCACCAGGCTCCTCTGTCCATGGGGAGTCTCCAGACAAGAGTACTGGAATAGGTTGCCATTCCCTCCTCCAGGGAATCTTCCCAACCCAGGGATTGAACCCTGGTCTCCTGCATTGCAGGTAGACTCTTTACCACTGAGCCACCAGGGAAGCCCATTATCTGATATAACTGGTGTCCATATGAGGAGAGATTAGGACATAGACACTCATAGAGGCAAGACACGAGAAGAAGGCAGCTAGCTGTGTACAGTCAAGGAGAGAGGCCTTAGAAGAAACCAACCCTGATAATACCTTGTTCTTGGACCTCCAGCCTCCAGAACTGTGAGGAGATAAATTTCTGTTGTTTAAGCCACCTTGTCCACAGTACTTTGTTACGTCAGCCTTGCAAGCTCATACAGGTGACTAAGATATTCTAAGCAGCGTATGACATTCAGAAGCTGTAGAAGAAATGCTTGATACATTTGACTACTTAACAATTAAAAATTTCTGCACACAGAAATAAAAAACCATTGACAACAATGAAACCTATGACAACAATGGAAAGCCTCCCCAAATTAAAAAGACAACACACCAGAAAAAATATATGACACCCAAGGGCTAAATTCTTTTATTAAAAAAGAGCCCATGATTGCCAGATCTTCCTTCCTTTCTTTTGTTTTCTTCCTTCTTTCCTTCCTTCCTGGTGGTTTCCTGTTGAATCCTAATTTCAGTTGTAAGCACCCTGTACAACCTGACACTGTGTGGGGCTCCCAGTTTAGAACCTGTAGTCTAGACACCCACCACAGGGTGGTGGACCTTCAGCAGATCCGTGGACCTACATCCTTTTAAGTTCTCATGCCATTGAGAGATGGAGGATTAGGGTTTCTTCCTAGACACCCAGAATCATACATACACACGTGCACACAAACGCACACCATGAATATTAACTCTCCAATACAGTGCTCTTTGGAGCAGCCTTATACTGAAGAAACTATTTCCTTATAAGCAGTGTGATGCTTACTGACCTGGGTGGGAGCAGCCCTCGAGTCGCAGAGCAGAGCCGAGTCAACCACTTCCTTTGCTCTCACCTACAAGAGGCCCACCTGCCTGGGAAGCAGCCTTCATGGAGCTGTGGTTGATGGTTGGCTGCAGAGAGAGCCAGAAGAGGCTCTAAAAAACCCGCTTCTCTGTGCTTTAGGCCAAATCACACTCCCAGGCAGAAGTCTCCAGAAGGGAGAGAGGAAACAGGAGAATTTGTGATCCCCAGGAACCCCCTCCCCTGAGCAAACATGAGGGGAGGGGAGGGGCAGTGTGCTGTCTGTTGGGGGCAGGGAGGATGAGTGGGTAAAAATGCACACTTCACACGGTTAACTGTGGTTAATCTCGGGCAGGGAGACTTGGAATGATTTTGATTTTCTTTTCAATTTTCTGTATTTTCTAGGGTAAAATTGGATTGCTTTTCTAAACACGAGAAAGAGCAATAAATGTTATAAAAATGATTTTGTATGTGAATCTTACCTTCCTAACTAGACCCTACAGACTCTGTAAAGTCTTGAGTGTTTCCCAGACTGAAGTCACTTGGGCAGAAGATACTTTGCCGGGGGGTTAGAATGACCCATGGAGTCATCTGGGCAGCAGGATCGGGGGACTGGGTGTGTGTTACCTGCATCTGATCTCAGAGGCATGTCATCGCCCCCAGTGTGCACCTGGCCTCACGGTGCAGTGTTCCGGGGCTCCGTTACTTGGTGTTGCTTTTTGGTTTATTTTATTTATTTTTGTCTGTGCTGGGCCTTCACTGCTATGTGCAGGCTTTCTCTAGTCGTGACAGGCGGGAGCGGGGGCTACTCTTTGTTGGGATGCACGGGCTTCTCATTGCAGTGGCTTCGCTTGTTGCTGAGTGTGGGCTTCAGTAGTTGCAGCACTGTGGGCTCAGTAGCTGTGGCTGGAGGGCGTTAGAGCATGGGCTTAGTAGCAGCATGTGGGCTCAGCAGTTGTGGGGCACAGGTTCAGTTTCCCTGCAGCACGTGGAATCTTCCTGGACCAAGGATCAAACCTGTGTCCCCTGCACTGACAGGTGGATTCGTTACCACTGAGCTACCAGGGAAGTCTGGTGCTGTTTTAAACTTTGGGAGGTACTTCCTGATCCGTTAGAAGGTTGCCACTCACAGGTTTAACACTGGTTGGTGTGAATATCATCCATCAACTTGAATGTTATTTTATGCAAGATGTCCTCTCTGATTTCCTCACTGAGAAGTAATCATTCCTTCCTCTTCAGTTTCATCACATGTGATTCCTACCACCATAGCACCCATCACCTTCTAAACTTGTGTCAAGTACACACACATCTTACCTCCTCTCCCAAATGATGTGTTTTCTGAATCAGGATCCGTCCTTCTCTTTACAAGGACACCACCCTGTGAGGTAGGTGTGTTATCTCCACTTTACAAGTGAGAAACATGAAGACCCAGAAGGTTAACAACATCTAGTACAGTAGATTAGTATCTAGAATCTAGTACAGTAGATCTTTGGGCTTCCCAGGTGGCACAGTGGTAAAGAATCCACCTGCTGATGCAGGAAATACAAGAGACATGAGTTTGATCCCTGGGTCAGAAAGAGCCCCAGGAGAAGAGCATGGCAACCCACTCCAACATTCTTGCCTGGAGAATCCCATGACAGAGGAGCCTGGTGGGCTACGGTCCATGGGGTCACAAGAGTTGGGCTGAGCACACACAGCACATACAAAGTAGATCTTTAGTAGGTCACACTGCTGAATGATGGAGGCTGGACTCACATCCAGGTTGTCTGACCCAAGTCTGCGCCCTTCCTTCCTGAGCCTCAGCATCCCCAAGCCATGCTCCCTGCACACCGCAGGCAGCAACAGTAAAGTAAATACTCATCATATAAGTTTATTAATCCGTGATACAACAAGAAGGCTGGGCAGCTGGTGGGAGACCCTTCCAATTTCCCACACCTCCTCTGATGGCCAGCATTAGGCCAGTTTAGATAGTAAAGGATTTCAGAGTAAAGTCAGGGGATACTAAAGAGCTAGATCTGCCTCCAGACCACCATCAGACCAAGTCTGACCGGTGCAGACATGAGTTGTATTAACCTAGGACACTGCTTCACAATCATACGGAAACCTAGCTAAGCCAGCAACTTCCTAGAGAGGAGAGATTACACATCTCAGAGAACAAAACTATGTCACTCTTTGAACCTTGGTGTTGACTGCGTGTTGGGGGTGGGGGAAGGGCATATATATTGTACATGTTATACACACATACTGGAGTAGAAAATAGTCTTGCCTGGAGAGTCCCATGGACAAAGGAGCCTGGAAAGGGTTGCAAAGAGTCAGACACAACTGAGTACACACACACGCACGCACGCACGCACACACACACACACACACACACACACACACACACACATATAGTGAGGTTTAATGAGAGCATGTGAAGGGCCCAGCACAGAGTGTGGTACCCAGAGGAACTGCACTCCTATGACCCCTGCATTCTGCTCCACCCTCATTTCCCAGCTAAGCCGCAGGAAGGCACACAGCCAGGGGAGAGATGAGTGCCAGTAATAAGACAGATGAGGACAGCTGGTGATAAGAGAGATGCTGGCCCAGCTCCACAGGACTCAATGGATGTGAATCAGAGGTGGTGAGGTCCACTGCCAAGACCCCAGAGAGCAGCTTTTATTCTCGTGAGAAAGGTCTGTCAGGAGAGGAGTGAAGGACAGATCTGCTGGAGGAAAGTGGAGGCAGTTTTCTCCCAGCAGAGGGTGAAATCAGTTCCTGGGATGTCTTCCTTGTAACAAGTGACTGGTTTGTTAGCCAGGACTGGATTAGGTCAGGGGTATTTAGCCATCTACAACTCTCCCTGGGTCCTCGGCACCTTAGTGAGGAATAACAGGAAGGTTAATTGCAGGCACCTGCCAGTCTGCTCATCCCACATAAACCAACCAACCCTGGATGGTTGCTCTCATTCCAGAAACTGCTTGGTCTCCAGCCTCTGTGAAGTGTGCCCATCTGCCTGGAAGAAGGCAGTCCAGGTCGTGTTTTCCCCAAGCAGTAGAAAAAGCCAGGCTGAATAAAGCAAGAAGTTTGTCCTAAGAAACTGGAAGTTTACTTAAGAGATATTTCAACAACCTATGTCTTTGGTAAGTCTGCCCTGAAACATACTCCTAGGAGGAGACATGCATGCAGGCTGTTGGGGTTATCTTTATTTTGAAGTTTTATTTTTGTGTGGACTATTTTTAAAGTCTTCATTGACTATCTTACAATATTGCTTCTGTTTTATTTATTTTTGGCCATGAGACATGTGGGATCTTAGTTCCCCAACCAGGGATTGAACCCGTACACCCTGCGTTGGAAGGTGAAGTCCCAGCCACTGGACTACCAGGGAAGTCCAAGTTATTTTTGTTGTTCTTGTTGTTTGGGAGGTGGAGTGTCCTCTCAGGAACGACATGTGAACGGCAGTAAGGGAAGCAGGTTTGGGCAGAGGGAGGAGGTGAGTTTGCATGCTACAGCACCAGGGCCTCTGCTGAGCCCCCGGTGGCTGGACAACAGTGCAGAGTTGTCTCCAGGAAAACACTGCATGACCTTGCATCCACAGTGACCAGCCACTGCATGCTGGCAGCCCCAGAGAGGGGCAGAACCTTGTGCAAGGCAGCCCCCTCACCCTCCCTGACCCTTTGGAGGGGGCTCAGCTGTGAACCACCAGCAGCTAACGCCTCAGTGGCTGGAACCTTCTCTAACCCACCATGAGGTGGTGAGCCACGTTCAAAGTTCAAAATCTAGGGCAAGTGTCAGACAGTCATGATTTTAGACAGTAGTCATGAAGGAAAAATGAAGAGAAGCCCACTTAGGAGCAGAGATTTGGGAAGGGCCATTGTGTAATTGGCAGCTTTCCAGAGTGCTGATGGGCTAGAGCCTGGCCCAGGTGGCCTGAGTACAGGCCAGCAAGGTCTGGGGTGTGATGGGGAAATCTGCATGTTCCTTGTCAATTAAGGAAGTAGCATCAATGGACTGCTACACCTGGGAACTTACCCCATAGCCCAGAATCAGAGTAGTCACTCAACAGATGTCTTTTTGAACTGAATAGTGTTTCACTGGTTTGGAGTTTCTGTCTGAGGGATCCATTGGTGCTCTTTGTGAAAAGTGTGGATTTTTTCCCAGAGTGTACATGCACCAGTATACCCACCTTGATTTAACTGTATAGGGGGTCTAAAAGTCCTATTCATAACCCATGTCAAGCCCTAGGAAGAAATGGTAAGAAGATGAGAGTTTGTTAGATCTTGACAAAGGAAAACAAAAACCCCACAACTGAACAAACAACCCTATCCATCCAATGGCTCCCTCTGAGGCTGACCCTTTACAGTCCCCAAAACAGGCACCAACCAAATCCAACAGACACACTTCTCGGCAATTGTACAGCTATACTGGTGCATGTGGCTGAGTATCTCTTCTGCACACAGGCTTACGGTAAATGATTGTTGGATTGAATTTCATTGCTTTGGTAGTCCTGGCCTTGGCATCTGATGGCTTTCTTTCAAAAGTCAGGTTACTTTTTCCTGCCAAAATATGACCATGACCATTTTTCCTCCTTAAAATAGTCCAATGGGAGTCATTGAGTAATTCTGAAGAAATTCAGGGCAGTCCATTCTTACCTGCATTGTCCAATGTCACTAGCCACACATTTAAGGTTGCTGGATAAAAAACAGGACACCAGTTACATTTGAATTTCCAGTAATTAAGGACTAAATTTGTAGTGTAATTGTGCCCCATGCAATATTTGAGTTATCCTTACACTACGAAATTATTGGTTGCCTACCTGAAATTAATAATTAACTCTGCATCCTATATTTTTATTTCCTTTTTCATTCCAATCCCCCAAAAAGGTAATGCCAAAGGATGCTCAAACTACTGCACAATTGCACTCATCTCACACGCTAGCAAAGTAATAGCTCAAAATTCTCCAAGCCAGGCTTCAATAGTACATGAACCATGAACTTTCAGATGTTCAGCTAGTTTTAGAAAAGGCAGAGGAACCAGAGATCATTGCCAACATCCACTGGATCTTCGAAAAAGCGAGAGAGTTCCAGAAAAACATCTGCTTTATTGACTATGCCAAAGCCTTTGACTGTGTGGATCGCAATAAACTGTGGAAAATTCTGAAAGAGATGGGAATACCAGATCACCTGACCTGCCTCCTGAGAAATCTTTATGCAGGTCAGGAAACAACAGTGAGAACTGGATATGGAACAACAGACTAGTTCCAAATCGGGAAAGGAGTACATCAAGGCTGTATATTGTCCACCTTGCTTATTTAACTTATATGCAGAATACGTCATGAGAAATGCTGGACTGGATGAAGCACAAGCTGGAATCAAGATTGCTGGGAGAAATATCAATAACCTCAGATATGCGGATGACACCACCTTTATGGCAGAAAGCGAAGAAGAACTAAAGAGCCTTCTGATGAAAGTGAAAGAGGAGAGTGGAAAATGTTGGCTTAAAACTCAACATTCAGAAAACTAAGATCATGGCATCTGGTCCCATCACTTCATGCCAAATAGATAAGAAACAATGGAAAGAGTGAGAGACTTTATTTTGGGGGCTCCAAAATCACTGCAGATGGTGATTGCAGCCATGAAATTAATAGACGCTTGCTCCTTGGAAGAAAAGTTATAACCAACCTAGACAGCATATTAAAAAGCAGAGATATTACTTTGGCAACAAAGGTCCATCTAGTCAAAACTATGGTTTTTCTAGTAGTCATGTATGGATGGATGTGAGAGTTGGACTATAAAGAAAGCTGAGCACTGAAGAATTGATGCTTTGGTGAACTGTGGTGTTGGAGAAGACTCTTGAGAGTCACTTGGACTACAAGAAGATCCAACCAGTCCATCCTAAAGGAAATCAGTCCTGAATATTCATTGGAAGGACCAATGCTGAAGCTGAATCTCCAATACTTTGGCCACCTGATGTGAAGAACTGACTCACTGGAAAAGACCCTGATGATGGGAAAGATTGAAGGCAGGAGCAGAAGGGGATGCAGAGGACAAGATGATTGGATGGCATCACCTACTCAATAGACATGAGTTTGAGTAAACTCCGGGAGATGGTGATGGACAGGGAAGCCTGGCATGCTGTAGTCCATGGGATCACAAAGAGTCGGACACGACTGAGCAACTGAACTNGAAGAATTGATGCTTTGGTGAACTGTGGTGTTGGAGAAGACTCTTGAGAGTCACTTGGACTACAAGAAGATCCAACCAGTCCATCCTAAAGGAAATCAGTCCTGAATATTCATTGGAAGGACCAATGCTGAAGCTGAATCTCCAATACTTTGGCCACCTGATGTGAAGAACTGACTCACTGGAAAAGACCCTGATGATGGGAAAGATTGAAGGCAGGAGCAGAAGGGGATGCAGAGGACAAGATGATTGGATGGCATCACCTACTCAATGGACATGAGTTTGAGTAAACTCCGGGAGATGGTGATGGACAGGGAAGCCTGGCATGCTGTAGTCCATGGGATCACAAAGAGTCGGACACGACTGAGCAACTGAACTGAAGTCTGGTAACCCTACACACATGGCTAGCTAAACTTAATTGAAGTGCATAAACATTTTAAAATTTATTTTCTCAGCCTTGCTCACTATATTTCAAGAGTTCAATAGCCATCTTGAATAGCCCAGATATAAGACATTTCTGTTATTGCAGAAGGTTTTATTGGACCCTTTTGAACTGTGGTGTTGGAGAAGACTCTTGAGAGTCCCTTGGACTCCAAGAAGATCCAACCAGTCCATTCTGAAGGAGATCAGCCCTGGGATTTCTTTGGAAGGAATGATGCTAAAGCTGAAACTCCAGTACTTGGGCCACCTCATGCGAAGAGCTGACTCATTGGAAAAGACTCTGATGCTGGGAGGGATTGGGGGCAGGAGGAGAAGGGGACGACTGAGGATGAGATGGCTGGATGGCATCACGGACTCGATGGATGTGAGTCTGAGTGAACTCCGGGAGTTCAGTCACACGACTGAGTGACTGAACTGAACTGAACTGAATCTGCCAAGCAAAAGATCACAGGAAAGGTTTCTTTTTACACACTTAAAAAAAGTTGTATTTGGAGCCTAAAAGACCCCTTGTAACATAGCCAAGACGCCTCAGTCTCCATTTGTTACTTTTACTGAACATGCAGGGTATTTATTTATTCCCAGCAAGTGGGTCTCTATGATGGAAGCAGTTCCTGCACACTGACTTTTGTGGAGGCTTTCTCCTGGGGCTAAGTCAGCTCCTAAGGAACTAAGTCAGCTCTCAGATCAGAGCAGATCAAAATTTAAAGTGTCCTAGATGAAAAATGAATGTGGTGTTATTTGACTTATCAGTCTCCTCACTCACAGATTTTTCTTAAATTGATAATCAGATGACATCACCACCTAGATTATCTGTTTATAACCCAAGTCTGAGATGAGCTTGGAAAACACAGCAGAAGTCCTCCCTCCCTTAATTAGCCTTTTGGGAGAAAACCTGTTTCGCATTGCCGCCTGCAGTGCTGGGAGTGTTACAAGGAGCAGGAGTCAGTTAAACTTCAGGAGAGACACTTGCCAAAAGTTGATTTTTTACATACGACTCAGTGGATCTCAAGTAGAAACTGGCTAACATGCCAAATGTGACCAACTTGAAAGTGAGAAGACTATATCAACATAAAGGTCAGAAATCTAAAGGATTTTACATAGTCAACAGTTGTACACCAAAATATTATAAAAAACAAAATTAAAGACAAATGACTTAAGTTTCAAAATATTGGTACGTGTGTGACAGAGTTAATGCCATCTATATATGAGAAATTCTCATAGATCAATAAGCAGAAGACAAATACCTCAGTAGAAAAATGACCAAATGATTGGAAAGTCACAAAAGAAATACAAAAGCCTAGTAACCCTTTAGTATCTAGGATAGTGACACTCACACAGTGGACACTCAGTAAATACCCACTGGATGAATGAATGTCTATGAAAAACACTTGATTTCAGGAAAAATAACTGCAAATTAAAATAACAGTGAAATATCATTGGTTGTTGCTTGTTGGGTCGGCCTTTTAATGAACCCTCCAGGACTTAGTGGTTGGTACCTAGACATGTGCTCGCGTGCTCAGTCACACAGTTATGTCCGACTCTGTGACACCATAGACTGTAGTCCGCCAGGGTCCTCTGTCCATGGGATTCTCCAGGCAAGAAATACTGGAGTGGGTTGCCATTTCCTCCTCTAGGGGATCTTCCCGACGCAGGGATCAAACCCACATCTCCTGCATCTCCTGCCTTGGTGAGTGGGTTCTTTACCACTAGTACCACCTGGGAAGCCATACATAGACGTGGGATGCATCCACATCAAGCCCCTTCTCACACCGAATTGTCCTAGTTGGAGAAGGAAAAGGAGGCCTGTCTTTGGCATGCAGGCTGTCAGGGTGGGCTCTAGAGCCAACAGTGGCTATAACTCCCACTTGGATGTGGCCAAAATACAGAAGTAGAAATGAGACGGAAAGACAGAGGGAGGGAGAAAGAGAAAGTGCTCTGGTGAAACTTGAGTCGATATATCCAGTCAGCTTTAGGGCTAGTGTACTTTCTTCCTTTCTGTGGTTTTGTGAACCAGTTAATTCTACTTTTTTTTTGCTAAATTTAGCATGAGCTTAGACTTCCACTTCCTATCAAGATGGCGGTCAAAGGGACCAAAATTACCCTCCCACCAGAAGCAATGCCAAAGAATGCTCAAACCACCGCACAATTGCACTCATCTCACACGCTAGTAAAGTAATGCTCAAAATTCTCCAAGCCAGGCTTCAGCAATACGTGAACCGTGAACTCCTTGATGTTCAAGCTGGTTTTAGAAAAGGCAGAGGAACCAGAGATCAAATTGCCAACATCCGCTGGATCATGGAAAAAGCAAGAGAGTTCCAGAAAAACATCTATTTCTGCTTTATTGACTATGCCAAAGTCTTTGACTGTGTGGATCACAATAAACTGTGGAAAATTCTGAAAGAGGTGGGAATACCAGACCACCTAACCTGCCTCTTGAGAAACCTGTATGCAGGTCAGGAAGCAACAGTTAGAACTGGACATGGAACAACAGACTGGTTCCAAATAGGAAAAGGAGTACGTCAAGGCTGTATATTGTCACCCTGCTTATTTAACTTATATGCAGAGTACATCATGAGAAACGCTGGACTGGAAGAAACACAAGCTGGAATCAAGATTGCCGGGAGAAATATCAATAACCTCAGATATGCAGATGACACCACCCTTATGGCAGAAAGTGAAGAGGAGCTAAAAAGCCTCTTGATGAAAGTGAAAGAGGAGAGTGAAAAAGTTGGCTTAAAGCTCAACATTCAGAAAACGAAGATCATGGCATCCGGTCCCATCACTTCATGGGAAATAGATGGGGAAACAGTGGAAACAGTGTCAGACTTTATTTTTTTGGGCTCCAAAATCACTGCAGATGGTGACTGCAGCCATGAAATTAAAAGACGCTTACTCCTTGGAAGAAAAGTTATGACCAACCTAGATAGTATATTCAAAAGCAGAGACATTACTTTGCCGACTAAGGTCCGTCTAGTCAAGGCTATGGTTTTTCCTGTGGTCATGTATGGATGTGAGAGTTGGACTGTGAAGAAGGCTGAGCGCCGAAGAATTGATGCTTTTGAACTGTGGTGTTGGAGAAGACTCTTGAGAGTCCCTTGGACTGCAAGGAGATCCAACCAGTCCATTCTGAAGGAGATCAACCCTGGGATTTCTTTGGAAGGAATGATGCTAAAGCTGAAGCTCCAGTAGTTTGGCCACCTCATGAGAAGAGTTGACTCATTGGAAAAGACCCTGATGCTGGGAGGGATTGGGGGCAGGAGGAGAAGGGGACCACGGAAGATGAGATGGCTGGATGGCATCACTGACTCGATGGCCGTGAGTGAACTCTGAGTGAACTCCGAGAGATGGTAATGAACAGGGAGGCCTGGCGTGCTGCAATTCATGGGGTCGCAAATAGTCGGACACGACTGAGTGACTGAACTGAACTGAACTGAACCAGAAGCAACAAAAAAATCTAGAGAAAGTATTTTTTTAAGTAGCCATTTTCAAGATATTGGATATCAAAACACTGCTATATTCAAAATGGAAAACCAACAAGGACCTATTGGTTAACACATGGAGCTCTGCTCAATGTTACGTGGCAGACTGGATGGGAGGCAGGTTTAAGGGAGAATGAATACATGCATATGTATGGCTGAGTCCCTTCACTGTTCACCTGAAACTACCACAACGTTAATTGGCTATACCCCAATATGAAATAGAAAGTTTAAAGTTTGAACAAAAAAGATATTGGACATCAGATGAAGCAGGAAAAAAGTGAGGTAAGCCCTGTGCATGCCCAACCTACTGCCTTGAGAGATTTTCCAGATGGTGACATGGAAAGGTGTAATCTGGGTAGAGCTTGGCAGATTCCCTGAGTTGAGAAGTTGACCTAGAGTCCAGGGAGACCAAGACAGCCAGTTTGCAGGGCAGAATATCAGAGAGGAGAGCACTACACACACACAGACAGAAAAATGACAACAACAACCAAAGTCTAGAGATCTGCAGAGGGTCTCCCTCAGCTGTTCAGCGAAATTGTCACCAGCACATGAATGCGAGGGAACTGTTCAAGACTAGGGAAAGAACCACCTGAAGGTGTTGCAGGAACAAGAACTCATCCAGGGCCTGCAGAGTGCCTGTTCCTGCCAGCCAGACTGGAAATCTTATAACTCACAGATCATTAAGCAAAGTACTCAGAAGGATTTTGCCTCAGTTGTAGGGGCAAAGTTGGCTCTCGATTAAATGCAGGTCTAGTCCTGCCTAACAGATTTTAAAAAATAAGACGAAAGTAGCAAATTGTTTCCAAGTAACTGTGCTCCAAAATCACTGCAGATGGTGATTGCAGCCATGAAATTAAAAGACACTCCTTGGAAGGGAAGTTATGACCAACCTAGACAGCATATTAAAAAGCAGAGACATTACTTTGCCAACAAAGGTCCATCTAGTCACGGCTATGGTTTTTCCAGTGGTCATGTATGGATGTGAGAGTTGGACTGTGAAGAAAGCTGAGCGTCGAAGAATTGATGCTTTTGAACTGTGGTGTTGGAGAAGACACATTGAGAGTCCCTTGGACTGCAAGGAGATCCAAGCAGTCCATCCTAAAGGAGATCAGTCCTGGGTGCTCATTGGATGGACTGATGCTGAAGCTGAAACTCCAATACTTTGGCCACCTCGTGCAAAGAGTTGGCTCATTGGAAAAGACCCTGATGCTGGGAGGGATCGGGGGCAGGAGGAGAAGGGGATGATAGAGGATGAGATGGCTGGATGGTATCACTGACTCGATGGACATGAGTTTGGGTAAACTCTGGGTGTTGGTGATGGACAGGGAGGCCTGGCGTGCTGCGATTCATGGAGTCACAAAGAGTCGGACACGACTGAGCGACTGAACTGAACTGAACTGTGCTCCAGAACATACTCAAAAATTGAAACTACAAAAATATCCAGCACTCAACAAGGTAAGTTCATGATGAATGGCATTAATGAAAAATCATTGGGCATACACACAGATAAGTGGGGAATATGACCCATAATGAGAAAAGTAAGTAATCAAACTGACCCAGAACTAATGCAGATGTTAGAATTAGCAGGCAAGGATATTCAAATAGTTATTATAACTCTGTTCCATAGGTTCAAAAGGCTAGAGAAAAGGTTGACTATGTTAAGTAGAAACATGGATGATATTTTTAAAAGACCCAAATTCAACTTAGAGAAGCACAAACAATAGTGTCTGAGATCATGGGTATACTGGGTGGGATTAATGGCAGATTATTCATAATGCTTTCAAAGTTTGTCCATGTTGTAGCATGTATTGGTATTTCCTTCATTTTTATGCCCAAATAATGTTCCATTGTATGGATATACCACAATTTATTGATTCATTAGTTGATGGACATCTGTTTCTAACTCTTGGCTGTTAGGAACAACACTGCTATGAAAACTCAGGTACAAGTTTTTGTGTAGGCATGTTTTATTTTTCTTGGGGATATACCTTGGAGTGGAATTTTCCTAAGCGTCTTTATCCTCTTATCCCCATTTATCAAGTACACAAATAGTCCAATTCCAGCTGGAATTGCTGGAATTACACCGTAACCCTGTGTTCAACCTTTTGAGGGAGCAGCTGCATCACTTTACATTCCTAACAGAGGTGAAGTCCAGTGAATCTATTTTTTGCTGTTGCTTCTTATGCTTCTGGTGTCATATCTAAGAAACCAGTGCCTAGCTACAGCTCAGAAAGATTCACTCCTAGGTTTTCTTCTGTTTTCTTTTGCATTTGGATCTATGATCCATTCCGAGTTAATCTTTGTGTGTGGTATGAAGGGGGTGTTCACTTTCTTTTTTGTTTGTTTGTTTGCCTGTGGTTAGTTTGTTGTCGCAGCACCATTTGTTGAAAAACCATTCTTTCCCATTGAGTGGTCTTGGCATTCTTGTTGAAAATAAACTGATCACAAATGGGAGCGATTATTTCTAGTTTCTCAATTCCACTGAGCTGTGTGTTTATCTGTATGTCAGTTCCACCCTACCTTGATTACTGTAGTTCTGTAGTATGTTTCTGAAATCAGAAAATGTGTTTTAATTTTACTCTTGTTTTTCAAGATAGTGTTTGCTATTCCCTTGAAATTCCCTTGAAATTCTATGATTTTAGGATCAGTTTGTCAGTGTTTGCAAAGAAGCAAGCTGGGATTTAATAAAGACTGTGATAATCTATAGCTTAATTAGAGTGTATTGCCAGCTTAACAATATTAATTCTTCCAATCAATGAACACAGGACATCTTTCTGTTTATTGAGGTCTTCCTTAATTTCTTTTTGCAATATGAATACAAATTTTACACTTCTTTTGCCTAATTCTAATTATTTTATTCTTTTTGATGCTATTATAAATGGAGTTGTTTTCTGAATTCAGTTTGTTCATTGCTAGTGTATAGAAATACAATTGATTTTTGAATGTTGTTTGTGTATCCTGTAAACTTGCTGAATTCAATATTAGTTCTTATTTTTTAGTAATTCCTTAGGATTATCTATATCATGTCACTTGCAAATAAGCAGAGTTTTACCTCTTTTCTAATCTGTTCCTATTTAATTGCCCTGGCTTGAACCTTTAGTACAATGTTGAACAGAACTGACAAGAGCAGACATTTTTGTCTTGTTCCAGATCTTAGAGGAAAGCATTGTCTCTCACCAGTGAGTATAGTGTTCGCTGTGGATTCAAATTATGTTTACTTTTAAGTATTTTTGTAAATTTACTTTTAAGTATTAAGCATTTTTGTACATTCATCCAATATTTTACACATAGTTTTGAAATTTACTAATTTCTCAATTACCTATTGAGACTGAACAGAGCTAGTTTTATCTTCTGAATGTGACCTACAAACATGTGAGCCCTGCTGCAAATTTGTTTCTATTTGGTGCTGGCAGTAACCAAAGAAAAAAGATATTTGACCTTGTATTAACATTCCTCAAGGCTGTCTTAAGCCTGATGCTAATTTGATGGAGTTAATAGTTAATTTTTATAATCCCTTTAATAACTCTGTGGATGTTCACAATGCTCTGTGCACAATAGGTTCTCAATAAATATTGATATATTGTTGGGAGTTAATTGATCATAGGAGAAGGGATAACATGGAAAAATAAAACCCAAAGATAATCCAATATTCAAATTTTAGCCACTAATTTTTATCCCAACATCGCTCTCCAATTTCCCCTCTAAGCTTCTATATCCTTTTGTGCCCTTTATCGAATGTATAAGTAGCCTAGATGATCGACACTCTGAGAAGAGAGGAGAAAGTTCTGATTAATCCGCAGACACTCCAATTCAAATCTGAGTTATGCAATGGGGTTTGTACACAATTCTGTGATCTTAAAACAAATCCTTATCAGGAAAATTAATTCCCTATTGGCACTCAACAAATATTTGACAATTTAAAAAGTAATATTCTAGATTTAACACACCTGACTAGTAGACAAATTTAAGATTCTTGGGATGATAGTTTCTTTAGGCCATAGTTTCTAAATCTATTTTTTAAAGTGGGGTGGGGTAGGTTAGGCTGTGGTGTGGTGGGGGATGGGCTTCCCAAGTGGCACTAGTGGTAAAGAACCCGCCTGCCAATGCAGGAGCCATAAGAGATGGGTTCGATTCCTGGGTGGGGAAGATCCGCTGAAGGAGGGCATGGCAACCCACTCCAATATTCTTGCCTGGAGAATCCCATGGACAGAGGAGACTGGTGGGCTACAGTCCATAGGTCACAAAGAGTTGAACAGGACTGAAGTGACTTACCACACACACACAGGATGGGGAATAGGACCAGATTATCTCTAAGGGTTTTTCAATTTTCTTCTAAGACCCTATTTTATGATTCTATTTAAGTCATCTTTCTTTCTTGGAAGCTACTACTTTATATGCTCCATTAATTGTAACCAAAAAACACCAGGTAGATAAAAACACTTCTCATTCTTATTTGGGAGTGGTGGAAAGGGGTGCTAAGGAAATCTGCCTGACATTGACAAGGATCAGGGTATGAAAAAAATGTTGAGTTGAGAGTCCTTAATGGTCATCCAAATCAATCTACCATCCATTGTGGGAATTCCCTTCAATATCATGTACAGATCAGTCATCTAGCTTCTGCCTGAATGTTTCCTATAGTAGGGAGTTCACTGGCTCACAGGACAGTTGATCCCAATTTAGGGCAGTTTTAATTATTAGCAAATTCTTGCTTATGTTAAGCTGAAATATGTCTCCTTGTACCGCCTACCAGTCTGGCCTTTGGAGACACCCAGTTCGTCTGCCTGGAGAACGCGTGTGCTTAAACAGCCTTATGGGGCTTTTGTTGCTGTTGTTGTTTATGTGTCTGGGTGCACCATGTGGCATGCAAGAGATTTGTCCCTGACCAGGGATCGAACCCATGCCCCCTGCAGTGGAAGCCCAGAGTCTCAGCCACTGGATGGCTGGGAAAGGCCCCCAGCCTTGTGTCTTAAAAATCCCAAATTTAGTGTTAAGGAAGTCTTGGATCATCATCTGCAGATGTAGTTTCCTCTCTCAGGATTTCAGCTCTGGTTTCAGATTGCATATCAGTCAAAGAGAATGAAAGAGCAACCGTGGCACTTGCTATTTGCCCAGAAAAGTTTGTTTTCAGATAGGTGAGTATTTTTCTCACGAGCAAATACAAGGGGAAAAAAATATCCCTAAGATACACTAAGATCCAATGCCTTGGTCTAGCTAGATGTTATAATTTGGACTAAGAGAACCCACTGGTCACTGGCTGGGTGACCAGGGCATTACACTTCCCTTTCTGTGTATTCATTGCCTCACCTGTTTTACCTGCACCCCTCACCCCTCCTCAGAGGGAGTTCAGGAAAATGAAAATAATAGTATGACTTTGTGAAAAGCTTTGAGTTGGAAAGATTCTAGGGAAATACAGGATGCTATTAGAGTGGATCTGTGCTGAAAAATAACAACTAAAGGCCAATGAACACACTTAAAGAATTAAAACTACAGTAAAATAACTGTATGTCATTGCATCACCTTTCAAACACAGAGACATGCTGGAAAACCATCTCATCCTAAATTAAAGGTGAGGATTAGTGCTGTATTCAGGTTGAGTCACATGGATTGCCCCCGAAAGTTCGGCGACTACTGTCGATTTTAACTGTGCAGTGGACTCTTGTCAGAATTAGGCAGGTCAGACTTTACTGGACACAACATTGACTGTTCCTGATGCCTGTATTTTTACCTGAAAAAAAAATAAAGGTCTTAAAAAAAAAAAACAAATCTCCAGTTAATACTAAATAAATACTGAAAGATTACAGTGTGTTAGAAGATGACAAGATATCATAATATCTAAATGAATTTATTGACCTTTAAATGGAGCTTGGCCCACGTGTCTGTTTGTCACAATTTCCTACTTATTTCCTTCCCCACTTTTTTCCCATTGTTAACTCTTGTTATTCTCAGTGGTCATGGAAAAAGAAATATATTGGTTTGAGTGATGAAAACAACACAGGCTGGCAGGTTCTTTCTCTTCCTTTACTAAACTATTTTCTTTCTTTCTTTTAAGATACAATTGACATACAACATTATATCACTTCAGGTGTCAACATAATGATTTGGTATCTGTATATATTTCAAAATGATCAGGGCAGTAAGTCTAGCTAACATCTTTTAAGAGAGCTATTTCTAATCAGATGCATTACAGAGCTTCTAACAGTAAGAATCAAAGGCTCTGGCACAAGCTTGTACTGACAAACACAGTCTCAGGAAGAAGTTCACTTTGGTTCTCTCCCCAGCTCCTCAAGAGAATGTGCTAGTGATAATATCTAGTGAAAATATTATGTATTTTCTATGTGTAATTACAATGCAACAGGATTATCAGATTGCATTAAGTTTGAAGTGTTCTTTTCATGAAGGAAATTGGCATTAGTATTAGTGGAGAGAGAAACCAGTTTTGGGGAGGGAGGAATGAATATAAAGATGTAGGGCAAATGGACAAGTGAGGTTAGAGAGGTAAATCAATTGAAGCTTTATGTCCTATAGGTAGTACTTAAATGATAATAATTTTAAAAGCTGTCTTAAGGGAAGTCTGTTGATGTGCTAGTCCTGGAAGAGAGGAAGGAGGTCTCTGTCACTGTGGGGTCAGCTCACATTTTACCCTCTTTCTACTCCCCACCACAGGTAGCTTCCCCTATGGGCCTGGGGATAGTGACAGACCCTCCAAAGGCATCTTGTATATGCTCGTATATGGGGGTGAAATGTTGGTAACAACTTCAGAGTACAAAACTGAAGTTCAACCATGTGATGAAAGATTATTCTGACACTTAAAATAATGTTGCATATTTAAAAATTAGTGATAATTTTGATGGAAATATGATTAGTGTTAGGTTAAAAATAAAACAACACATACATTAAAAAGAAAGAAAGAAATATACCCACAAATAAAAGCACAGATAAAATATTGGAAGGGAATATACCAAAATATTAATGTGGTTATTTCTCTATGATAGAATTATGAGTGGTTTTTACTTTTCCCCCTTATATCTATTTTGTAAATTTTCTAAAATAACATGTATACTTCTGGAATAATAAAACAGTGAAGGTTGGTTTTTAAAGAGTGTTAATAGATAAATTAAATGGTTTTCCATTCTTTAAAGAGATAAAATAATGTAATTAAAAAAATATGTCCTTTGTTGTTCCAATGAATAGAATTTATTATAAACCTGGTTTGTTGTGTGTGAGTATGTATAAATGTGAGTGTGTATAAATATGTGTGTGTTGTGGGGGAGATCTTGGATACATAGAGTTAAATTTAACCTTTCAAATTAATCACACGGTTGACATCTGCTATGACCAGGGCCCCATCCCAGGTATTGTACAGGATACAGTTGTTATGAAGCAAACACCTTGTTTACAGAAGGCCTACATCTGATGTGGAAAAAAGGCTTAAATATGTGGAAAAGTCAGTAACAATCCCCATAACAAGCTGATGGGTTTTTCTGCCAGTTGTTACATGATGTTCTGTTCATGTAATTTGATAATCAGAAGACGCTTCTTCTTTTTTTTTTTTTTAGAAGATGCTTCTTGAGAGGACCTGTCCACTTGAAAACATCTTAGTCAGTGTTTTTTGGGATGTTATCTGTCTTTAGGTAATAACCATGTGTCACAGGAATCTGCTGAGTTAAGACATTTTCCCCCGTTTATAAAAAGTTGAAATAAAACTGATTTGCAATAAGACAGGGGCTAAGTCTTTACAAGGGTTTTAAATTTTGCTTCAGGCCAGGTTCAGCCTTTGGGCCTCCTTCTAATTACTACCTGTGACAATTTTTTTCTAACCAGGGCCTAGCACTTATGTCTTGATTCTTGGATAGCTAATCCAACACTTCAATCTGTCCTGGTTTGTTATAGACAGAGACAAGTGATAAGATTGCCCAATCCTGTTGTGTCATAACTTAATACCTCTGTTGAAGCTCGGTGATCAGAGCTGCAGAGATGCGCAGACAGACAGCTAAAATCAGCCTAGCAGTTGAAAAGGTCTGCTTTGACAAGCTGCTCCCAACATGTGCTAAGCTATGAAGCAATAGCAATACTGTCTTGTCTTTTTCTAGGAAACCCCTACATCTAAATTTAGATACCACATGCACATCCCTAACCCAGCCCTTAGTAGAATCATGACTTTTGTTACTGTTTAGCACCCTTATTCAAGAATTAAAATCATATTGCATATAAAGTATGAAATCAGACATACTCTCTCTCCAGCGGGAACCTAATCAGGAGATGTACATAAAAGAAACGGACAAGTGCTTTAGGGGAGTGTGATGGAGGGGGAGTCTTGGAGAGGGAAAGAAATAATCATTTTAGGATTTTCTCAGAGAAATTATAAAGAAACTTCATTGGAAGTCCCAAAGGGAATAGGCTGAAGTAACTTGCCACTCTGATAAAGGAAAACCAACTTGTTATAAATTCAGTTCGATGAACAGTCCAGCTCTGCTAGAGTCTCACCCACTATAGCCCTAGGTGGTCCAGGTTCCTCTTCCTTCATCTTTCCCTATTGTTGCCTTGTGTGTGCGTGTGTGCTAAGTTGCTTCACTTGTGTCTGATTCTGTGCTACCCTATGGACTATATAGCCCGCCAGGCTTTTCTGTCCATGGAATTCTCTATGCCATAATACTGGAGTGGATTGCCATGCTCTCCTCCAGGGGATCTTCCTGACCAAGGGATTGAACCTGCATCTCTTACATTGGCAGGTACGTTCTCTACCACTAGCACCACCCGGCGATCCTTGCACTGTGTATAATTTTAGGAGCTTTGTGATTAAACTGGAGAAAGATGAGACTACTACTTAAGGACTACTAGTATTGTCTTTGGAGAAGGCAATGGCACCCCACTCCAGTACTCTTGCCTGGAAAATCTCATGGACAGAGGAGCCTGGTGGGCTGCAGTCCATGGGGTCGCGAAGAGTCGGACACGACTGAGTGACTTCACTTTCACGTTTCACTTTCATGCATTGGAGAAAGAAATAGCAACCCACTCCAGTACTCTTGCCTGGAAAATCCCAGGGACGGGGGAGCCTGGTGGGCTGCCGTCTGTGGGACTGCACAGAGTCGAACACGACTGAAGCGACTTAGCAGCAGCAGCAGAAGCAGTATTGTCTTAAAATAATGTATACTTCTGTCTACTGTAGATCATTACTCAGTGTAGAACTTGGAGCTCTTTTCCTAATTCTCAGCCATCCTAAGAGAGCAAATTTACAATGTCTTCAATTGGTCTAAATGCATACAGACATTTGGAAGATGAACTATTATTGCTGTTGTTACTGAACTTGCTAAATATTCTTTCTAGTTACAGAGTTAATCTGACTGTGGAGATTAATTAATAAGCAAATTATGTTCAGTAAAATCATCTTAAGAGAAATGTTATTAAATCATGAATGTTAAAGTAGCACATATACTGCTCCTTGATCATTAATGACTGGTTTGGCAGAATTATATGCCACTGGAAAAGTCTTCTTTGCATAGTGTTTCTTGTTCAGTCACTAAGTCGTGTCTCATTCTTTGTGACCCATGGACTGCAACACTCTAGGCTTTCCTGTCCTTCACTAGTGTGAAGTTTATTCAGGTTCATGTCCATTGAGTTGGTGATGCTATCTAACCATCTCATCCTCTGTTGTCCCTTTCTCCTCCTTCCTTCAGTCTTTCCCAGCATCAGAGTCTTTTCCATGAGTCACCTCTTTGCATCAGGTGGCCAAAGGATTGGAGCTTCAGCTTCAGCGCCAGTCCTTCCAATGAATATTCAGGATTGATTTCCTTTAGGATTGACTGGTTTGACCTCTTTGCAGTCCAAGGGACACTCAAGAGTCTTCTCCAGCACCACAATTCTTGATTCTAAAGCATCAGTTCTTTGGTGCTCAGCTTTCTTTATGGTTCAACTCTTACATCTGTACATGACTACAAGAAAAACCATAGCTTTGACTATGCACACCTTTGGTGGCAAAATGGGGTCCCTGCTTTTTAATACACTTTCTAGGTTTGTCATAACTTTCCTTCCAAAGAGCAAGTGTCTTTTAATTTCATGGCTACAGTCCCTATCCGAAGTGATTTTGGAGCCCAGTAAAACAAAATCCGTCACTGCTTTCAGTTTTTCCCCATCTTTTGCCGTGAAGTTATGGGACCAGATGCCATGATCTTCGTGTTTTGAATGTTGAGTTTTAAGTCAGGTTTTTTCCACTCTCTTTCACCTTTATTAAGAGGCGCTTTAGTTCCTCTTTACTTTCTGCCATTAGAGTGGTATCATCTGCATATCTGAGGTTGTTGATATTTCTCCCAGTAGTCTTGATTCCACCTTGTGATTCGTTCATCTAGCCTGGCATTTCGCACGATGCACTCTGCATATAAGTTAAATAAGCAGGGTTTCAGTATACAGCCTTGATGTACTCCTTTCTCAATTTTGAACCCATAAGTTATTCCACATCCACTTCTCACTGTTGCTTCCTGACCTGCATACAGGTTTCTTAGGAGACAGGTAAGGTGGTCTGGTATTCCTATCTCTGAGGATTTTCCACTTTGTTATTTATTTTCTGCTTTTTGAGGTATAATTTATGTACAGTTAAAATTAACCTACTTAAAGTGTACTGTTTAATGAGTTTTGAATGAATACAGCCCATACCTACCACCAAAATCAAGACAGAAAATATTTCCTTTACTTTAAAAGTTCCATGTTCCTTTGCAGTCAGTCCCCTTTGCCCCTTCTTACTCCTGACCCAGGAATAGATCAGTTTCTATAATTTTACCTTTTCTAGATTGACATGGAAGTGAAATCAGTCACCTTTCCCATCTGACTTCTTTCAGCTAGCATCATGCTCTTTTCATCCAGATTACCGTACACATCAGTCGTTTGTTTGCATAGCATTCCAGTACATGGAAATCCCAGTTTACTTATCCATTCAATTACCTGTCAATAGATAGGTCTTGTATTTCCAGTTTGGGGCTATCATGAATAAAGTTGCTCTGAAATGTCTTTGTGTAGACACATATTTCCATTTCTCTTGGGTGGGGACCTAGTAGTGGATTTGTTGGATTATATGGTTAAGTGTATGTTCAACTTGATTACAAAGTCACACCATTTTCCATACTGGCTGCACCATTGTATGTGTGATAGAAACAGATGCTTTGCATTCTCACCACCACTCGGTATTCTATGTCTTTTTAATTTTAGCCATTCTAGTAAGTGATGATATTACACTGTGATTTTAATTTTCACTTCATCAGCGACTATGATGCTATACATCTTTTCATGTGCTTATCTATCATCCATTTATCTTTTTTGGTAAAGTATCTGCTCAAATCTTTTGCACAGTTTTATTGCACTCACTATTTATCTTAATGTTGAGTTGTAAGAGTTCCCTACATATTCTGTTTACCAATATTTTTCCTGATTATTTGTTTTGCAGTATTTAAGTCTGTGACCTTTTCATTTTGGTAACATCTCTTTTAAATGACAAATTGTTTAAATTTTTATAAAGTCCAGTTTAACAGTTTTTCCTCTATGTGCATTTTGTGTCTTAAGAATTCTTTGCCTAACCCAAGGTCACATTGATTTTCTATGTTTTCTTTTGGAAGTTTTATAGTTTTAACTTACATTTAAGTGTAT
This sequence comes from Oreotragus oreotragus, assembly GCA_006410675.1. Taxonomy (NCBI): domain Eukaryota; kingdom Metazoa; phylum Chordata; class Mammalia; order Artiodactyla; family Bovidae; genus Oreotragus; species Oreotragus oreotragus. Next base: position 285,214 of record SJYX01024219.1, read on the forward strand.
GATCCATCTTGAGTTAATTGTCAATATTGTATGAGGAAAGGATTATGGTTCATTCTCTGGCATTGGGGCGGGCCTGGTCCTGGGACTTCAGTAAAGTTAAGTGTTCATTTCATTCTCTTTCTCCAATGGGGAGGGTATCTCTCTTCACATTGGGCTGCCTGGGATTGGGGAAGGGGTGCTAGGGATGAGGTAAAACTGTCTTTCCTTCACTCTTCAATGCATCTTATTTCTCTGCTTTACCTGGGTGCTCTAATTGCCACTTAAAATCCTTAGCTCTTGTGAAGGTATTTTGGCATGTGGATATTCCTTCAAATCGATATTTCTGTGAGGGAGCAGTCATTGGAAACTTGCTGAAGTCTGAAAGCCAAACAATATGATTTAAAATTTTTAATTTTCAATTGTCCACTGCTTGTATATAGAAATATAGAAATGCAATTGGTTTTTGTATATTGCCCTTGTATCCACTATCCATGTTTAGTCACTTAGTTCTAGGAGGGCTCTTTTTTTTTGCATTCCTTGGGTTGTTTCTTTACAGTCTGCATGTGTCTCATCTTTTTTCCTCTCAGTGCATTGGTTAGGACTGCTAGTACCATGTTATATCAAGTGGTGGGAATGAATATTCTTACCTTATTTGCCATTCTAGAAAGCATTTGTTCTTCTACCATTAAGCACGATGTTAGCTCTAGTTTTTTTGTAGATGTACTTTATCATGTTGAAAAATTTCCCTTTTATTTATAGTCAGCTGAAGGGTTATATATATATATATATAATGAACAGTCGTTGAGTTTCTTGTTTGTTTTGTTTTGGCTATGCCACGTGGCTTGCAGGGTTCTTAGTTTCCCACTAGGGTTTAAACCCTCACGCCATGGCAGTGAAAACCTGTGTCCTAAGCACTGCGCCACCAGGAACTCCTAGTAGCTGAGTTTTGTCAAGTGATTTTTATGCATCTCTTGAGGTGATCGTATGATTCTTCTCCTTTTTGTTTGTTGATAGGGCTTCTCTGGTGGCTCAGTGATAAAGAATACACCATGCAGGGTTCTTAGTTTCCCACTAGGGTTTAAACCCTCACGCCATGGCAGTGAAAACCTGTGTCCTAAGCACTGCGCCACCAGGAACTCCTAGTAGCTGAGTTTTGTCAAGTGATTTTTATGCATCTCTTGAGGTGATCGTATGATTCTTCTCCTTTTTGTTTGTTGATAGGGCTTCTCTGGTGGCTCAGTGATAAAGAATACACCCGCAATGCAGGAGACACCGGTTTGACTCCTGGGTTGGGAAGATCTCCTGAAGGAAATGGCAGTCCATTCCAGTATTCTTGCCTGGAGAATCCCATGAACAGAGGAGCCTGGCAGGCTACAATCCATGGGGTCGCCAATGAGTCGGACATGACTTAGTGACTAAACGAAAAAATTAAGTATTTTTATCCTTAAAGAAGGAGATCCTGTTATATGCTATAAGATGGGTCAAACTTGAGGACATGCTAAGTTAAATAAATCAACCTCAATTAAAAAAATGGCAAATCACACTGATTACTTTTGTTTTATGTTTACTATTAAATCTTCAGATAAACCCAACTTGAACATGATGTATTACCCTTTAAAAAAACAAAAATCTCGATTTTATTTACTAAAATTTTGTTTAGGATTTTTGCATCATGTCCATGGTAGGTATTGAACTGAAGTTTTCTTTGTGTGTAATATCTTTGTCTGGCTTTGCTAACTAGGTAATGCTAGCCTTATAGTATGAGTTAGGAATTGCTTCTACTCTTCTGTTTTTGGAAAAGTTTGTGTAGAATTTATATTATATGGCTATATTTCCTTATGTGCTTGGTATAATTCACCAATTAAATCATCAGATCTGGAGTTTTCTTTGTGAGATCAACTATAAATTCAGTTTCTTTGATATAAGGCCACTAAGTTTTCTTTTTTTTTTCCTTAAGTGAACTTTGATAGTTTGTGCTTCAACATACTTGTTCATCTTATTTGTCAATATATCGACATAAAGTAGTTCAGCATGTTCTCCAATTATCCTTTTAATTTCTATAGGATTTAATATGATGGCCTCTCTTGTGGTCCTGATATTAGTCAGCTGAATCTTTTCTCTTTGGGTATTGCCCAGACTTTAATATTAATACATATAGAAACATAATTTTAAAGTATAATATATGATCTAATACCTATTATTCTGCAACTTGAGTTTTTTATTTACTATTGTTATGTGACTGCTGCTGCTGCTGCTAAGTCACTTCAGTCGTGTCCGACTCTGTGTGACCCCATAGACGGCATCCCACCAGGCTCCCCCATCCCTGGGATTCTCCAGGCAAGAATACTGGAGTGGGTTGCCATTTCCTTCTCCAATGCATGAAAGAGAAAAGTGAAAGTGAAGTCTCTCAGTCTGTCTGACTGTTAGCGACCCCATGGACTGCAGCCCACCAGGCTACTCTGTCCATTGGATTTTCCAGGCAAGAGTACTGGGGTGGGGTGCCATTGCTACGTATCTATTTATTTTGTGCTCTTCTATGGCTGTATGGTGTCAAAATTTATACTATGCTTTATTTTCTTGTCAACATACATGCAGATTGTTTCATTTCTTGGTTATAGACAAAGCTCTAGTGGACCTTCTTAGAGTTATTTTTAGTGCATACGTGCAAGCATTTCTCTAAGGTGGGTACCAAGAAGGGAGACTACTGGGCCAATGGCTATGCACACTGCACATTTTAGTAAGTACTAACAAACGGCCCTCAAAAAGAGTTGTACTAATTTATGTTATCATTAGCAGCACATGAGTTTCTCCATACCTCTGTCAACCCTTGATATTATGAATCCATAAAAAATTTGCCATTTTTTTGAGGGAAAAATACATATTTTAACTTGTAGTTCCCTAGTTACTGGATTCGGTTTTTTTTTTTTTTTTTGGCCATATGCATTTCTTCCTGCCTCAGTTTTCTTTTCGTAATTTCTCCCCCTTTTCTATACAACTATCTTTTTCTTTATATTTAAGGTGTTATTTATGTATATTGGCTATTAGGCTTCTGGTATACAGGTTCCAAGTTTTTCTGCCAGCTCATCCTTGTGCTTTATTGATCAGCATTGTCAATTCTAACATACTCAAATGTTTTTCTTTATGGCGCTTGGCTTGTTCTTTGAAGTCCTTTCCTATCCCATGTTTCCCTATGTTTCAAAAATTCCTAGGGTTCTTTAAAAAAAATTAGCTCCTTAAACTGTGTGGATATCAATTTGTAAATAGTGTGAGGTAGACATCTAATTTCTTTTTCAAAGGAATAACTAATTGTTCAAGCACTGTTTATTAACCTTTTCACACTGACCTGAAGATTGCCATCTTCCTCATTTATGGACCTCCCATGCACACGTTTCTGTATTCTCTCCATTATCTGTGCTTATCACAATAAGCAGATTTAATCTTATGGTTTTCCAATATGCTCGGATATGGGGCAAGTCCCACGCCCTTTTATCTCCTTTATAATAAAAAAAGGTTTCAAAATCTGTTCTTCATTGTTTAACTGCCTGATTCTCTCTTCTTCCTTGGGTTGCCAAGTGACAAAGAGGTGAAATAAGAGTTACCATAGGCAAGACAAGGGAGCATGAAGAATGGAGAAAAGAGAGAGAAAAAAAGAGCAATTCTCTTAAGATTTTTTTTTTCCCCTCTACGCTTCAAGATGCTACCCTATGAATATGCCAAATAAACATGAAGTAAGTTTTGTGTTCAGCCACTGTCTGAATCATAGGTGGCTTTCACTGTTGTCTAGTTACCAATGGCAGGGACCACGTAAACATCAAATGGGAATGGATGGGAGCTAAAAAGAAACATGAATCAGGGTGAGAAAATGAACAGGGACTAAATGAGTAAAGAATATGGTGAGAGAAAATATAAACTTGTATTCTTATGGACCCACCTGCCAGGCAGTCCAGTCTCTGCTTAGAGCATTCACTGGGTTCTTTCTGGTACCTCTTGATGCTTTTTATATATGGATTACAGAGAGGTCAGTTGGACACCTGACTTTACAAAGGAAAAGAATGATTTGGGATATAATAGAAATGATTCATAGCAAATACCACTGAAAGTGGGTAGGTGTTAAAAAGGGAGCCCAACAAACAAGTGTGGTAGTAAAATATTCACATAAACAGTTTAATCTTCAAATATAACACTGTACCTGTTTTCCCGGTGAAGCTACCATTACACAAGTCGGAAAAGCCGTCACATGGGTTTTGAGTTAACAATTAAATTATTTACAATGAATTTAGCTGTTCCTGACTGTCGATAGGGCCTGGTGGTTGTCATGGGGCTTGTGTTCAATGCAATGTGGCCAGAGCTTCACGGTCCGCTAAGTACGACCAGGTAGTAACAAAGGTTTTCAATGGCCGTTCACATAGAAACATCCTCATTTTTTATGTGCCAAAACACGAACATTGTGAGTTACTGATCTTTTAACTCACCAATTTATAATCAATCGTCTCATGTTTTAAAGTAGGCTATTTTCCCCAGTAAAAAGCAACAGTTGCGTCAAGTTCTAAGGAGCTGCCTCAGGAAGTCCCATGTAAGAGGCATTTCTCCCCCTTGCACCAAGTTTACAAATGAAGACAAACCACTTAATACACCGTAATATTTACCATTACCAAAGCAAATAAGGGGGTAGTCTCTAAAACAATGGAAAATGGAATGCGAACACTAAGACTTCAGTGGTCCCTACTGAACTGTTTTAAAATGTTCATAATCTGCTAGCTTCATGAAACCTAACAACCGCTGGCTTTACAACAAACTTTTGTATACCTAAAGGGTAGCTTTTGATTAAAAACATTAAATAAAATAGTGTAACTGTTCTAAGTATCCGATAAATCGCTCTGGATTGTAGAGCCAGACTTCTCTTTCTCTTAAGTGGAGCTCATGCAGCTAGCTTTGGGCATTTGCTAAGAAACGAAGCGCTAACGAATCTTCGGTCCGGCTGCTTCCAACCGCTGCTCTTCCAGTGCAGCCGCGCGGCCCGTGCGCTCCGGGAGCCGGTCAGCCGCGGGCGCGGGGCCGGAGCCGGGCTGGAGCCCAGGCGGAGCGCACGCGCGCTCGGAGCGGTTGCGCACGTTTCAGCGCTTCCCGCTCCTACCGTTGGGCTTAAGACTTTCAACCGCCGTCTGGGTCCGGCTTCCTGCTCCGTTGGGTGCCCCCTGGTGCTNCTCGCCGCACGATGGGTGCGGGCCGTGAGGCGCCAGCCCCCGTGCCTCCGCCCCGCCGCCGCCCCCGACAAGCGCGCCTCGAGAGCCGCAGCGGCCGCCGCAGCCGGGCCCGCGGGCCCGCCTCCCGCTCGGGCCGCCGAGTCAGTGCCGAGTGAGGGGCCGTCGTCCCGCCGCCCCGGGCCGGCCCCCTTCTTCCGCGAACTCGAGCCGCCCGCCTCGCTCTCGCTCCCGCTCCCACAATGTCTGGCGGCGCCGCAGACCAGCAGAGCAGCGCGCCGGGCTCGCTGTTCCTCTCGCCGCCGGCGCCTGCCCCCAAGAATGGCTCCAGCTCGGACTCCTCGGTGGGGGAGAAACTGGGCGCCGCAGCGGCCGATGCCGCAGCCGGCCGGACGGAGGAGTACCGGCGTCGCCGCCATACCATGGACAAGGACAGCCGGGGGGCGGCCGCGACCACCACCACGGAGCACCGCTTCTTCCGCCGCAGCGTCATCTGCGACTCCAACGCTACGGCGCTGGAGCTGCCCGGCCTCCCTCTGCCGCTGCCTCAGCCCGGCGCGGCTGCCGTGGTCCCGCAGCGGAGCCCCCCGGAACCCCCGCGCGAGGAGACCCTGATCCCCGCCGCTGCCGCCCAGGTGGCCGAGCAGCCGCCCGCCGCCGCCGCCGCCCCCCCTGAGGAGCCGGTCGCCGCGGGCCCGGCCACCTCTTCGGCCCCGGGCAGCGCGGGCAGAGACCGCCAGGCTGTCCAGCCCGGCCCCGCAGGGTGCCGAGAGGAGCCTCCGTCGTCGAGAAGTGGCAGCGGCGGCGGCGGCGGCAGCGCCAAGGAGCCCCAGGAGGAAAGGAGCCAGCAGCAGGATGACATCGAGGAGCTGGAGACCAAGGCCGTGGGCATGTCCAACGACGGCCGCTTTCTCAAGTTTGACATCGAGATCGGCAGGGGCTCTTTTAAGACGGTCTACAAGGGTCTGGACACCGAGACCACCGTGGAGGTCGCTTGGTGTGAGCTACAGGTATACCCCACCTTCTTTCTCTTACAGTGCTGTGGGTCCCACATTTGGCTCTGCCACTTGGCCGAATTTTCCCTTTACGTGTCTTCCTCTTAACTGTTCTCTGCGAAAGGGGGGAGGTCAACTTTCGAAAGAGTCACCAGGATTGGGGGTGGTGGACAGGTGAGGCTTTAGTATTTGTAGCCAGAGATTTCGCTCCTAGGGAAGGAGTGGTGAAAGTCCTCCTGATACCAGCGCATTGCCTCCTCGTCATTGTTTTAGCGTCTGGCAGGAAACGAAATGAGCGGGGAAGTTTTTGAGTTCGGAAAGTACAGTCCTCTTGCCTTGTGTTCATCAGAGGTCTGCAGTGATGAGCTGCTGGTGTGTTAGATGTGTGTTTCCATTCCTGAGAACAGGCTGTCTTTTTAAATTAAGAACGACCTTGTTCACGAATGACCTTCTTTTCGACGTATCTTACTTAGTTGGTGGTCGCACCGGCATCTAATAAACTAAAAAAGGTTTCTGTCACGGGATAGTTTGAGACTAGAAAGTTACAGTTGGGTATTTGATGTCGTTCCACCTAATGATGTTTAAGCAAGTTTTTGATAACCGTGAGCAGACGTTGTTATTAAAACTAGTGTGTCTTTAGCCCACTCGCTGTTCTGTGGGTAATACAGGAGCTTATGTGTGTGTGCTTTGAGAGTTGTAATGTCATTATCATTGTTTTAATCTTGTAAAAGATTTTGAAGCTAAACTTTCTCAAGGGTACAAATGGGTGACAAAGGCTTCATTTTTAACCTCTAGGAGATTTTCACGGTGTAAATAATGGTGTGTCATCCTGGTTGACAAGGATATAACGGGGTTTGGTCTACTTGTTGCTTGATCTGTAGCAGCTTGACTGAAGTTGTCCTCACCTATGTGTGTTCACATAGGTTATTGGAAGAGGCGGAGTTGAACTGAATGGAAAAACCACTGACATTATACGTGAAAAATGCCAGTATCCATATTCTTCTGGCAAAGGAAATGAACCAAGCTGAAAAAGGATGTGAAAGTACCTGAGCGATCTAGGAATTTATCTATTATCCATGAACCAATACGTTAACATTTAACCTTTTGAATGTCACCTTCCAAATGACCAAGGTCATAGCAAGTGTGAAGGAAAATTAACATATGGAAGGAAGTAAACTTAAAAAACTGACAAGTTTTTAAGGAATATAATTTCTTAAATTTTATAGTTAGTGGTATAGAACTTCTAAAGGCATGATAAAAACTACTCAATTTTGTAGTATTTTAGAGTTGGGAAGGTGGTGGACCTTTTTTTTTAATTGTCAAATTATAACTTTATTCCTTGGTCATTCTTACTCAGAAACTTAGGTCTGATTTGTTTTGGTTTACAGGCAGAGTGTTAGTTACAAGCAAACACACACCTGTTACTTTTTTAATACCTAAGGTGCTTATTGCTACTGACCCTGGATTGTGTTCTTTTATAGTTTCATATTTGAATAGGTGCTTTTTAATAATTTTTTCCTCTCAATTTGTTACCTTACTCTCAAGACTAGACCCAAGTAAGTGTTGAGCACTTTATGGATTAATTTTGTTAGTTTCAATTTTTAACTTTTAAGACTTCTCAGAATGTATGTTTTTCTTGTCACCTGGAATCTTCAGATAGTTTATTATCTTGAAACTAATGATAACAGTGGGGGTGAAAAAAACCTCAATTTGTCTAATGTCACAATAATTTTGTCTGAGCTTCTCATTTTTTTTCTAGAACTCATGAATTTTTGATTTTTGTTCTCTAGGCTTGGTCATGGTTAAACAAAAGAATATCTTCTCTCTATGTATATAACATTGCCATATTATTTTTATGCTAGTTTGGAATTTGGGTGGAGAAGCAAATGAAAATGCATTGAATGGTACCCTGCTTTGGAACCTTCCTTGTATGATCCTACTTCTACAGTTTTCCATTTTTGTTTTTAAAATGTGATTATCTTAGTCCCAAGATCCTTTATAGCAGGAGTTGGGACAATATTTATGATGTTTTGGCCAAAACACTTGCCTAACAACCTACTCAGTAGGTTGCTGCTGCTGCTAAGTCACTTCAGTCGTGTCCGACTCTGTGTGACCCCATAGACGGGAGCCCACCAGGCTCCCCCATCCCTGGGATTCTCCAGGCAAGAATACTGGAGTGGGTTGCCATTTCCTTCTCCAATGCATGAAAGAGAAAAGTGAAAGTGAAGTCTCTCAGTCTGTCTGACTGTTAGCGACCCCATGGACTGCAGCCCACCAGGCTCCTCTGTCCATTGGATTTTCCAGGCAAGAGTACTGGGGTGGGGTGCCATTGCCTTCCCCGACTCAGTAGGTTAGTGTTTGAGTTATTGTCTTTGGATCTAAGTTAAAGGACAAGCCAAAGGATTAAGTCATTGGGGAAAAAATAAACTTTTTTCACTAAATGTATACTTACTACAAATTTTTCTGTAGGAAGACTGGAGAAATATTGTGTTAAGTTGTTGAGTTAAAAATGTCATGTATTAAAACTGGAATAAATCTTAGGCTATTCTGCCCAGCTTCTTATTTGATAAATGAAGAACCTGAAGTTATAGAATAACTTACTTGTGAATGACTTGCTTGTGTTGATAAGGAATAAAATTAACTGGTTAGGATCTAATAATTTGAGAAATGTTAAAGCATTTGTAGTCTAGTAGATGGTTAATTAGTCAATCTCAAATGAAGCAGTTCTGTTTTTGATGTGGAAGTTACTGTCAGATTTTTGGAGAAATCTGATACTGTAGCGCTGGCAGATCCCAGACTTAGGATATGGGTAGTGATTTTATCACTTCAAATGGAGAAATAAATAGGCTTTGGGGGATGAAGGATGGATGGGTATGGTATGCAAGTCAGATCTGTTTCCATCAAGCCTATTTTTAGAGTCACAATATGCATAGTTATCGATTAAAACAAATACTCTTAATATGTGGGTAGTACTTTGCTACTACAGGATCTTAAGTGATAACTGAGATCTATTAAAATGAATATTTCCTTACCTGGTTTTACTAGGCAGGTGATGTACTTCTCTTTTGGCTTGATCAGAAAATGTTGTTACTGCTGGACTTTACAGAATTTACATTGCTTTTTTTAGGGAGGGTTTGTTTTTGTTTTAAAGAAACATAGCTTAGTTGCTTTAATAAAACATAATTATACACTGTGATTCAAGAATGATTCATTTACTTTAAGCACTTTTCTGCCCATGCTGCTTCTAAATACAGAGTTCATTCAATATATTGATAAGATTTGTTTCCAGATCTGCCTGAAAGGAGAAGTCAAATCATAAATTTTGATTAAACTCCAAAATACTTAGTATGTACTTTTTTCTGGCTTTTAGCAGGTTAAAGCTCAGGTCTCATCATGAGTATGTGATATCAATCTTTTATGAAAAGTTTTTTGATGGTGTAGAAATTTGTTGTGGTTCTGTGATTAAGAAACTATAACTTATTCTTTGTTCTTAACTCATTGAACTGTTATTCCCGTTTTGAATAGTGAGGATTTTTCTTATCTTAACTTTTTAAATTTGTGCCACATTCGTTGGTTTTTAGGAATCTGTACTACTAACTTTTAGTCTCAGAAACTAAATTTCAGAGAATAATCTTCGGAGTCTTTTTGCTTTTAAATTCTCAGAGCCACTGATTTGTTGGAGTGTGGGCAAAATTAAGGTAGCTCAAGGGTAGCTGCTGTGCAAATTAAAGAATGATTGGTGACTTGTTGGAAGTAATCCTTTGTCCCTTCTCAACAGGACAGAATAATAAAGACAGGATAATTTTGGCTAGGTAAGAGTTAATTTAAAATATATGTAGATTTATGTTTAAAGAAGTAACCTTTGTACAGGAGAAAGAATTATATTTAGGTTGATTTTTTTTTTTTTTAATATAGTTCTTTGTCTTAGGGGCTTAAATGGTTTCCATTTTTCTTAACTTTTTTCAGACCTTTAGTATCACAATTGTTTGTAGTGTAAGAACTTGGAAAGAGAGATTGTTTTTGTGTAAAACAAACTGGGAATCTATTGTTGCCTGGTGACTGAGTTCATTTCTTGACATTCAAATTCTAGTGCAAGATCCTGGTCATTTAAAGTCATCTTGGTTAATCCCTGTGGAAACATTCAACTAAAACTGGACTCTCATTTTCAGAAATCAGCTTGATTTCAGAAATCAAGTGTGTTATCTGTGTTTCCTGATAAGTTAGTATTTTAGATAAAGCTGTAAAAGCGGCTTTGTTCAAATTGTAATTTCTGAAAATGTTCATATACTGTGAAAAATTCACAATAATTGGTTACTAGGTTTTGCTATGCCAGTTCTTTATATTTACTTATTGTTCTCATTTTGTATTTTGTTTGGTCCTGTATTAAAAATCAGGTGTGCAAGATTAGGTGAGACCTGCACTTGGATTTGGAAAAGGCAGTTTTTTTCTGCAGTATAGCACAGTGATTAAGAACTAAAATGCCTGACTTTCCATTCAAATCCTGGCTCAGCTAATGATTGTGTAACCTTGGGTAAACTTCTGTGTTAGTTCCTTACCTGTAAAGTGAAATGTAATAAGTGTCTATTTTACAGAGTTCTTGTGATGATTAAATGAATTAGTATATATAAAAAATTTTTAGGACCGAACATGGCACATATATATTAACTGTGATGATGCAGCATCTTTTTTTAAGGCTACGTTTTTGAGGGTACTGATGAATGTTTTGATTTGTTTACATTTATACTTGAAAAGTATAGCAAAACTCCATACTGTTGCTGCCATTCTTAGAGGAGAATGTTGGAATTGAACATGGCGTCATCAGTGTTTTCACATCCTTTAGCTTTACCTGTCCTCTGCCTAACTTCCTCTTGTTAATTTCATAACTTGTTGCTCCCAAATGGCAGTCTTTCTGAATGACTGGTTTCCAGAATTTGCTGAGATCTTTGCTCTTGGGATCATTCTTTTTTCACATTGATTAAAAATCATTTACATTCTTTGTCTATTCCATTAGTCTTTGAGCTCTTTGAAGACATAAGTAGATGCTCCATATACTTTGGTAAATATTAAATTTTTTCTGTTATTAAGTTAGAAATAGTTGTAGATATCAGGTTTTTTTTCATCCATATTCCTTGCCTTTCATTGGTCCACAGCAGATTCTCTAATCTTGTATTTTGAGATTTCACTCTGTTATAATACAACACATATAGCAGAAACCAGCTCTGAGGCAGATAACTTGGATTCTGTGTTACCCAATTATCTGACCCTGAGTAAGAAACTTAACTCTGTAAGACTGATTTATTAGTAACATGTCTTACTGACTTCACAGAATTGCTGAGGAGCAACTGAAATACCATGTGAAGGTACTTTGGAAAATATAAAGTATGATACTTCAAAGAAAAATCCATTTCAAAGGCTATTAATTATCACTTGTTACAGATTAATTAAACTTCGTAGTTAGTCGGATTTTAGGAGCATTTTGTTCAGTTTAAGGGTTTTATTAAATCTTGAGTTTAAGAGTTTTATTAAATCTTAAGACAGCTTTTGGACTGAAGAGCAGCTTTTGGACTGAAAAGAAATTGCCAGAAGCCTTCCTTAAGAGTGTTTTTGTTTGGAAGAGGATTATGCCTTTGACAACTGGCAGGCTTAATTTTGTATGTGGTTCTAAAAAGGTTGGTTATTGATATGTTCTTCAGGAGAGAAGAAACTTTAGTATTTGCTTGGTTTTGTAGTTGACTTCATTGTAGACTATCTGTACCTTAATTTGTATTAATTTAGCTTTTCGAGTGGGCTTTCATAAAGAATTTAGTTTTTGATGTTCTGACTTGAGTCTTGGCGTTGTAAGATTGACATATTAAATGTGCTGAGCTAAGTTAATGTGCTCAATGATTTTTAGAAAAGAATCGTCAGATAAGCTTTGTCATCACAAGCAAATACAGTTTTCCCTGAAATTTAAGAAATACTAAGAAACTAAGATTTTAAGAACAATTTAAGAAAATGTTTGGAAATCTGCTTGGTATAATCATATTCAGGTTAGTTAAGAAAATCCGCTGTTTTTGTAGATGCCTTTTGAGCTGCTAGGTTGCAGTTTCTCAGACCCAAATGATGTGTGTTTTTGGTCATTGTGTACCTGGTGAATGGTGTTGAGTTAATCGAGCACTAATATATAAACCAAACAGTGAGAAGTGAAATGAAGTAGTGAAGCACAGCATTACTGTTGTACACATTGTCTCCATTAGTTGATAGAAGTAAACATGTTTGAGGTAATGATAGGATTCTTTTCATGGCTAATGATTTTGAGCCAGACACTATGATGTGCAGTCACCCTCCGTATCTGCAGGTTCTGCATTCACAGATTCAACTAATTGTAGATGGAAAATATACTGGAAGAGAGAAATACCAGAAAGCTCCAAAAAGCAAAAGTTGAGTTTTCTGTACTTGTAGCAACTGTGTGTATTACATTGTGCTTACAGCTATTTATATAGCGTTTACATTGTGTTAGGTATTATAAGTGCTCTGAGATGATTTAAAGTATACGGAATATATGTATAGATTAAATGCAAGTAATGCACTATTTTATAGACAGGACTTGTGCATTCCGTGGATTTTGTTATCCATGGGTGGAGGCTGGGGAGCGTCCCTGGAACCAGCCCCCTGAGGACCTTGAGGGGTGACTGTATTCATCTCTGTGGATTTTCTCTCTGCTTGGACTGGTCACTCATCCTGGGTTATGGTAGACTTGGGAAATGCAACATAACATCTCTCTAACATGCTAAAGAGTTCGTAAACACTATTGTATTTACATGCTCTTTGAACTGTCCACACACCCTTCCCACACAAATACTCAGCTGTAGGCAGTGGAGATAATTTGAAGCAGAGAAGTAGATTTGCATAAAATTAATTGTGGAGAATTATTTAAGGAGTACGAATATGTAGAGTTTAGTTTTATGTTTGAGTGTGAGATTTCTAGGGCCGGAACTAAGACAATAGAGGAGTGGAATTTTTAAATATTTAGTAGAGAAAATGAGCAGGGTTTATTGATGAAGTGGAATTTGGAGGAAAAATGAAGCACAGGCGAGAGGATGGGAATAGAAAATGGTACTGTCAACTGAGGGAGGGAATAGGAAAGAATGGAGGGTTGGCCTTTGAGGGGAAGGGCTGTAGAGATGCATTCAGTTACATGATGAGTGTGAGGTGCCTGTGATACCTCTAGGAGGAAGTTCAACCAGGCCACTGGGTACATTCCTGAAGCTCAAAAGAATGGGTCTGAGGTAGAAATAGAGGCTGTCTGTATTAGTCATCGCTGAAATAATGGAAGTACATGCAGTTATCTAAGGAAAGGATATATACGAAGAGAAACAGAGGAAAAGACAGAGAAGAATAATGGGCCTAGGGCAGAATAGCAATAATTAAAGGGTGGGCAAAGGAAAAAGGAGCCCAGGGAGACTAAACAAAACAGCAAGAGAACAGAACAGAAAGAAGAAAATTTCCAGGAAGGAATATAGCAGAGAAGTCCAATTAGCGTAGTAGTAGTTGTGGAGAGTGGATGTTAGGAAATGTAGGAAAAAAAGTGTGGAGATAAGTATAGGCTGTTGAAATTGTTTACTGTTTTTGGCTATTAAGTCATTCACAATATTCTGGATGGTACCTAAATGAGAGGGGAGGTTGCATAAGGAGGGGGCACACATAAGTATCTCTTAAGTCTCTGAGAATGTCCAATAAAGTTCTTTATCCATAAAGCCTTATGTGGCTATTTAAATTTCAGTTCAGTTCAGTCACTCAGTCGTGTCCGACTCTTTGTGACCCCATGAACTGCGGCATACCAGGCCTCCCTGTCCATCACCAACTCCCAGGGTTTACCCAAACTCATGTCCACTGAGTCAGTGATGCCATCCAACCATCTCATCCTCTGTCATCCCCTTTTCCTCCTGCCCTCAATCTTTCCCAGCATCAGGGTCTTTTCAAATGAGTCAGCTCTTCACATCAGGTTGCCAAAGCATTGGAGTTTCAGCTTCAACATTAAATTTAAGCAATTAAGATGAAACAAAAACTTTAAACTTAATTCTTCAGCTTTACTGGCCATATTTCAAGTGATCAAAGCCATGTGTGGCTACCATATTGGATGGCACATATAGAACATTTCTATCATGGCAGAAAAAATTGTGGGTTAAGTTGTGCTTTAAAAAGCAAAATAGTTTTATTGAGATACAATTCACAGCACAAAGAATATGCAGTGTGATGCTTTTATAATTGAAGTTATTTAAAAAGCTGTATTCTATTAATAATAAAATAGTATTTCCTTTTTTGGAAAAGATATACAAAGGATATTACCACAAATTCACATACTCATACAGAATTAACAATAACTAATGTTATGTCACATTCGCTCTAGATATTTGGTGATCTTACAGTTTCAGAAGAGTGGAAGATTTGCAGTGAGTTTAAAGAATGGCTGAGGAAGAAGGGCATGGCAACCCACTCCAGTATTCTTGCCGGGGAAAACCCCATGAACCCAGGAACCTGGTGGGGCATGGTCCGTGGGGTTGCAAAGAGTGGGGCATGAATGAAGTGACTGAGCACGCATGCGCAAGGGAGGTTAAGACGTAGAGACGGTAAGAGTAGGCCATTTCTTTAGACAAGTTTGAACAAATCTGGGGCAAGAAAGACTGGGTAAATAGAAGGCATGATCTTGGAGAACACAGATAGATGAGCAGGGAAAGATCTTTAAAAGTTAAAACATTGAAATATAATAATTTGTCTGCTTTCTCTGCCTCAGACAAGAGTCTGTTCTAAGCCAGTTACTGTTTTAATTTTGGTTATTCTTCATGGATAGTTAAGTCAATCCAAAATAGTTTTTCATACTTCATATGCTGTTTGTCAACTAGTTTCTATAATACTCAATTGTTGGGCATGATGTACTGATTCTTAAAACAGCTTGTTTCTCTCCTTAGGTAGTCTCCGGCATTAATGCTGCATTTGCGTGTTAATCTGGTGATACAGACTTTATTATGGGGCATCTCTGAAATGACTGTCTTTGTGTGTCACTTGAGGAAGCAGATTTCACATGAAACTATTACAAGAAAGATTCTTACACTATTCCTAGAATGTGGTTGAAATGAATGTATCTACAACAAAAAGCCTAAATAACTTCTTTAAACCCTTGTCTTTTTGAAGAGTGTTCCTTGCTAATTAAATTAATCTGGAAAAGTATTAATAAGTACTAATACTTACCTAATGGGATTTTTTTGGTGACAAGCATAGTCTTATGCCCATAGCATATTATTTGTAATTCTCAGAGGAACAGTACAAGGCAGATTTTTAAACATTTTATATTTGAGGAAACAAACGCAGGTTTAATAACATGTTTAAGATCACATGGCATCTGAGTCCTTGTTTTTTTCCACTGCAAAATACTTCAGTTAAACTAGGAAAAAGTTTGAGTTATAGTGGAATTGAATTTTTTATGTTCTGTTTAGCAATTACAGTTTGTTATTGAGCAACTTACACCTTTTATACTTTCAGTTCATGAAGTAAATAAATCTCCATTTCGGTAGCCTTTTAACCAGTTTACGTTTGTAGATGCTATAAGGAGGGAGATGGTGTGTTTATTAACTTCTTGGTGTATCCTAAGTTTTTTAGATATTACTTACATTGTTATGATATAGAGCATCTGTTTATTTTTTATTAGTTTTGTTTATTTTTAACTTTTTGGTGGCTCCCTGCGATATGCTGGATTCTAGTTTTCTAACTTCGTATCAAACCCACAGCCTTTGGGGTGGAAGTGTGGAGTCTTAAGCACTGCATCACTAGAGAAGTCCCTTGAACGTCTGTTTTAGACTTAAATCTTTGAGAAGGGATATTATTTTTAGTGGCCACTGTGCATCACATTTCCACCTGATAGAGACAGGTTGATGGTTACAGTGCCGGTTTGTCCTTAGCTGTGCAGTCATGTCCAACTCGTAGTCAAGACTACTGGAGTGGATTGCCATTTCCTTCTCTAGGGGATCTTCTCGACCCAGGGATTGAACCCAGATCTCTTGCTTGGTAGGTGGGTTCTTTACCACTGAGCCACCTGGGAAACCCCTATAGTGTTGGTAAGATCTGTCTGTTGAAAGCCATGAGTTCACTTTCATACCTCCAGTTCTAGAGTTCTTTCTAGCTTTCCCCTTTCCCATTTATATACACACCCTACTTCTGAGAGTGACAGACTTGCTTCTTATTATCCTAAATGTATGTATGAATTGGCATAATCTAGAAATACACATGTGGTCTTTGTTCCTGATTCCTAATGGAGCTCCTAAAAGCCTTGAAAGTTCCAGAAGGATGAGAGTATCTTGTGTTCTAATGAGGTGACTCTTGAGTGACTGGCTCAGAGATAGCTTCAGGGTAGGTGCTGGTCACCAGGAAGACCATGCCATGATTAGAGGGTTGGAGCTTTCAGCCCTTCTCCCACCCCCAACTTCTGGGAGTGGAGGAGGAGAGGAGCTGGAGATGGAGCTACTTATCAATGGCCAGTGATTACTCAACCATGCCTAAGTAGTAAAACCTCCACAAAACCCCCTGATTAACAGAGTTTAGAGAGCTTCTGGGTTCACAACCACTTCCAGGTGCCAGGAGGGTTGTACAATGTAGAGGGAGGGCATGGAAGCTGTGTGACCCTCCTCAGAGGCTATACCTTGCCCTGTGTATCTCTTCTGTTTGGTGGTTCCTGAGTTCTCTGAGCCACTCTGGCTAGTTCTCAAACCTGAGAAAGGGGTCCTGGAAACCCTGGATTTATTGGTTGGTCAGAAGTGTAGGTGGCAACCTGGGACTTGCCGCTAGTGTCTGAAGTGAAGGCAGTGTTGTGTGACTTAGCATCTGCGGGGGTCCCTGCTGACTCCAGGTGGTTAGTGTCAGAAATGAATTCAATCAGTAGGACACCCAGTTGGTGACCAAAGAGCTGAAACATTTGGTGGTGGTGTGAAAAACACTGTACAGTTGGTGTCAGAGAGTTGAGAATAAAAGAGTTCAGGATAGCCAGTCTCTTAGCTCCTCTGGGTTGAGGTCCCTTAGGCACCCTTCTCACTCCAGCAAGGCTATTTGAAAATTAATTCACTTTCTGTCCTTCTATATTCTCTCTGCTGCTGCTTTTGGGGATATGGTACTGCTTTTTTTAAAACCTACAGTAAAAGAGGTGACATAAATTGCTATGAATTTGCTTTGTAATTATAGAATATTGCAGTAATCCAGGAGAATTTTTCCTTCACCCACATTCATAATCATTTCCTATAAATATAGATAATGTCTGTATATAATTTCTACTGGGAATTAATTACATTAATTCCTATTAGGTTGGTGCAAAAGTCATTGCAGTTTCAGACATGAATTTTAAATCATTATAACTGGACTCAAACACATCTTTATTAGTCTAAATAGGAACCATTACAATTAGCATGTTTTTGCCAGTGAGAAGTTTATTCCTGTAGCATAAAAACAAAACAAGACCAGGAGCTGACTGTGGCTCAGATCATGAACTCCTTATTGCCAAATTCAGACTTAAATTGAAGAAAGTGGGGAAAACCACTAGACCATTCAGATATGACCTAAATCAAATCCCTTATGATTATACAATGGAAGTGAGAAATAGATCTAAGGGACTAGATCTGATAGAGCGCCTGATGAACTATGGACAGAGGTTCGTGACGTTGTACAGAAGACGGGGATCAAGACCATCCCCAGGAAAAAGAAATGCAAAAAAAACGAAATGGCTGTCTGAGGAGGCCTTACAGATAGCTGTGAAAAGAAGTGAAAAGCAAAGGAGAAAAGGAAAGATATACCCATTTGAATGCACAGTTCCAGAGAATAGCAAGGAGAGATAAGAAAGCCTTGCCTCAGCGATCAGTGCAAAGAAACAGAGGAAAATAATACAATGGGAAAGACTAGAGATCTCTTCAAGAAAATCAGAGATACCAAGGAAACATTTCATGGAAAGATGGGCTCAATAAAGGACAGAAATGGTATGGACCTAACAGAAGCAGAAGATAGTAAGAAGAGGTGGCAAGAATACGCAGAAGAACTATAAAAAAAAAGGTCTTCACGACCCATATAATCACGATGGTGTGATCACTCACCTAGAGCCAGACATCCTGGAATGTGGGCCTTAGGAAGCATCACTACAAAGCTAGTGGAGGTGATGGAATTCCAGTTGAGCTAATTCAAAGCCTAAAAGATGATGCCGTGAAAGTGCTGCAGTCAATATGCCAGCAATGGAAAACTCAGCAGTGGCCACAGGACTGGAAAAGGTCAGTTTTCATTCCAATCCCAAAGAAAGGCAATGCCAAAGAATGCTCAAACTACTGCACAATTGCACTCATGTCATACTCTAATAAAGTAATGCTCCAAGCCAGGCGTCAGCAATACATGAACTGTGAACTTCCAGAGGTTCAAGCTGGTTTTAGAAAAGGCAGAGGAACCAGAGATCAAATTGCCAACATCCGCTGGATCATCAAAAAAGCAAGAGAGTTCCAGAAAAACACCTGTTTCTGCTTTATTGACTATGCCAAGGCCTTTGACTGTGTGGATCACAATAAACTGTGGAAAACTCTGAAAGAGATGGGAATACCAGAGCACCTGACCTGCCTCTTGAGAAACCTGTATGCAGGTCAGGAAACAATAGTTAGAACTGGACATGGAACAACAGACTGGTTCCAAATAGGAAAAGGAGTATGTCAAGGCTGTATATTGTCACCCTGCTTATTTAACTTCTATGCCGAGTACATCATGAGAAACGCTGGACTGGAAGAAGCACAGGCTGGACTCAAGATTGCTGGGAGAAATATCAGTAACCTCAGATATGCAGATGACACCACCCTTATGGCAGAAAGGGAAGAAGAACTAAAGAGCCTCTTGATGAAAGTGAAAGAGGAGAGTGAAAAGTTTGGCTTAAAGCTCAACATATAGAAAACTAAGATCATGGCATCTCGTCCCATCACTTAATGGCAAGTAGATGGGGAAACAGTGTCAGACTTTATTTTTGGGGGCTCCAAAATCACTGCAGGTGGTGATTGCAGCCATGAAATTAAAAGATGCTTACTCCTTGGAAGGAAAGTTATGACCAACCTAGACAACATGTTATAAAGCAGAGACATTACTTTGCCAACAAAGGTCCGCCTAGCCAAGGCTATGGTTTTCCAGTAGTCATGTATGGATGTGAGAGTTGGACTATAAAGAAAGCTGAGCACCAAAAATTGATGCTTTTGAACTGTGGTGTTGGAGAATACTCTTGAGAGTCCCTTGGTCTGCAAGGAGATCATTGGGAGGACTGATGTTGAAGCTGAAACTCCAATACTTTGGCCACGTGATGCGAAGAGCTGACTCATTGGAAAAGACCCTGATGCTGGGAAAGGTTGAGGGCAGGAGGAGAAGGGAATGACAGAGGATGAGATGGTTGGATGGCATCACCGACTCAATGGACATGAGTTTGGGTAAACTCCAGGAGTTGGTGATGGACAGGGAGGCCTGGCGTGCTGCGGTTCATGGGGTCACAAAGAGTCGGACACGACTGAGTGACTGAACTGAACTGTAGTGTAAAAATCCATGTTTCAGGATTCAGCTCATTCTTGGAAAGCATTTTTTGCCTCCTGCTGGTTGTGGAAGCGTTTTCCCTGAAGAAAGTTGTTGAGATGCTTGAAGAAGTGGTAGTTGGTTAGCAAGAGGTCAGGTTAATATGGTGGATGGTAGCCCAGGTGATTCAACTTTGGAAGTGTTGGTCGGGCCATGTGCAGTTGGTGGTGGTGTGGAGAAGAATTGGGCCTTTTCTGTTGACCAGTGTTGGCTGTAGGTGTTGCAGTTTTTGGTGCATCTCATTAATTTCCTGAGCATGTCTCAGATGTTGTAGTTTCACCGGGAATCAGAAAGCTGTAGTGGGTCAGTCGGGCAGCAGACCACCAAACAGTGACCACGCCCTTTTTTCTGGTGCACATTTGGCTTTGGGAAATGCTTTGGAGCTTCTTTGTCCAGCCACTGAGCTGGTCTTCATCGACTGTCGTATGCAGTCCGCTTTTTGTCGCGTGTCACAATCCAATCGAGAAATGGTTCATTGTTGTGTAGAATAAGAGAAGATGACACTTCAGAATGCTGACTTCAATTTCTGGTCAGCTCAGGAGGCACCTACTTATCAGGCTTTTTCATCTTTCCAATTTGCTTCAAATGCCAAATGACCATAGACTGGGTTGAGTTCTTGGGCAACTTCTCTTGTAAGAGGATCAGCTTCAATGACAGCTTTTAATTGATCATTGTCAACTTCCCATGGCCAGTCACTGTGCTTCTCATCTTCAAGACTCTATAGTTTCCTTTGCAAAACTTCTTGAACCACCACTGTACTGCACCTTTGTTAGCAGTTCCTGGGCCAAATGTGTTCTTGATGTGAGTTATCTCTGCTGCTTTATGACCTGTTTTGAACTTGAGTAAGAAAATTGCTCGAAATCGCTTTTTGTTTAACATCATTTCCATAATCTAAAATAACCTTGTTAAAAGTCTGTAGCAAAAAAAAAAAAAGAGAAATATGCATTAAAATAGTGTATAACATAGCCACATTTATTTAAGAATGTATTCCAATATCAAGTGGCAAATTTCAACAATGCAAAAAATGGCAATTACGTTTGCACCAACTTAATCTCTAGTGTTTTTTTCAGTCTTTTTCTGATGAAAATTTAGCATCCAAATTAATATATTCTGAGTATAAAAAAGAGCTTCCCTGGTGGCTGTATATAAAAAAAGACTCATTGGATTTTGAAGACTTTATATATTTTTTTAAGTTAAAATATTCCAATTAAATGATAATGTTTGGGTATACTGAGGAAATAAATATTACTTTTTTCTTTTTAAAATATGGCTACATGAAAATTGAAAATTGAAATATTGCAGCATAGTTCACATATTTCTCTTGGCTACCACTGACCTAGACTAGTCTGTTAAAATGTTGTAAGAGAGCTGATGCTGCAGTAAATTAAGTTTACTGCTTCCTTTTAAAAAAAATATCTTAGCACCTTNACAGGCCTTTGACTGTGTGGATCACAATAAACTGCGTAAAATTCTGAAAGAGATGGGAATACCAGAGCACCTGACCTGCCTCTTGAGAAACCTGTATGCAGGTCAGGAAACAATAGTTAGAACTGGACATGGAACAACAGACTGGTTCCAAATAGGAAAAGGAGTATGTCAAGGCTGTATATTGTCACCCTGCTTATTTAACTTCTATGCCGAGTACATCATGAGAAACGCTGGACTGGAAGAAGCACAGGCTGGACTCAAGATTGCTGGGAGAAATATCAGTAACCTCAGATATGCAGATGACACCACCCTTATGGCAGAAAGGGAAGAAGAACTAAAGAGCCTCTTGATGAAAGTGAAAGAGGAGAGTGAAAAGTTTGGCTTAAAGCTCAACATATAGAAAACTAAGATCATGGCATCTCGTCCCATCACTTAATGGCAAGTAGATGGGGAAACAGTGTCAGACTTTATTTTTGGGGGCTCCAAAATCACTGCAGGTGGTGATTGCAGCCATGAAATTAAAAGATGCTTACTCCTTGGAAGGAAAGTTATGACCAACCTAGACAACATGTTATAAAGCAGAGACATTACTTTGCCAACAAAGGTCCGCCTAGCCAAGGCTATGGTTTTCCAGTAGTCATGTATGGATGTGAGAGTTGGACTATAAAGAAAGCTGAGCACCAAAAATTGATGCTTTTGAACTGTGGTGTTGGAGAATACTCTTGAGAGTCCCTTGGTCTGCAAGGAGATCATTGGGAGGACTGATGTTGAAGCTGAAACTCCAATACTTTGGCCACGTGATGCGAAGAGCTGACTCATTGGAAAAGACCCTGATGCTGGGAAAGGTTGAGGGCAGGAGGAGAAGGGAATGACAGAGGATGAGATGGTTGGATGGCATCACCGACTCAATGGACATGAGTTTGGGTAAACTCCAGGAGTTGGTGATGGACAGGGAGGCCTGGCGTGCTGCGGTTCATGGGGTCACAAAGAGTCGGACACGACTGAGTGACTGAACTGAACTGTAGTGTAAAAATCCATGTTTCAGGATTCAGCTCATTCTTGGAAAGCATTTTTTGCCTCCTGCTGGTTGTGGAAGCGTTTTCCCTGAAGAAAGTTGTTGAGATGCTTGAAGAAGTGGTAGTTGGTTAGCAAGAGGGCAGGTTAATATGGTGGATGGTAGCCCAGGTGATTCAACTTTGGAAGTGTTGGTCGGGCCATGTGCAGTTGGTGGTGGTGTGGAGAAGAATTGGGCCTTTTCTGTTGACCAGTGTTGGCTGTAGGTGTTGCAGTTTTTGGTGCATCTCATTAATTTCCTGAGCATGTCTCAGATGTTGTAGTTTCACCGGGAATCAGAAAGCTGTAGTGGGTCAGTCGGGCAGCAGACCACCAAACAGTGACCACGCCCTTTTTTCTGGTGCACATTTGGCTTTGGGAAATGCTTTGGAGCTTCTTTGTCCAGCCACTGAGCTGGTCTTCATCGACTGTCGTATACAGTCTGCTTTTTGTCGCGTGTCACAATCCAATCGAGAAATGGTTGATTGTTGTGTAGAATAAGAGAAGATGACACTTCAGAATGCTGACTTCAATTTCTGGTCAGCTCAGGAGGCACCTACTTATCAGGCTTTTTCATCTTTCCAATTTGCTTCAAATGCCAAATGACCATAGACTGGGTTGAGTTCTTGGGCAACTTCTCTTGTAAGAGGATCAGCTTCAATGACAGCTTTTAATTGATCATTGTCAACTTCCCATGGCCAGTCACTGTGCTTCTCATCTTCAAGACTCTATAGTTTCCTTTGCAAAACTTCTTGAACCACCACTGTACTGCACCTTTGTTAGCAGTTCCTGGGCCAAATGTGTTCTTGATGTGAGTTATCTCTGCTGCTTTATGACCTGTTTTGAACTTGAGTAAGAAAATTGCTCGAAATCGCTTTTTGTTTAACATCATTTCCATAATCTAAAATAACCTTGTTAAAAGTCTGTAGCAAAAAAAAAAAAAGAGAAATATGCATTAAAATAGTGTATAACATAGCCACATTTATTTAAGAATGTATTCCAATATCAAGTGGCAAATTTCAACAATGCAAAAAATGGCAATTACGTTTGCACCAACTTAATCTCTAGTGTTTTTTTCAGTCTTTTTCTGATGAAAATTTAGCATCCAAATTAATATATTCTGAGTATAAAAAAGAGCTTCCCTGGTGGCTGTATATAAAAAAAGACTCATTGGATTTTGAAGACTTTATATATTTTTTTAAGTTAAAATATTCCAATTAAATGATAATGTTTGGGTATACTGAGGAAATAAATATTACTTTTTTCTTTTTAAAATATGGCTACATGAAAATTGAAAATTGAAATATTGCAGCATAGTTCACATATTTCTCTTGGCTACCACTGACCTAGACTAGTCTGTTAAAATGTTGTAAGAGAGCTGATGCTGCAGTAAATTAAGTTTACTGCTTCCTTTTAAAAAAAATATCTTAGCACCTTCCTTTTTGTGGTTTCTTTCATTAGCACCCTTTGCAAAGCATAATTCTTTTGCTCTTGCTGAACACAGAAATTTCGGTTTTTAATGTCTTTTCTTTTTGGCTTGTGGTGCTTTTAATATCTGATTATTATGAAAATTGCCATCAAGTTCATTAAAATTTTATCTTGTCCTTTGTTATTTACCAACATGTCTATATCAGAAATATTTCTTGTGATCTTACTCTTTGAGTACTTTAGTTGTTGCAAGGAGAATGTTAGAAGTCAGTTTTTCAGCAAATATCTTGAAATATTTTCTGTAAATATTTTATTTCAAATAAAATGCATGTTTGGATGTATATTGAATGTGTAAACTTGATGCTTTATTTATATTCTTTGATAATTAATAGCCACTGTAGTTTCTTTACGTTGTTGGCTAATTTAGTGTCCATATTCCTAGTTTAATGATATTGATAAATAGGTTGCATTGATTTATTGGTATCTTTTACTTATAAAAAGAGACATTATTTATGGTTCAACAACTTATTTGCATTAAGTTTCTCCAAAATACTTAATGTTTTGATTAATTGTTCCCATTCAGTAAAGGAGGTTGAAAAGATTAGTGAAGATATAGCTACCTGCTTTAATAAAGTTGTAAAATATTTGAGATAGCAAGACAAAGCTTTTCAAACTCTGTATGGTAGTTTAATGACCATGGAAACCAGTTTTCCTTTTTGTTGTAGAAGGACGTTTTGGTAGTCATTTTTTAGAGCTACCTGTTAATTTGATTTTGACTCCATTATCTGAATTATAAGCTTAATTTATTTCCGCCATAGATTTTACAACCTTCCTTAAGTCACAGACAAAAAAAGGCTTACAAGAAAGTTTTATAAAAGTAATACATTCTCATAAAAATCAGTAAATTAGAGGGCAAAGAGGAAATATAAATTACCTGGAATGTGTCACTTCATCTACAGATAAGCATTGTTAGGATTTCTAACAGTCTAATTTCTGTGTGTTTGATTTTTGTTTTTATAGCGGTGATCACATTGTATGGTCCTACAGTTTGCTAGTTTTATTGCATAGCAGAAACGTTTTCCTTAAACATTTGGGGTTTTTAGATCAACCAGCAAATTCTGTTCATAGTCATAATTGGTGTGTGTGTTAATGTCGCTGTTAATATACTGTTAAGGTCACATAGTTTTCCTGATTTATATAGAAAAGAGCATTTCTTATGTTAAAAATTTGAAATTTTAGATTAAAAACTACTAAATATTCAGATAAAAATATTTGTGCACTGCTGCAATTGTTTTTGATACTTTTTAACCACTGTACCTGCAGTAATGACATCAGTTTTGGAACTCATATTTTAATTGTAAGTTAGCATGTAAAACACTTGAATTCCTACTTCAGTATGTATTAATTTTTTTTAATTCTCAATAAGAGAAAATTAGGATGTTTGGCTCACAAATACCTACATTTAGTGACGGCTAAATCTCGGAAACCGATCATTGATGGATTTGATCACTCTGAACAGAAGTTTAAAAGTCATACATATTAAGTTGATACATTGCAAAGCTGATTAGTTTTTCACCTTCAGCCTTTGTCAAGAGATTAGCAGAGAGTTCATTCACGGCCTCTTATGATTTGGGGCATGGTCAGAGTATTATTTTAAATCAGGCATTTGCTTCTAGAACAGTTACTATGGTTGAGAAGTTTGTAAAAGTTCAGTATTAGGGGGTTTAATAACAGTACATTGAAAGTTCTTTGAGGAAGTTTAGTTTTGTACATTGACTAAATTACAGGGGGAAAAGCCTTAGTGTGCTTTTTTTTTTTTTTTTTTTTACTTCCTACCTACTTCAGATAAATCTGCTTCCTTTATTTAAAGTTTTAGCAAAGTCTACTCCCAAGCTACTGTAGAGCTCTACAGAGAAGTTTTTAAAGTACAGGAAATTCTTAATGCATTTAAAGTGCACTGCTTCCTAATTGTTTTTTCCATTATACAAGTTGTGTATGCTCAAAGACATCTTAGAGGATAGGGAAAAATTGAAACTAAAATAACCCTGCTGAAATTCCATCACTAAAAAAGTAATGCTGATGTATCATTTTGGAATACTTTCCTTTTGTTTCTCCCTGCCCAAGGTGGGTTTTGTATTTATTCAACAAATATCTACTGATAAATTCTTATGTGCCAGGTACTTAGTTGGCAAATAGAGGAAAAATCCTGCCCTCATGGAACTTATGTTCTGCTGGGGTCATAGGTGTGTGTGTGTGACCATCCTGTTCACTGGTATAATTGCTTTTGCTTCTTAGTACTGCTGCATATGCTTTTGTGATGTCAGTTTCAGAACTGACATTTTGATCCTAAGTTAGTATGTACAACACTTGAATGACATGCTCCTTTATATTAAGCCTGGAAGGTTCTTTTGAAGGCCAAGTTACAGGGACTGTTGGATAATAGGATCTTCTCTAGAATTTTCTGAGGCAAAGTTTCCATCATTTTCTCTCTCCTTACCAGCTCACCTCCCAGTCAGTATAAGGGTACTGATAATGGTCTGGTGAACCCTCCTGTCCCCTTCTTCCCCTTCCATCTCTACCTCCTCAAACTCCTTCTCAGTGCTTTCACCACCCTTGCTTCTGGTGTCTCTTTGGGCTCTGCTTTCTCAAACAGAACCCAGTTGAAGGGATTGTCTTCTAATTGCTGGTTCTAAAATAACACAAAAGACCTGGAGGCTAGGGACTTCAAAGGCTGGGAATTGAGGCAAAGAATGTACCTATTGCTTTGTAAACAAAACACAAATTAATACCTCAGATTTCACTGTTCAGAACTATTTTCTTAATATTAAATTCAGAAATGGAATTACTGGTTCTGAGAGTATGAACATTTATGTACTTTCTACACATGGCGAGATTATTTTCCAAAAGAGATTTGGTGATCTCAATGATGCTTCTGCCGTTATTATCATGAAACTCTCATTGCTTTATATTTTATGTCTTCAGAACTTGACTTTATTCTGTTTTCATTACTTTTTAATTGTAGCAGGTCTTCCCTCCGAAGTTAGGTAACTATTTCTAATTTCTTATTTTTCTTTTCTTAGTATTAGAATTTGTTGTATTGTGAACATATTTATACTGTAGCATTAAGATTCAAATTTTAATTTATACAGATTTTTGACAAATGTATAGCTTCTCATCAGTGTTTAAAATTTTACTTTTGCAGTCACATTAGTGGTTATTTCCTCATTTCTATTTTCTTATAGTATTTAGAGAGTAAATTAAGGCATTACTTAATGTGATGAGTTAAATGGCACATCAGGTAATACTTTTGTGACAGTGATTTTTAATTCAGTTTGCTTTAGATTTCTGTGTTTTTATGACATAGTTGTGTTTTCATTAGCAGTTCCTTCTAGGGTCTACTTTTTACCGACCAGGCACTGTGTTTTATATACACTCTCATTTAGTTCTTGTGACACATAGAGATCAATCACCATTTGCAGGTGAAGAGACTGGAAATTAAATAATTGGCCCAGATCACAACTGGCAAGTGATGGAAGTAGGAGTTGAGTCCAAGTCATTCTTGTTTCTGTTTTTTTCTTTTTGTTCTTGTTTTAAAAGCCAGTATGTTTCTCTTCAAACTTTATAATTACCTAGTAGTGCACATTAAAATGGATACTGTAGGTTGTCTGTGTGTGACCCAAAAGCCAAATTGGTAATTTTCCAGTTTTTAACCTGGTGTTTGATGTTGTATCTTAAGTACATGAGGTCAAAGTTGAATCTCAATGTATTGTTCTTGCTTTGTATGGAATTTGTAACAGGGCAGGCGCTTTGGGAGAGAAATTACTTATTTTCCAAGGACTTCCAAAAGGCAGTAAAAGAAAACGAGATACAGGATGCTTGGGGCTGGTGCACTGGGATGACCCAGAGAGATGATATGGGGAGGGAGGTAGGAGGGGGGTTCAGGGTTGTGGTGGATTCATGTCAATGTATGGCAAAACCAATGCAGTATTGTAAAGTATTATAAAAAAAAGGAAAATTGGGTTTAGAAAAGAATATGGACTATAGAAAATTAATTGGTAATCCTGTATTTGAGAGTCATAATTGTTGACTAGAATGCAAAGACCTAGTCATACAAAGTAGGTGCTTATTCAGAAGAAATGTGGAAGGTAAAGGCCTGGATTACATGACTATAGATGGCTTAGCAGTAAAGAATTGGCTTGTCAATGCAGGACACAAGGGTTTGGTCCCTGGGTTAGGAAGATCCCCTGGAGGAGGAAGTGGCAACCCACTCCAGTATCCTTGCCTGGGAAATCCCATGCACAGAGGAACCTGACGTGCTACATAGGGTCTCAAGAGTCAGACGTGGCTGAACAACTGAGCATGCGTGTGCACAAATATAACATAAACCTAGAAAAATTGACATACTGTGACTGTCATACCAGATGAGTAATTTGTTAAAAAGTGGTTTTTTGAAATTGGAAGGAACCACTCTATGTGATTAAGGTTTAGGATTATGAATGATTTAATAATGTAGGACAGGACATACCCACTTTGTAAAGAGATTAACATAACCAAACTATGGAAAAATAAAAGATTTTTAAAGAAACACTAGGAATATATATTCTAAACTGCAAAACAAAAATTTTAAATTCTTAGTGATACTGGTAGTAGTCTAGTAACAGGAGAAGGCAGTGGCACCCCACTCCAGTACTCTTGCCTGGAAAATCCTGTGGACAGAGGAGCCTGGTAGGCTGCAGTCCTTAGGGTTGCTAAGAGTTGGACACGACTGAGCGGCTTCACTTTCCCTTTTCACTTTCATGCATTGTAGAAGGAAATGGTAACCCACTCCAGTGTTCTTGCCTGGAGAATCCCAGGGAGAGGGGAGCCTGGTGGGCTGCCATCTATGGGGTTGCATAGAGTTGGACACAACTGAAGTGACTTAGCAGCAGCAGCAGTCTAGTAACAGGTATAACTTCTCCCTAGTAACAGGGTGAACCCCACCACAGGGCCAGAGTGGGGTTCAAAAAATATTACTATCAAAATCACATATTGCCAGGAAATTAAAATTTAGGAAAATTTTGGAACTGAGGGAGGAATAAACGAGAGAGGACTAAGCAACAGTGGGGAATACTGTTGGAGGACTGGAAATTGGCAGTTCTGCCTATTTCTATAAAACGGAAAATGGATTGATTCCTCCTCCTGCCCCACCCCTGTATTCAGGAGGATAGCATTCTTTCCTGTTAAAACTGCCACTGATTATATACTTTTCCTGATAGTGATGATCATATTGTCAGCTCTCTCAAACGAGTTGAACACTATACTTATTTTTGTTATATTTTAGAAAAATTAGTATGTGAACTTTAGCAACTCTTTTATTTGCATATGAGGAATTCCCTGCTGGGAAAATAAGGTATGATGCTGTGAATATAATTTTAAAATATACACATACATATATTTATAAATTCTCTTTCACTTGATATTCTAAGAGAAAAATCCATATACAGTCTTGTGAATTGAATGGACTGGAATAAAAATACTGTTTTTAAAAATATCTCTACCACTACCCTGGAAGTTTGAGAAGTAAAGAATAACTAAGACATTTCCTTTTGTTTGAGTGTGAAGGACACTACTTCAGTCAACTCCCATTTTCTCTTCCCTGCATTTGTTTGAAATATTCTATGTACAACACTAATTTGACTACTCAGGGTAAGACTCAGAAATCAGAAGAAATAACTTCCGATCTCAACCATTCCCAGTGTTGAGCAGTTTGTTAAATCTGGAATTTTGATGTTAATCATTAATAGAATTGTTTAAGGGTGAGCAGTTAATATTCTTTATAGAAATAATTTTGAGGTATCTTTTTTTGGGATTCCTTGCAGATGATATTATGACTCTATGGCTATTAGGAGGAGGGATGTGGAGATGAGTCATTGCTTGTATGGCCACTCCGGTATGGAGTGGTGGTGATCTGCCCACCACCGGCAGGATTCAGTGTTTCTTGCTCTTTGTAGAGAGATCATTCTTGTTTAGACTGCAGTCCTTGAGTGTTTCTTTTCTTACTGACTCAGTTGATGATTTGTTAGTAGATGGGAAGTCTTTTGTATTTACATCCAGGTTTATTGTTTTGAATGAGACCACTTAAAATATTTATGTTACATACTGAGTGAGATGCACAGATTACCAAAAACCCCGATTTAAATTTTGTAGTACTTTGCTTCTAAAATTGGGACAGAATGTAGAAGTTCAGGAAAATTTCATTTGTATTGTGGCCCTGGCCATGCATTTTCCAAAGCAGTGAGCTGCATTCGTAACCCTAGTGTGTTGCATGCACTGCTGAGCATAATGGGAAAAGGAAAGTGCCATAAAAAGCTAAGTACCAGGTAACTAGCTGGGGAAAACTCTTAATGGGAGAGCTGGTGTGGTCATTAATCCACTAGAAGAGTGCTTGAGGAAATGGCTGCATGTGTTAAACTGCAGTTTCTTTTGGTTATTAGAAACCAAAATAGGAAATTCAGAATTAGCACTTACATACTGATAACATTTTTCCTGCTGCCTAATACAGTGCAAAGAGAATTAAAATGGGAAACTTGGTTCTAATGCTAACTGTAGAAGAATGACCTTGGGTGAGTATGTTGTCTTCCTGATAAAATGAGTGGTGAAATTGTTTAAGGGTCCTTTCAGCTTTCGCTTGTTGCCTTAAATGTGCTTCGTTTCTGCATGAACAATCAAGAAGGAAGATTTTTACTTTGAGCCTGATTTCCCCGACAACTCCTCTAGTCACTTGATGCCTAGTCGATTTGCTATACACAGACTGCACTGCAGTGCTTTCAAACCTTTTTGTGTGATAGTCACTCAGTCCTGTCTGACTCTTTGTGACCCTCATGGACTGTAGCTCTCCAGGCTCCTCTGTCCATGAGATTTTCCAGACAAGAATACAGGATTGGGTTGCCATTTCCTTCTCGAGAGGATCTTCCCAACCCAGGGATTGAACCCCAGTCTCCCTCATTGGAGACAGACTCTTTACCGTCTGAGCTACCAGAGAAGATTCCTTTTTAACTTTTAAAGATTTCTAACCTTTTTAACTGAGCTCTGTTCTAAGAAATACATTTTACATTCAGACCAGGTGCATACACATTTTAAATGACAGAAGTTTGACAAATTACCTTACCAGTGAAGAGTTATGTATCTCTTCAGTTTCACCTGTGTGTGTGTGTGTGATTTACAGTGTACTCTTTAAAAACACTTTATTTAAAGTATAAACTTGAAACTGGTTTTTTTTTTTTATAAATAAACTGAATTAGTTAAATCAAGCAGTAAGTTGTTGATAAATATTTTCCCCAAAATGAAAAATATAGTGGCTGTATGAATTTCAGCTCCTGCTGGTAACGCAAGCTCTGAATATAGTGTTCATTCTTAGGGAGGAGCTGATAATGATTTTTCATAACAGTTGAAGTTAGGCATATGTAAAATCTATAGTTGCTTAGTCTTCAGTGCAGATAATTTAATGATCTGTTAGTTCTGTTTCAGCTTTTTCTTTAGTCCTTTATTAATAGATTGGCATTAGCTATGACACAAACTGGTGGCATGAAAACGCTTAAGCACCTTTTTTTGCGTTTGAGTTTTTAAAGGTATTCGTAGAAGACACATATATAATTTTAATGCATACATGTGCTGCTATTTTAAATAAGTTCTTTCCTTTTGGGTTCTAACCCTCAAGAGAGGTAGAGAGAGAGATTTAACTCAAACTTGCCAGTCTTTTAGTCCTGTCAGATTCCTTCTCTCCCCATCCTTCTGCTCCCAGGTTTGGGTTTTTATGGAATTTGTGGCTTACTTTTTTAATGTAAGGATTAAAATGAAGTTCTCTCAGAATATACTTAATATTGGTGACTCTGGACCATATCCTTAAATTCTAAGTCTTTTTCCTCATCTCAGAATGATAATTTGTATACTTGACTGGGTTTGGTTTTTTTTGGACTGGGTTATTTTAAATATCAAAGAAATAATGGCAGTATACTCATAGTACAGTGTGATATTTTATGTAATTAAAAATCATTATCATATGCTTCTCTGTTGGCTCAGACAGTAAAGAATGTCTCTGCAATGTGGGAGCCCTCGGGTGGGAAGATCCCCTGGAGAAAGGAATGGCAACCCACTCCAGTATTCTTGCTTGGAGAATTCCATGGACAGAGCAGCCTGGCAAGTACAGTCCGTGGGGTCACAAAGAGTTGGACACAACTGAGAGACTAACACACACACAATATGGAAATTGACTTCTGAGGTTAGACTTTGGAAATTAACTTCTGAGGTTTTTGATTGGAAGTGACCCTGAAAGTTCATGACCTAATTTTCATTTCATTGAGTCTTGGATTTGAATCCTGAGAGAAAATTGTATAGTAGCAGTTAACATAGCTAACTATTTAATCTAGCTAACTATTTAATCTAGTGGCTCTGTAACAGTACCACTTTACATGTTCTGTAGTATATCATTTCATTCAGTTCTTTAAGTAACCCTGTATGTAGTATCTTGTCATTTCTGTTTTATAGATGAGAAAACCAAGGAAAATATTTGGTGGAATAAAGTTTCTAAAATTGAGGATCCTCCTATGGGGCTTTGGTGTATGTCATTGAGTATATCATTGTGGGGTTCCTAAGTCAGTGAAATTGATGAGAATTTAGATGTAGAAGTAAAATTCAAGGAAAATGTCATGGAAGTGAAATTTAAGGAAAACAGGATGGAAGTAAAATTGTAGTGAGAGACTTCATTTTAATTATATTTATGTATGATAACGGGGAAGGCAATGGGACCCCACCCCAGTACTCTGGCCTGGAAAATCCAATGGACAGAGTAGCCTGGTGGGCTGCAGTCCATGGGGTCGCTAACAGTCAGACAGACTGAGAGACTTCACTTTCACTTTTCTCTTTCATGCATTGGAGAAGGAAATGGCAACCCACTCCAGTATTCTTGCCTGGAGAATCCCAGGGATGGGGGAGCCTGGTGGGCT
>SJYX01024219.1:339447-471572 GCA_006410675.1 Oreotragus oreotragus
CTCCCACCTCCCACCCCACATCTTCCCTCCAGATCATCCCCATACACCAGCCCCAAGCATCCTGCATCCTGCATTGAACATAGACTGGCAATTCATTTCTTACATGATAGTATACATATTTCAATGCTATTCTCCCAAATCATCCCTCCCTCTCCCTCTCCCTCTCCTTCTCCCTCAGAGTCCATAAGTCCGCTCTACACATCTGTATCTTTTTTGCTGTCTTGCATGCAGGGTCCTCATTACCATCTTTCTAAATTCCATATATATGTGTTAGTATACTGTATTGGTGTTTTTCTTTCTGGCTTACTTCACTCTGTATGAATGTTGAGTTTTAAGCCAACTTTTTCACTCTACTCTTTCACTTTCATCAAGAGGCTCTTTAGTTCTTCTTCGCTTTCTGCCGTAAGGGTGGTGTCATCTGCATATCTGGGGTTATTGATATTTCTCCCAGCGATCTTGATTCCAGCTTGTGATTCATCCAGCCTGGCATTTCACATGATGTACTCTGCATGGAAGTTAAATAAGCAGGATGACAGTATACAGCCTTGACATATTCTTTCCCAGTTTGGAACCACTCTGTTGTTCCATGTGCAGTTTTTACTGTTGTTGTTTTTTGTCCTGCATACAGGTTTTTTAGGAGGAAAGTAATGTGGTCTGGTATTCTCATCTCTTGAAGAATATTCCACAGTTTATCGTGATCCACACACTCAAAGGCTTTTAGCATTGTCAATGAAGCAGATATTTTTTCGGAATTCCCTTGCTTTTTCTGTGATGCAGCATATGTTGGCAATTTCATCTCTGCTTCCTCTGCCTTTTCTAAAACCAACTGGTACATCTGTAAGTTCTTGGTTCATATACTGTTGAAGCCTGGGTTGAAGGATTTTGAGCATAATCTTGCTGACATGTGAAATGAGTGCAAGTGTACATTCTTTGGCATTGCCTTTCTTTGGGATTGAAATGAAAAATCTTTTCCAGTCCTGTGGCCACTGCTGAGTTTTCCAAATTTGCTGGCATATTGAGTGCAGCACTTGAACAGCATCATCTTTTATGATTTGAAATAGCTCAGCTGGAATTCTACCACCTCCACTAGTTTTGTTTGTAGTGATGCTTCCTAAAGCCCACGTGACTTCATAGTCAAGGATGTCTGGCTCTAGGTAAGTGATCACACCATTGTGGTTAACTGGATCATTAAGAGCTTTTTTGTATAGTTCTTTTGTGTGTTCTTGCCATCTTTTTAAAATCTTTTTTGCTTCTGTTAGATCCTTCTGTTTTTGTCCTTTGTTGCGCCTATCTTTGTATGAAATGTTTGTTCCCTTGGTATCTCCGATTTTCTTAAAGAGATCTCTAGTCTTTCTCATTCCATTGTTTTCTTTCTTTGTGTTGGTCACTTGAGAAGGCTTTCTTATCTCTCCTTGGTATTTGCTGAAACTTTGCCTTCAGTTGAGTATATCTTTCCCTTTTTCCTTTGCCTTTTGCTTGTCTTCTTAGCTATTTTAAGACCTCCTCAGACAACCACTTTGTCTTCCTGCATTTCTTGATCATTCTGTCATCATAACTTGTCATAAAATGGTGAGCCATTTTAGTTTTCAAATATTTATTATTTGTGAAAAATATTGAGTGGGGCAGATAAACTTGTCTGTTTTGTAGCTTATTTAGCACAGAACATTGTACTAAAGTATATAACATTAACTATTAATATGATTGGGCTTCCCTGATGGCTCAGATGATAAAGAATCTGCCTGCAGTGCAGGAGACCTGGGTTTGATCCCTGGGTTGGGAAGACCCCCTGGAGAAGGAAATGGCAATCCACTCCAGTATTCTTGCCTGGGAAATCCCAGGGACAGAGGAGCCTGGCAGGCTACAGTCTTTGGCATTGCAAAGAAAGAGTCGTACACAACTGAGCAACTAACACACATTTAAATGACTAATGTGTCCTTTCCTGATCATTTTCTCTCCATTTCTAATCTTAAATTGCAAGAGTGTTGGCTGTTTTTAGTCTTTGTATTTTTATACATGTGGTGATACAAGAATCATTTGTTGGTCCAGGTTTAAATACGCGTCATAATATCCCACTTATTGGCTTCAGTTGGGAATAGCAGTTTGATTTTACTCAGACTTGTAGCCAGAGTGCCCACAATGGAAGAGAAGAACTGTGGGATTTCCCATTATACTGAACTGTCTGTCTTCCTAAGGACAGGAACTTTCTTAACTATCGGGGTAAATCTGAAACACTGCTACTTCCTACCTCCCCCTGCAAGAGTTTGTCAAGGATGTTTTCTGGAGGAAGAAATCAGCCACGTGAAGGCGGGGAGGGAAATACATGTGTGTACAGGCTGAGGAAGAGCAAAGATGTAAAGGTGAAAGAGCTTGGCACAGAACCATAGTAATTTTACTTCTGGTTAGTAAGACTTTTTTTTTTCTTATTATTTTTGTAATCTGTGACTCTTGTAGGAGAAAACCATACAAATAGGAATAAATTTGAATTGTTTAATAATAAAGCTGTATGCAGATGTATACAACAGAACCTGAAAGTTTCTCCTTGTCTGGGCTGTCCTGCTTTCACTTCTTTTCCCGGAGGCAACCATGTATTTTGTACATTTTCATATGCTTCTGGTTCTCCACCCCTTTGCACAAATACATATTCATTTTTTAAAAATCGTAACCATTTTTCTGTGACTTTTCTGTCCTTGTGGAGTTTTTATGGAAGTCTGAGGAAAAGAGACATGATTTGGATTCAGATTCCAGCTAGGTCATTAAAAGCCTCCATTTTCTTCATTTGTAAGATGAAGATAATGATAGCATCTCCCTTTTAGGGTTGATACACAGATTAAATGGGACTACATATGGACTGTTGAGCATGGTAACTAGTTCTTGGTGAGTAATACATTGTAATTAAGAAGGCCAGGACACTTTTGTGTCATTCTCCTATAGCTAAGGAATAAACTTGACGCATTGGAGCACAGACAGCCCTCTCCATCTAAAGAATAAAATGTCTGGGGTCTAGCAATGATGGTGGTTGCCAAGTGATTAAAGGGATGTCTCATGAAGAACAAATCAGACCTTTTCTTTGTGGTTTTTAGAATCATTGAGATACCAGATTGTCAGCTGTCTATGAAAGAGCTGTTTAAGGCATAGCTTAGCAAAGTTGGATGACCTGAAAAGTCTATAAAATTATGAGGGAGAATGTGTTATTATATTGGTCTCCCTGTTTGTTAAAATGAAACATGTACAAGAGAACTAAGTAGTAAATTTAGGATAAAAATAAGGTTACTGTCATAAAATATACTAAGAAAAAATGGTTGATTTCCTTTAGAAAAGATTATGGAAAGAATCCTAAAACCATAATATCATTCATGTAAATCCTTTAAAAAATTTTTATCAGCCTCTATTAACTTGGAATAATTGGTTCTCATGAGCATCCTTTTTGTTTTTACCTTTTCTCTGCCATTTGTTGTGTTGGGCTGTTTGTTAATGGACCCTTGTAAATGTTTTCCTGCTTTGGGGAATGTTCTGATTTTTACGCCTGTTTTTTTTTTTTCCTATTCTCTCTCTCTCATTTTTTTGGGGGGCATATTTATTTGTATGGTGGAAGGACCGATGCTGAAGCTGAAACTCCAGTACTTTGGCCACCTGATGCGAAGAACTGACTCATTTGAAGAGTAACCCAGATGCTGGGAAAGACTGAAGGCGGGAGGAGAAGGGACAACAGAGGATGAGATAGTTGGATGGCATCACCGACTCAATGGACATGANGAAGCTGAAACTCCAGTACTTTGGCCACCTGATGCGAAGAACTGACTCATTTGAAGAGTAACCCAGATGCTGGGAAAGACTGAAGGCGGGAGGAGAAGGGACAACAGAGGATGAGATAGTTGGATGGCATCACCGACTCAATGGACATGAGTTTGAATAAACTCCGGGTGTTGGTGATGGGCAGGGAGGCCTGGCGTGCTGCAGTCCATGGGGTCAGACACGATGACTGAGTGACTGAACTGACAGTTCTAAATCTTCTTCTCTCTCCCGCCTCTCCCCTCCCGCCTCACGTTTTTGGCTTCATCTTTTTTGATCACCTTGTAATTTGGCAATGAGTTTTTAATATTTTAAAGAGAAAAAATAAGATCATTGAGCTTTTCTCTAGCATTCAGGTTTCCTGCTGCATGGCTGTCAATTTTTTTTTTCCCCACCCAATCACCTGCCTTCCATATGTGTGGCTCACAGTGGGGCTATAAACACAAGTTTGGAAGATCTCAGTCAAGAAAGAGCCAAAAGAAAACAGCATGGCTATAAGAAGAGAATGTGGAAAAATGCAGGATCCAAAAGTATAAATTAAAATGCTAACATATTCAGTAAGATGCATGGAGACTTGGATTTCTGGCATGAGAGAAAGAAGATCAGACTACTTTAAGGAGGGCTTGAGAAGACAGTTCAAGACAACAATAGCAGAATTTAAATCTACATTGAATATGCCACAGAAAGTCAATAATAATGAGAAGTGAATTCAAAGAAGAGAGAAACAATTTATGGATAGTTGAGTTTCTAAAAGGACCAATAATTGATAGCCTAGGAGATGATTTTTCTGAGTTTAAAAAGTTCTTTGCATACAGGCAGAAAGAACTCATTACTTCATTCTCATCAAAAACCAACAAATACACATCTTAGACAAAGAATCTAGCAAAATAATTGAATAAAGATTGGGAAGAAGGGCAGCTTATAAATGTCCATGTGGAGAAATACAGTTATTAATACTAAAGATCCAAAGTCAGACTCCCAGAAGACCATGGCATGTACTATTTAAAGGAGCTAGAGTATTGAAACAGGACTTAAGGCATCAAGAATTGAAGCCATTTTATAATGACTGACAATATAAATGAAGTTGTTAAAAGTTAAAAATGTAAGCATGGCTGTAAAGGGAATTTGTGATGAATAGTCTATGGAATCATAAAGGAAGCACTAATCAATCTCCAGATAACTGTAGCAAGAAGAGGTAAGGAAGGTGGTAAACATGGTTTAAACTGTTGTAAGGCCAGAGAGCCTGACTCTAGATGTAAGGCAAAGAATGTTGTTAGACAAGTAAAAGGAAACTCTGATAGAATGAAATAAGGTTGCTTCCAGACTGCTAGGAGAAGACATGAAAAGGAAAATAATTCAGTCATACGTTAGATTCACTCATACTACTGTATTCGGTCATTATGACTGACAGATATGACAGTTTTATTTGGTTCAGTAGTATTCCATTTTACATATTTACCAGGTTTTGTTTTCCATTAATCTGTTGTTGGGCAGTTGGGTTGTTTCCACACTTTGTCTACTGTGAATACTGTTGCCATGAACAGTGGTATAAAAGTTGTTATCTGTGTGAGTCTCAGCTTCAGTTTCTTTGGGTATAAACCTAGAGGTTGAATTGCTGGATTATATGGTAATTCTGTTTAGATTTTTGAGTAAATTTGCCAGACTTTTCCACAGTGGCTGTACCATTTTATATTTCTATCAATAATGCCCAGAGGTTTCAGTTTCTCTGTATTTTTGCTAACACTTAAATTTCCAAGTTGTTTTTGTTTTTATGGTAGCCTCCTAATGGGTTTGAAGTTGACTTAAATTGTTAACATACTATTTGTGTAAGTAGAAAACAATATATATTCCTTGTGTTTTATAGATCTTATACAACTATAAAATCAAAATATACTTTCAGTTTTGCAAATTAAACTGAAATCAAATTAATGTTTATTGTTTCAGTCTTCCTTTATAAATACTTTATTCCTATGAGAATGTCTTTTTAATGATAACTGCAGAAATACTCCCTTTAACTGCTAAAGGAATTCAGAGTAACTAATTGGGAAATTTGCTGACATTTTAGGGCATGCCAACCTGCTTACAGCCAAACTTAATTTATTGACAAAATTAACAATGACTTGAATCTATAAATTGCCACTTAGGTTATCATCTGGTTGCTAATGCAGTTAAAAAAGCAAACTGCCTTAAATCTTTTGTTCAACTAGTTGAGCCAGAATATACATATATAACTTGGGAAACCCATGGCTCAGACAGTAAAGAATCTGCCTGCAATGCAGGAGACCTGGGTTCAGGAAGATCCCCTGGAGAAGGAAATGGCAACCCATTCCAGTATTTTTATCTGGAGAATTCCATGGATAGAGGAGTCTGGTGGGCTGCAGTTCATGGGGTCACCAAGAGTCCAATACAACTGAATGATGAACACTTTGACTTTCATGTGTATATAAGTTTGTGATTCATTCTCTAAGTCGGAGCACAGAATTCTTTTCAGTTCACTTCAGTCACTCAGTCGTGTCCGACTCTTCGTGACCCCATGACTGCAGTACGCCAGGCTTCCCTGTCCTTCACCAACTCCTGGAACTTGTTCGAACTTGTGTCCCTTGAGTCAGTGATGCCATCCAACCATCTCATCCTCTGTCATCCTCTTCTCTTCCTGCTTTCAGTCTTTCCCAGCATGAGAGTCTTTTCAAATAAGTCAGTTCTTCACATCAGGTGGCCAAAGTATTGGATGGAGTTTCAGCTTCAGCATCAGTCCTTCTAGTGAATATTCAGGACTGATTTCCTTTAGGATGGACTGGTTTGATCTCCTTGCAGTCCAAGGGACTCTCAGGAATCTTATCCAACACTCCATTTCAAAAGCATCAATTCTCCAACGCTCAGCTTTCTTTATAGTCCAACCCTCATGTCATACATGACTACTGGAAAAACCATAGCTTTGACTAGACAGAACTTTTAATGTGCTGTCTAGGTTGGTCATAGCTTTTCTTCCAAGGAGCAAGCATCTTTAAATTTCATAGCTGCAGTCACCATCTGCAGTGATTTTGGATCCCCCCAAAATAAAGTCTGTCACTGTTTCCATTGTTTCCCCATCTATTTGCTATGAAGTGATGGGACCAGATGCTGTGATCTTTGTTTTCTGAATGTTGACTTTTAAGCCAACTTTTTCACTCTCTTCTTTTACTTTCATCAAGAGGCTCTTTAGTTCTTCTTTACTTTCTGCCATAAGGGTGGTGTCATCTGTGTATGTGAGGTTATTGATATTTCTTCTGGCAATCTTGATTCCAGCTTGGGCTTCATCCAGCCTGGCATTTCACATGATGTACTGTGCATGTAAGTTAAATAAGCATGGTGACAATATACAGCTTTGACATACTCCTTTCCCAATTTTGAACTAGTCTGTTGTTCCATGTCCTGTTCTCACTGTTGCTTCTTGACCTGCATACAGATTTCTCAGGAGGCAGGTCAGGTGGTCTGGTATTCCCATCTCTTGAAGAATAATTCACAGTTTGTTGTGATCCACACAGTCATAGGCTTTGGTGTAGTCAATAAGGCAGAAGTAGATATTTTTCTGGAACTCTCTTGCTTTTTTGATGATCCAACAGATGTTGGCAGTTTGATCTCTGATTCCTCTGCCTTTTCTAAAACCAGCTTGAACCTCTGAAGTTCACAGCCTGGCTTGGAGAATTTTGAGCATTACTTGGCTAGTGTGTGAGATGAGTGCAATTGTGTGGTAGTTGGAACATTCTTTGGCATTGCCTTTCTTTGGGATTGGAATGAAAACTGACCTTTTCCAGTCCTGTGGCCACTGCTGAGTTTTCCAAATTTGCTGGCATATCGACTGCAGCACTTTCACAGCATCATCTTTTAGGCTTTGAAATAGCTCAACTGGAATTCAATTCCATTGCCTCCACTAGCTTTGTTCGTAGTGATGCTTCTTAAGGTCCACTTGACTTCAGATTCCAGAATTGTTTTACCCGTTCCTGATATGTCTCGCAGTCCCAAATTTAAAAAAATGCCAACTTCTCCAGATGACTTCTTCAGTAGTCTA
This sequence comes from Oreotragus oreotragus, assembly GCA_006410675.1. Classification (NCBI taxonomy): domain Eukaryota; kingdom Metazoa; phylum Chordata; class Mammalia; order Artiodactyla; family Bovidae; genus Oreotragus; species Oreotragus oreotragus. Next base: position 347,285 of record SJYX01024219.1, read on the forward strand.
TTCCACTGCAGTGTAAAGTTGGCCAAATGTGAATTATATTCACGCATATATATCAAGGAGTAAATCCCTATGAATGGAGTATCTGACATAAAAATTCTGTTCTTTTGTGTAATGATTTTCACAGTTTTAAAAGTTTGCATGCAGTATGTTGATTCCTCAGAATAACTTCGTCAAGAAGGATGGTGTTTGCATTTTACAGCAAGGAAACTCATGACAGTTTCTTTAGTTACAGGAGTGCAGAAGAAGAGATGAGTATGCTGTGTGGATTACAGGATTCGTTCCTACCTGTATGGGTTGTTTTGGAAAGTGTGGAAGAAAAGTTGGATCTGAGTGGCTTTGGAATATGGATTTGATGTACCTGAGGGTTTCCCAAACTTAGTGATCGTAAGAAATTCTTTTCCCTGTTGATTGATTCACTAGGGTGAGGGCAATGCCTGAGAATCCTTGGCTACAAATACCCCAGAAGATTCTTGTAATGGGGCAAAATTGACTGGCTAATTTTACACTCACTATTTCAGAGCAGGGGACTTGGTGTGATTAAAAAGTATTTTGGATAAATAAATACAAAAAAAAAAGATATGTAGGATAAAATATTGTAAAGATATGCTAAGCAATTAATTTAAAACATGATATTTTTCTCAAAAAAAAAGTATTTTGGAGAACATATGAATCTGAAGGATAGAATGAGGTGGAAGAAAGCATAATTAGGCGATAGATTTTTTGATAGGATGTAGTTGTACCTTTTACTGGGTTGCAGTAATGTAAATGAAATGTGGAAAATGATGAAATTTAAGAGATTAAAGGAGATTCCACCTTTACTACTTGGAAAGGCAAAGAGTAACAAGGAAATTGAAGTGGATAAGCTGATTTGTGGAAGAAACTTTGTAGAGTAGGAGATACATTGTGTTTTTCACCGTAAAATGTCCAGTAGACTTGTAAATAACAATTTGTACTCCAGAATTGGTAAAACAGTACATTAAAATAGTCTGACCTTGATAAGCATGAGGATATCAAGTATTCAGTCTCAATGTAAAACTCTAAAGATGGATGTACTTGCGCAGATCTGGCTTTCTGGTTTTGTTTTTCATTCCTTACTCTTTAAATCTTACTGCTGTCTGAACTTTTGAGTTTACTTGTAAAATTGAAGTATTTATTCACTGCGCCTGAAGTGGGTATGGTAAAGAGAGAGGTTAAGGCTGAGCTAATGAGAGGATTTTAGAAGAAAAGAGGGTATATAAGTATTTAAAGTTCATAAGAATGGCTGTGTTAAAGAGTCTTCTCTCCTTTTTTTTAATTAAAGTTTTTTTTGCTTTGTTCTAATTTTCTTGGATTAATATCTTGTCAGGCACACAGAAAAGCTCATGCATTGTATTCTTACATGCTTGGTTGTGTCTGGCTCTTTGTGACCCCATGGACTATACCAGGCTCCTCTGTCCATGGGCTCTACCAGGCAATAAGACTGGACGGGGTTGCCGTTTCCTTCTCCAGGGGATCTTCCCAACCCAGGGATGGAACCCGAGTTTCCTGGATTGGCAGGTGGATTCTTTATCACTGAGCCATCAGGGAAGCCCATGTTCTTATATACTGGACTTTATTTTATTGACTTCTTTCCTGAACGAAACAAAACAGTCCGGATATCAGACTCTGAATTCTGTGATGAGACTCCTGCTGTTTTGTGGTGTGGACCCACTGCATGTAAGTTCCCGTGCTGGCCAGTTCTTACCCAGGATGACTCACTAAGTTTTGTTTCCTTGGTGTCTCCCTTGGTGACCATTCATCAACCCTATTTCATTTGGACTTTGTTTTCCGAATCCATTGCAGAGTAACTTTCGTCTCTGAAGTGTAAAATTTTCTTCCCGTAAATAATCAAGGGTTTTTTGATCTTTGCATCCAGCTTCAACTCTCCTTGTACCCCTTGGCCTTCTTCTTTTCTTTGCTCAGGAAGTTTTAGAATAAGTTCCTACCCTACAACCATTGGAATTTAGCCCTCTCAGTTAACTGCATTCACATTCAGATAAATCTAATTCATCTCAATGAAGCCTGTTTATGAGACTAGATAGTGTTCTGAATTTTGCTGTATTATAAACAATAGATATTGTGAAAATAGCTATTTTCTGATAGGACTAAATATGTTTACACTTTTGTGGTTCAACTATTATAAGTATCTGCTACATTTTTTAGTCTTAACATAAAGCTTTCTATATGTACCAGGCTTTAGATATTTTTTATTTCCTTTTGGTTTTGTGCCTCTGAAAAGAGAAGGGTGGTGAGAATCTCAAGCCCCACGTTTACTTATTTGTGGCCCAGATTTGGGGTGACGTGGAGGATGCTTAGTGGTAGAACTACTAAATAAATTAGCACAAGTCTGGTTTGAGAGAGCACTCTAGACTTTCTTGTGTAAGTAGATTATTTTTTCTTCCTGCTTTGAAACAGAGAACATTTTGTAAGAAAATAAAATGCGAATAAAGATGAGCCAGAGGGAGAAGGGAGCAGTGGAGGAGGAGTTAAAACAGCTAGGTTCATTTTTGCTCTTCTTTTGATGACCTTATTTTAAAGAAAAAAAAATCTATCCGTTGACCTATTGAGGAAAATTCAAATAGACGCTCTTCTCTACAGGATAGACCTTGTTCCTAAGGATATCATATTGGAAGGTCATAATGAAATTTGTAGAAGGAGTTTGTTGTTCAGTCGCTCAGTCGTTTCTGACTCTTGTGACTCCATGGACTATAGTCAGCCAGGCTCCTCTGGCCATGAGATTTCGTAGACAAGAATACTGGAGTAGGTTGTCATTTCCTTGTTCCTAAGGATATCATATTGGAAGGTCATAATGAAATTTGTAGAAGGAGTTTGTTGTTCAGTCGCTCAGTCGTTTCTGACTCTTGTGACTCCATGGACTATAGTCAGCCAGGCTCCTCTGGCCATGAGATTTCGTAGACAAGAATACTGGAGTAGGTTGTCATTTCCTCCTCCAGGGGATCTTCCCGGCCCAGGGATCAAACCTGTGTCTCCAGCATTGCAGGCAGGTTCTTTACCACTGAGCCACCGTGGCTTTACTCTGTGGATTTGGCCGTGTAAAACTCAGGTTTAAATTTCACATGGTATTTCCCAACACCTTAAAAGCCCCGTTAATCTTTATAGTTGTTGTTAACAGTTAGGAGTTTTTGCCTGAGCATCATTATTTTGCTTCTATTAGTTATTTTCCCCACCTTTCCTGAAGCCTTCAAGCCTCAAGTCTGATTATTTGGGGATTTTCAAGAGGAAGAATATGTTACCTGTGGTTAAAAAGCAAAGTACTCAGTAGATAGAAGTCTTTAAGAGTACAAAATACTTTTCTTTGTAAAGTATTTAAATTCAAATACTATCTTTGAATTGTTATTTTAGACCATGAAGGCCTGTGAGAGAGAGGAATCTGGACTTAGTCATGTACATGATAACTTTATGTGATAACTTTCTTTCAAAATACAGAATAATTCTTTAAATTTTTGGTAAATATTTACTGGAACCCATGCTGCATGGGCCCAAACAGTGGTTCAAACTGCTGTTCTCTATGCCTGGAGACAAGTTTTTATTTCCATATTCCAACGCCCAACAATTCGTATCACTGTAAAAGATGGAGTAGGTGCTCAGGGCTGTGTGAAGTCAGTATGGTACAGACAGTGATAAACAGGGAGGACTCCAGCATTGACCTCACATACTCTAATCAAGGAGCTCCAGACACTGCTCTCCACCCATATTTTGATGTGTAGACTTATCATATGTGTTCTTATTTTAGTAGTAAAATTTTGAATATTGCTAAAAATAAAATGCATAGAAGTTTAAATGTTAATAGGTCTCAAGTGTCAAGTTTTCTGGGGGTACAGATGTTAATTAACTAATAAAGGAAATATTTCTGATTTGATTTTATGAAAAGCTGACTGTTTCAGTTAATCAATTTGTTTGGAAGGTTTGTTTCTGGGGCTGATAAAATAATCAATAGGAAGGCATAGGATTGCTGTTTTAGAGAATACTGAAATTTAGGGATGAGAAATGCCTCCAGAGGATGTTTAAAATATACAGAGCAAGGAACTGGAGTTGTCAAATTGCTGTAGGTCATTATACATTGCATTTCTCACCCAAGAAGACATTGCATCAGCAGATAATCCTCCTGAGCACTGTTATTTGGATGGCACTGAGATGAACGGTTGTTTCACTTGTTGTTAGGCTCCCCACCTCCACCCCTGGCTGCCTGGAACTGTGCATGTTACAGGAGGCCATGTGACAGTGATCCTTGGTTTTGTTCATTTAGCCTGTCAAAACAATTTTATGTAGGTGGAAAGAAATGAATGAAATGAATAGAGTGGGTTAGCTGCATCAGCTCTCACTTACACCAAAGGTAATGAGTGTTGCAGTAAGGATAGTGTATCAAGCCCCCAGAAATACCCAGTTTGATAATGTTGGAGAGAAAGATGCCAAAAAGCAACAGCTGTGGTAATCGGCTAGAAATTTTCTTTGATACTTACAGTTAGAAATAGGGACTTCCCTAGTGGTTAAGACTCTGCTCCTAATGCAGGGGCCTTGAGTTCAGTCCCTGGTCAGGGAACTAAGATCTCACATGCTGTATGCTGTGGCCAAAAAATAAAATAAAAAATAAATTTTACCATTGACTTCATGATAATTTGATTGTCAGTTAGCAATGTTTTTTTTAAGTGTCCAAGTCTTTTTTTAATACAACTTTTAAAGGTTACAGCCCATTTACAGTTATTAAAAAATATTGGTTGTATTTCCTGTGTTGTACAACACATGTATATAGCCTGTCATATATGTAGTAGTTTGTACTTCCCACCCCCGCCATGCCATACTGGCCCCCTCCCCCGCTGGTAACCACAAGTATGTTCTCTGTNCCAACCCAGGGATGGAACCCGAGTTTCCTGGATTGGCAGGTGGATTCTTTATCACTGAGCCATCAGGGAAGCCCATGTTCTTATATACTGGACTTTATTTTATTGACTTCTTTCCTGAACGAAACAAAACAGTCCGGATATCAGACTCTGAATTCTGTGATGAGACTCCTGCTGTTTTGTGGTGTGGACCCACTGCATGTAAGTTCCCGTGCTGGCCAGTTCTTACCCAGGATGACTCACTAAGTTTTGTTTCCTTGGTGTCTCCCTTGGTGACCATTCATCAACCCTATTTCATTTGGACTTTGTTTTCCGAATCCATTGCAGAGTAACTTTCGTCTCTGAAGTGTAAAATTTTCTTCCCGTAAATAATCAAGGGTTTTTTGATCTTTGCATCCAGCTTCAACTCTCCTTGTACCCCTTGGCCTTCTTCTTTTCTTTGCTCAGGAAGTTTTAGAATAAGTTCCTACCCTACAACCATTGGAATTTAGCCCTCTCAGTTAACTGCATTCACATTCAGATAAATCTAATTCATCTCAATGAAGCCTGTTTATGAGACTAGATAGTGTTCTGAATTTTGCTGTATTATAAACAATAGATATTGTGAAAATAGCTATTTTCTGATAGGACTAAATATGTTTACACTTTTGTGGTTCAACTAGTATAAGTATCTGCTACATTTTTTAGTCTTAACATAAAGCTTTCTATATGTACCAGGCTTTAGATATTTTTTATTTCCTTTTGGTTTTGTGCCTCTGAAAAGAGAAGGGTGGTGAGAATCTCAAGCCCCACGTTTACTTATTTGTGGCCCAGATTTGGGGTGACGTGGAGGATGCTTAGTGGTAGAACTACTAAATAAATTAGCACAAGTCTGGTTTGAGAGAGCACTCTAGACTTTCTTGTGTAAGTAGATTATTTTTTCTTCCTGCTTTGAAACAGAGAACATTTTGTAAGAAAATAAAATGCGAATAAAGATGAGCCAGAGGGAGAAGGGAGCAGTGGAGGAGGAGTTAAAACAGCTAGGTTCATTTTTGCTCTTCTTTTGATGACCTTATTTTAAAGAAAAAAAATCTATCCGTTGACCTATTGAGGAAAATTCAAATAGACGCTCTTCTCTACAGGATAGACCTTGTTCCTAAGGATATCATATTGGAAGGTCATAATGAAATTTGTAGAAGGAGTTTGTTGTTCAGTCGCTCAGTCGTTTCTGACTCTTGTGACTCCATGGACTATAGTCAGCCAGGCTCCTCTGGCCATGAGATTTCGTAGACAAGAATACTGGAGTAGGTTGTCATTTCCTCCTCCAGGGGATCTTCCCGGCCCAGGGATCAAACCTGTGTCTCCAGCATTGCAGGCAGGTTCTTTACCACTGAGCCACCGTGGCTTTACTCTGTGGATTTGGCCGTGTAAAACTCAGGTTTAAATTTCACATGGTATTTCCCAACACCTTAAAAGCCCCGTTAATCTTTATAGTTGTTGTTAACAGTTAGGAGTTTTTGCCTGAGCATCATTATTTTGCTTCTATTAGTTATTTTCCCCACCTTTCCTGAAGCCTTCAAGCCTCAAGTCTGATTATTTGGGGATTTTCAAGAGGAAGAATATGTTACCTGTGGTTAAAAAGCAAAGTACTCAGTAGATAGAAGTCTTTAAGAGTACAAAATACTTTTCTTTGTAAAGTATTTAAATTCAAATACTATCTTTGAATTGTTATTTTAGACCATGAAGGCCTGTGAGAGAGAGGAATCTGGACTTAGTCATGTACATGATAACTTTATGTGATAACTTTCTTTCAAAATACAGAATAATTCTTTAAATTTTTGGTAAATATTTACTGGAACCCATGCTGCATGGGCCCAAACAGTGGTTCAAACTGCTGTTCTCTATGCCTGGAGACAAGTTTTTATTTCCATATTCCAACGCCCAACAATTCGTATCACTGTAAAAGATGGAGTAGGTGCTCAGGGCTGTGTGAAGTCAGTATGGTACAGACAGTGATAAACAGGGAGGACTCCAGCATTGACCTCACATACTCTAATCAAGGAGCTCCAGACACTGCTCTCCACCCATATTTTGATGTGTAGACTTATCATATGTGTTCTTATTTTAGTAGTAAAATTTTGAATATTGCTAAAAATAAAATGCATAGAAGTTTAAATGTTAATAGGTCTCAAGTGTCAAGTTTTCTGGGGGTACAGATGTTAATTAACTAATAAAGGAAATATTTCTGATTTGATTTTATGAAAAGCTGACTGTTTCAGTTAATCAATTTGTTTGGAAGGTTTGTTTCTGGGGCTGATAAAATAATCAATAGGAAGGCATAGGATTGCTGTTTTAGAGAATACTGAAATTTAGGGATGAGAAATGCCTCCAGAGGATGTTTAAAATATACAGAGCAAGGAACTGGAGTTGTCAAATTGCTGTAGGTCATTATACATTGCATTTCTCACCCAAGAAGACATTGCATCAGCAGATAATCCTCCTGAGCACTGTTATTTGGATGGCACTGAGATGAACGGTTGTTTCACTTGTTGTTAGGCTCCCCACCTCCACCCCTGGCTGCCTGGAACTGTGCATGTTACAGGAGGCCATGTGACAGTGATCCTTGGTTTTGTTCATTTAGCCTGTCAAAACAATTTTATGTAGGTGGAAAGAAATGAATGAAATGAATAGAGTGGGTTAGCTGCATCAGCTCTCACTTACACCAAAGGTAATGAGTGTTGCAGTAAGGATAGTGTATCAAGCCCCCAGAAATACCCAGTTTGATAATGTTGGAGAGAAAGATGCCAAAAAGCAACAGCTGTGGTAATCGGCTAGAAATTTTCTTTGATACTTACAGTTAGAAATAGGGACTTCCCTAGTGGTTAAGACTCTGCTCCTAATGCAGGGGCCTTGAGTTCAGTCCCTGGTCAGGGAACTAAGATCTCACATGCTGTATGCTGTGGCCAAAAAATAAAATAAAAAATAAATTTTACCATTGACTTCATGATAATTTGATTGTCAGTTAGCAATGTTTTTTTTAAGTGTCCAAGTCTTTTTTTAATACAACTTTTAAAGGTTACAGCCCATTTACAGTTATTAAAAAATATTGGTTGTATTTCCTGTGTTGTACAACACATGTATATAGCCTGTCATATATGTAGTAGTTTGTACTTCCCACCCCCGCCATGCCATACTGGCCCCCTCCCCCGCTGGTAACCACAAGTATGTTCTCTGTATCTGTGAGTTTATTTCTTTTTTGTTAAATTTGACAAATGATAGTATTTAAAGAATATAAACTCCTTTTATTTTACCTTCAACTATATAATTTATTAAAGTGCCTAGTTCTTTTCAGTGATCCCTAGTTAATAACAAATATCAACATGGCTCTTCTGAGAATAAAAATGTTCTGCTGCTGCTAATAAGTCACTTTAGTCGTGTCCGACTCTGTGTGACCCCATAGACGGCAGCCCACCAGGCTCCCCCTAGGAGCTATATAAAAATTAAGATATGTTTGTCTAGTTTAGTGAATGGGACATGAGCTATGAATCAGATCTTCATTTAATTTGTGCTTCTGTGAATTTGAGGAAGACTCTAAATTTCTGTATCTCATGGGTTTTCTGAGAATGGGAACAGAAGTACAACAACCAGTTAGTGCAAATAGCAAACACTTGACAAATATTAATTAAAAAGCCCCAGGTGTTCTTATGGTCTGTGTGCTTATGTTAGTTTTGATCTCTTTTACATTGTTTTACAAATTCTTGTGGGTGCTAAAATAATGTAGTTCTCTGAGATATGAAATTGTCCTAGATTAAGAAGTCCTAGAGCAAGTTAACAGATTATTGAAAGAAACACCAAATTACTTAGTTGGACTTTTTCTCTGCTTAGTTGGTAATCTATATTCTTAGTTTTTTTTAAATCTGTATTAATATTTGGGTGTGGTGAGTGTTCCATTGCTGCACATGAGCTTTAGTTGCAGCAAGTGGGGGCTGCTTTATGGTGTGTGGGCTTTTCATTGTGGTGGCTTCTTGTTGCAGAGCACAGGCTCTAGGGCCTGGGGGCTTTAGTAGTTATTAGGTGCTGGCTCAGTAGTTGCTGCAGGTGCTCTCAGTAATTGTGGCTTACGGGCTCCTAGGGATGTAGACATCTTCCTGAACCAGGAATCAAACCAATGTCCCCTGCATTCCAAGTTAACCTCTAGACCACCAGGGAAGTCCTGTACTCATATTTCTAATGTTAAATACTTAAAGCAAGGTTCCTTTAAAATAATAGCTTTCAGGGAGGATAAAAATCTATAATAGACACACAAAATAGTCTCCATTTACAGTATAGATGACTTTGAGGCAAAACTAGATAAAAGTAGCATTCAGTGTATTTATTCTGTAGAAGAAAATTGGTTGTAGATTTTTGTCGAGTAAGAAGTCCCTGTTTCGTTACTAGCGTGCCCCCCCCCTTTATATTTTCCTATAAATGAGTAGTTGGCAGACTTTTTACAATAGCTTTTAACAGATCCTTTAAAAAATAAAAATGATGGCAGCCTTGACCTTTGCAGATTGGTCATAGTGTTTGAATTGTGTTAAGTTACTGAGTCTCAGAGGCCCAAATTTAATTCTTACCTTTCTTTTAAGTTGTAAGAATTTTTTTATTCCTGAGGAAACACTACTTGTGAAGAATGTACACACACTTTAATTTTTGGAAAGTACATTCATGAATTCATTTAACACATGGCAGTTGAACAATGCTAGGTTGTCTGATGCTAAAGATAGAACACTGAAAAGGCATTTTGTCACTGCTTTTAGAATAAGCCTCACTATAATATTACTTGTGACTAAGAGCTCTGAAAGAGGCATATAGATAGTTCGTGTCACTGTACAGATAGGCGGCAGGGGATGATTTAACTGAGAGTAGGGGGCAGTCAACAGTGCTATCCCTGTGTGAATGACTGGACTTTAACTGGGCATAAAAGGTCGATGGAAGGGCATCCTATATAGAAGGAAGCATGTGTGAGGGACCTGAATGGGAAGAAACATGCCATGCTTGAGAAGGGAAACATGAGAGTGACAAGAAATAAGGCTCTAAGAGTGGGCAAGGATTGTATTGTGTAGGGCCTCATAGGTCTTAGGGGTTTTCCACCTTTATCCTAAAGGCTGCAGAAAGCCATTAGAGAGTTTTAAACAGGATTATGACATACAATACTTCACTGAGTCTGATTCCAATTGTATGATGTGCTCTAATTTCAGAGATGTTAAAAATATGGAAAATGACATTTTTAAGAGTCAATGAAGTGGGCATACCATAGAATTGATTAAATTGATGTTAAAATAGTCTGACTGTATTTGGACAGAGTGGAATACACATTGTGCAGCGGTAATAAGATTAGATGTATGGAAGCAGGTTTACTGCAGAAATCCAGAGGGAGATCGTGACAGCTTGAATGAAACAGGATGGTGGCAGTAGAGAAAGACATGAATAAATTACTTTGGTTTGAGTTTTCTGGAGAAAAGGTTTACAAGTCTTGTATATGTTAAAACACTTGTGGATATCATAGAAACAATCTTTATGTAGATTTTAAATTAAAATTTAAGTAACAATGTAGAGTGATTATGCCACAGTCTTGGTTAACCTCTAGTAACAGTTTCTGGCTATACCAGTTGAGAGAAAACATTTTGTTTGCTACTAAGTACTGTAAACTACCTTATCCTGTACAATGTAAATTCCAAGTTTCAGCTGCATTGGTCTACGGTAAGTGATACACTTTCCAGAGGCTCTAAACTCTGGTTGAATAAACACATTTAAGTAAGTAAGCTTAAATCTCGTCGCTCACCGTTATTAAAGTTCTGAGCCTCCTTGCCTCCAGTCTATATCCTGCATTTCCAAATTTGCCTTTAGCACTTTGTGCAGACTCTTGTGGTCTTAAGCATTTCAGGTATTCTAACACTAGAGCTCCATGCCCATGATCTCAGTGCTTAGGGTAGCCTGCTATGGTGGGGGACAACACTAGCTTGTGCTCACAGAATTGGGTCTTATAGCGAGTACTTGCTCTCGAAGTACTCTTTGCATAAATACAGATAAAAATATTTTCTCTTTTTAATATCTAATAAAGTTAATGCCTCTGCCTCTTACATTGGAAGGTCTAGACTAGCAGGAAACTTGTCTCTTAAGTTTGTCGTATCCTATTACCTGACACAGGGTACTCAAGTATTTAAAATTTAATTAACCATTTATGCAGAGATATAATAATCGCTAAAACTGAAATGAATGTTGCGTGCCTCAGAAAATAAGAGTACTTATCAAGACAAGTAGTAGACTATATATGAAAATATAAAAATTAAATATTACTTAACGGTAGGTAGAATATTATAATTCATTTGGCTCCTGTGTGATTAGTCTTCTGATTGTTCTGAGAGTAGATTAACGTTACAGTTTCTTTAAGTTTTCATAATTCAGCAGTAATGTATGAGTGTCAACAGGTGATCTAGGTTTTCTTTTTTGAATAGTTTCCTGAAATGACGTGTAAGAATATATGGTAAACAACATTTTTTTAATAAAACATACATTAATAAGCTCTGTTGTCAGTAAATGGAAAATGAAACAAGCTGAAAATTCTTCCACTGTATAATACCGGATACTTTGAAAATTTTAATGAGAAGAACTACAAAATCCTATCCTTTTAAATGCATAGTTGAGCTTGTAGGGATGTCAGGATGATTTCCAAGGTTTAAAAACTAAGAAGAAACTAGAAACCAGAGTAGGAAAAGTGAATTGACACTGGGGTTTTTCTGGGACAGTTGCCAGTCTTGTTGACTAAGAGGCATGGTTTAAAAGGAAAGATATATCCATTTGAATGCAGAGTTCCAAAGAATAGCAAGGAGAGATGAGAAAGCCTTTCTCAGTGATCAGTGCAAAGAAACAGTAGAATGGGAAAGACTAGAGATCTCTTCAAGAAAATTAGAGATACCAAGGGAACATTTAATGCGAAGATGGGCTTGATAAAGGACAGAAATGGGATGGAACTGACAGAAGCAGAAGATATTAAGAAGAGGTGGCAAGAATACACAGAAGAACTATACAAAAAAGATCTTCATGACCCAGGTAATTACCATGGTGTGATCACTCACCTAGAGCCAGGCATCCTGGAATGTGAAGACAAGTGGGCCTTAGGAAGCATCACTAAAAACAAAGCTAGTGGAGGTGCTGGAATACCAGTTGGAGCTATTTCAAATCCTGAAAGATGATGTTGTGAAAGTGCTGCACTCAATATGTCAGCAAATTTGGAAAACTCAGCAGTGGCCACAGGACTGGAAAAGGTCGGTTTTCTTTCCAATCCCAAAGAAAAGTAATGCCAAAGAATGCTCAAATTACCACACAATGGCACCCATCTCACACCCTAGCAAAGTAATGCTCAAAATTCTCCAAGCCAGGCTCCAACAGTACATGAACCGTGAACTTCCAGATATTCAAGCTGGTTTTAGAAAAGGCAGAGGAACCAGAGATCAGATTGCCAACATCCGCTGGATCATCGAAAAGCAACTGAGTTCCAGAAAAACACCTGTTTCTGCTTTATTGACTATGCCAAGGCCTTTGACTGTGTGGATCACAATAAACTGTGGAAAATTCTGAGAGAGATGGGAATACCAGACCACCTGACCTGCCTCTTGAGAAATCTGTATGCAGGTCAGGAAGTAATAGTTAAAACTGGACATGGAACAACAGACTGGTTCCAAATAGGAAAAGGAGTACGTCAAGACTGTATATTGTCTTCTTGCTTATTTAACTTCTATGCAGAGTACATCATGAGAAACGCTGGGCTGGAAGAAGCACAAGCTGGAGTCAAGACTGCCGGGAGAAGTATCAATAACCTCAGATATGCAGATGACACCACCCTTATGGCAGAAAGCAAAGAAGAACTAAAGAGCCTCTTGATGAAAGTGAAAGAGGAGAGTGAAAAAGTTGGCTTAAAGCTCAACATTCAGAAAACTAAGATCATGGCATCTGGTCCCATCACTTCATGGCAAATAGATGGGGAAATAGTGTTAGACTTTATTTTTTGGGCCTCCAAAATCACTGCAGATGGTGACTGCAGCCATGAAATTAAAAGACACTTACTCCCTTAGAAGAAAAGCTATGACCAGCCTAGACAGCATATATTGAAAAGCAGAGACATTACTTTGCCAACAAAGGTCCATCTAGTCAAAGGTGTGGTTTTTCCAGGGGTCGTGTATGGATGTGGGAGTTGGACTATAAAGAAAGTGGAGCACTGAAGAATTGATGCTTTTGAACTGTGGTATTGGAGAAGACTCTCAAGAGTCCCTTGAACAACAAGGAGATCCAACCAGTCAGTCCTGAAGGAAATCAGTCCTGAATATTCATTGGAAGGATTGATGGTTAAGCTGAAACTCCAATATTTTGGTGGCCTGATGTGAAGAACTGACTTATTTGAAAAGACTCTGATGCTGGGAAAGATTGAAGGCAGGAGGAGAAGGGAACGATAGAGGATGAGGTGGTAGATGGCGTCACCAACTCAATGGACACGAGTTTGAGTAAACTCTGGGAGTTGGTGATGGACAGGGAGGACTGTCATGCTGCGGTCCATGGATTGCAAAGAGTCGGACATGACTGAACTAAACTTACGGTTTTATCATCTCCCCAAGAATAGATGAAATCTCAAGCCCAAGCAGGTATTGGAATTGAGATCCAGTAAACTTGTTCCTTAAAGAGGAATGTGTGTGCTGAGTTGCTTCAGTCATGTCTGACTTTGTGACCCCATGGACTGTAGCCCACCAGGCTCTTCTGTCCTTGGGATTCTCCAGGCATGAATACTGGAGTGGGTTGCCATGCCCTCCAGGGGATCTTCCTGACCCAGGGATCAAACCCACGTCTCTTTCATCTCCTGCATTGACAGATGGATTCTTCACTGCTAGCGCCCCCTGGGAAGCCCTAAAGAGGAACAACACCTTTACTATAAAGACAGACTAGAGAAAATTTCAGTTTCTGAGTCAGGGAAACAACAGTTTTTCCCAAGTCATGTGAAAAAAAGTTTACCCTGAGAATTCATGGTCTAGGAGCTGTGTTCATGCAAGTATGAGATAGGGATTTGAACTTGGATTACTTGGAAGTCACAAAGAGTCCAGCAAGACCGAATGATTAATAGTGTCACTTTTCACTTTTACATGGAGTCATGGCCAAGACTAGTGAAAGCACTGCAGTGCCAGGCATGGCCCCTTTGAAAAGCAGTTTGTTAATACCTTTTCCCTGTGATCCAGCAATTCTACTGCTAGCTTAGCCTAACAGATGTACTTACTGGGTTTTTTATGCCCCAGAAGGCTAAATAATGAAAGCTAGAATAATGTTTTAGGTTCATATAATAAAATACATAGTGAGTATATTGAAAACAAATTGTATTAAAATAGTTATTAAACCTTTTGAATTTGTGATATAGTATGCATTATTAATCTATATATTTATAAGCTCTCCTAGAAGATCTAATGACTAGCTTAATTTCACAGAATGCCTAGTGCGATATTGTAAGAGGGATGGTATATCTAATCAGGGTAGTAATAGTGATAGTAGTGGAAGTCGGTCCCAGTACTGGCGGATCGAACCCAGGTCTCCTCCATTGCAGTCAGATTCTTTACCAGCCGAGCCACTGGAGCCACTCTAAGAATACTACAGTGGGCAGCCTATTCCTTTTCCAACGGATCTTCCCAACCCACGAATCAAACTGGGATCTCCTACATTGCAGGCGGATTCTTTACCAAGAATTATTCAAGGGCAGCAATGGGGAACGCTATCTAGTTACACAGGAGAGTTTACATTATGTCTTTAGTGTTTAGACCCATTATGTTATTGTATGCCTGGAATAGTTTGTTAAAATATGTATTACGTGCTTTGATAGTTGACAGTTTCAACTTTAATTTACAGGGTAATGCAGAGTTTGTGTGTATGGTGCTTTGTCAAAGGAAGAACATCAGATTAAGTGCTTTTCTCCATTTACCTCAGATAAGAAGTGAATTAACCCATAAAGTGCCAGGCACTTTAAATATGTGATAGAAACATGCCTAGTAGATTACTTCTTACAACAGTCCTATGAGGTGAAGGCAGACACAGTCATCCCTCAATTTCCTTGCGGAGGAGAGGGAAGAAATTTAGATCTCACTACTTCCAAAATGCAATCTTGTTTCATTATTAAATTGCATGTCTCTGTCAACAGGTGACTTACATTGGAATTGGTAAATTAACTGTACCTAAAAACTGTGTATCTGACGCACACATTAACTGTGAAGATAGTAAAATAATCTCAAGCATGACCTTATAATCGAGAGTTTTCTTAAACACACTTTAGCCTGTTGTCATACTCCCCATAACAGGCTGATGAAGTTATTATTAGTAACTTCAGTGTTAGGATGTTTTATTTTAACATTGTTGGTCATTATAATATAGTCCATGTTTAGCACCTAAGTGTGACTATGTGGCTTGGTGTTTTTTTTAATTTTAAACCATATTCTGTGTCTTTTTTTTTTTTTTAAAGTTTCAGATATACAGCAAAGTGATTCAGTTATACATATACATGTATCCATTTTCAAGTTCTTTTCCCTTTTGGTTTATTACAGAATATTGAGCAGAGTTCCCTGTGTTATACAGTAGGTCCGTTGGTTATCTGTTTTAAATATGGTAGTGTATACCTATTAGTCCCAAACTCCTAATCTTAAACCATATTCCCTTTTGCTTTAATTATAGGATCGAAAGTTAACAAAGTCTGAGAGGCAGCGATTTAAAGAAGAGGCTGAAATGTTAAAGGGTCTTCAGCATCCCAATATTGTTCGATTCTATGATTCCTGGGAATCCACAGTAAAGGGAAAGAAGTGCATTGTATTGGTGACTGAACTGATGACATCTGGAACTCTTAAAACGTAAGTTTATCACTGTTAGAAAAGCTGACCAGGAAATAGAAGAGAACTTGAATCTCTTATTTCAGGCCTTATCAGTTCTTGTTGTTGCCCAGCATCCTAAGGAGGAAATGTTAGTATGGAAGCACATTCATTGCTCACAGAGTTCTCTGGTGTATAAAGTGGTCTGATCCAACCAGTCTATTCTGAAGGAGATCAGCCCTGGGATTTCTTTGGAAGGAATGATGCTAAAGCTGAAGCTCCAGTGCTTTGGCCACCTCATGTGAAGAGTAGACTCATTGGAAAAGACTCTGATACTGGGAGGGATTGGGGGCAGGAGGAGAAGGGGACGACCGAGGATGAGATGGCTGGACATGTCTGAGTGAACTCTGGGAATTGGTGATGGACAGGGAGGCCTGGCGTGCTGCGATTCATGGGGTTGCAAAGAGTCGGACACGACTGAGCGACTGAACTGAACTGAAGTGTTAACTGAGATGGAGTCGCAGAGTAAGCCTAGTTACTTTTAAGTCATGGTGAATGGCGTTTCTAAAGTTGAGTGGCTGAGAGATCAGAAATCAAGTGACAAGGTAGCCCTCTAGTGGTTGAAATGAAGCTGAAGCTTATTGACAAGTTTTACCGATTTATCACTTCATGTTGGGCAATTTTAGCTATTTCCTTGCAGATTTGTATTGAATGCCAATTGTATTGTGACATTTATACAGATAATTCAGTGTCCCACAGGAGCATCAGAAATTGAAGCCAAAACAGCTAGATCAATCACCTCTTCCAGGAATATGGATAGGTCAAGTGTGGATAGTCCTGTATCTCCTGGATGTACCCCTGTGCCTGTGCTCGTGGATGCATAAAAGTTACATGTGAAAAGCCAACAGATTATCTCCCCCTGCAAATTCTAATTTCCCTTCCAACTTTTCTAATATTTATGGCAACATCTATATTCTAAATTGTCCAGGATTCTTCTTATTCACATGTCTGTTTCTTTTCCTAGACTGTGCTCCCTGGTGCTGTACTTGAGACTTGATAAATATTTGAATGAATTAAGGAAATTTGTGAAATTAAGGAAAATTGTGTGGTAATAGTTCTGTGTATCTTCATCTTGAGATTCTTTTTCTGGTTTGAATACTTAGTGGGTTGTCATTCTGTCAGTACACAGTAGTTTTAAACATTTTGATAAAATTCATCCCGTATAAAATTATCCTGTTTAAGGTGTTCAATTCATTGGTATTTATTACATTTACAGTGTTGTATAACCACATCTGTCAAGTTCCTAAACATTTTTGGCTCCTTAAAAGAACACCCCACCACCCTTCACACTCAGTATATTTTCTCTTTAATTTCACACAATCAAGTTTTTAGGCATTTTTCTTTTAAATTTAACGTTCTCTTTTCCCATCATCATCTGTTTCAGTTTCTGAGCCTCATAGCAAAGGCAGCAAGAGGTCAAGTAGAAAGAGCCCTGGACCATAGTTGGTGTCGGCTCCCTGCTCTGACTTCGGCCAGCTGTGATTTAGGGCAATGAGAGCCCCTTCTCTGGGCCTCAGTTCTCTCTGTGTAAAATGCATGGTTGGACTAGCTGATTTCTGGGATTTATGGATGGGATTTTTTTTTTTTTACTGTGGTAAAAACACATGAAGTTTACTGTCTTCATCATTTTTAAGTGTATATAGTTTAGTACTGTAAGATACATTCATGTTGCTATGTAAACAAATCTCAAGAATTCTTCATCTTCCAAAACTAAAACCCATCAAACAACTCTCCATTCTCCCTACCAACTATTTTGTCTCTAAGGGTTTATCTGATCAAGATATTTCATATAAATGGAATATAAAATATGTGTCTGTTCTTGGCTACTTTCACTTACCATCTTTTCAAGGTTCATGTTGTGGCATATATCTATGCTTTATTCCTTTTTATGACTAAATAATGTTTTGTGGATAAACCACAATCTGTTTATCCATTCACTTACTGATAGATATTTGGGCTGTTTGTACCTTTTGGCTATTGGGAATAATGCTGCTCTGAACATTTATGTACAAGTGTTTGAGTACCTGGTTTTATTTCTTTTAGATTTATGTTTCTATGAGTAGAATTGCTGAGTCATATGGTAATTCTTTACCTTTCTGAGGAACCACCAAACTGTCTTCCACAATGGTTGACTCATTTTATATTCCTGCTGAAACTCAATTCAAAAATGGGCAAGTAATTTCAGTAGATATTTCTCCAAAGAAGATACAAAAATACACACATGAAAAGATGCTCAATACACACATGAAAAGATGCTTAATATCCTGTCATTAAGGAAACACAAATGAAAACCATAATGAGATAACCTGTTAGGATGGCTATTATCAGGGCTTCCCTGAGGATCCAGTGGCTAAGAATCTCCCTCCAATGCTAGGAAGACTGGTTCAATGCCTGGTTCAGGAAAATCCTACCTGCTGTTGGTGACTGACCCTTGTGCCATACATAACTAATGAGCCAGTACTCTGGAGCCCATGGGCTGCAACTACTGAGCCCACGAGCTACAGTTAGTAAAGCCAGCATGCCCTAGAGCCTGTGCTTTGCAACAAGAGAAGCTACAGCAGTGAGAAGCCTGTACACTGCAGCTAGAGTAACCCCTGCTCGCCATAGCTAGAGAAAGCCCACATGCAGTAACAAAGACCCAGCAACCAAAAATAAATAAAGTATTTCTTTTTTTAAAAAAAAGAATGGCTGTTATCAAAAAGACAAATAACAAGTACTATGGAGAAAAGAAAAAACTGTTGTGCATTGTTGGTGGGGATTAAATTGGTGTAACTACTATGGAAAACAGTACAGAGGCTCCTCAAAAAATTAAAAATAGGACTACTACATGACCCCACAATTCAGTTTCTGAGTATTTATCCAAAGAAACTGAAACACTGACTTAAAAAGATAATATGTGCCCACATGTTCATTGCAGCATTATTTACACTAGCTAAGTCTATTGATGGATAAATGGATAAAGAAAATATGGTATGTATGTCTACAATGAAATACTATTCAGCCATGAAGAAGAAAACCTTGCTAAAATCATCGATCCAGTTGTAAATAAATAAAAGTCTTAAGAATGTAATGTACAGCATGGTGACTACAGTTAATAATACTGTACTGTATATTTGAAAGTTGCTAAGAGTAGATCTTAAAAGTTCTCATCATAGTAAAAAAAAAAAAGTTGGAGTTTTGTAATGGATTTTAACTAGACTAACTGTGGCGATCATTTCACAATATATACATATTTGAATCATCATGTTATATACCTTAAACCAATATATGTTAATTACATCTCAATAAAAAAAGTAAAAAATGGAAAAGAATATGAAAAGGAATATATATATGTATAACTGAGTCACTTTGCTGTGTAGCAAAAATTAAAGCATGTCATCAACTATACTTCAATAAAATGAATAGAATTAGCGTATGGTTCAACAATTCCACTCTTTGGTATATACCCAGAAGAATTAAAAGCGAGGTCTTAAAGACATACTTGTACACCCATGTTCATAGCAGCAGTATTCACAATGGACCCATAGTCGAAGCATCCCACGGGTTCATCGGTGGAAGAATGGATAAGCAAAGTGTGGTGTATATGTACAGTGGAATATTTTTCAGCCTTTTTAAAAGAGAAGGAAATTTATGGTATATGCTACAACAGGAATGAACTTTAAGGGCATTGTGCTACCTGATATAAGCCAGTCACAGAAAGACAAATACTGTATGATTCCATTTACATGAGATACTTAGAGTAGGCTAATTCATAGAGACAGAAAGTTGGGTGATAGTTCCATGGCCTCGGGGAGGGGAAGTGGAGTATCATTGTTTAAAGGGTATAGCATTTCAGTTTCACAAGATAAGTTCTGGAGGTGGATGGTGGTGATGATTGTGCATAATAATATGAGCATGGCTCTGACAGTAAACGATGCCCAAATGTGGGAGACCCAGGTTCAATTACTGGATCGAGAAGATCCCCTGAAGAAGGGAAGGGCAACCCACTCCAGTATTGTTGCCTGCAGTATCCTGTGGACAGAGGAGCCTTGTGGGCTACAGTCCATGGGGTCACAGAGTTGGACACAACTGAGTGACTAACACTTCAACACTTCAGGTGGTACATTTTATGTTCTACGTATTTATCATACTTTATTTTAGTGGAAGGGGAATCAAGTGTGTTGACTTTTCTCAAATAACAGTGTGGAAGAATAGTGTCCAGTTCCTTTTTTGAAACCAGCATAACCCCAATACCAAAACCTTAAGATACAGCAGAAGAATTTTATAGAGTAGTGTCCGTGAATATAGGTACCAAATTCCTTTACAAAATGATAGCAAATTGGATTCTAGCCATCACACTGTTGTTGTTCAGTCACTCGGTCATAGTAGACTCTGCAGCCCCATGGACCGCAGCACGCCAGTCTTCCCTGTCCTTCACTATTTCCCAGAGTCAGTGATGCCATCCAACCATCTCATCCTCTGTCGCCTTCTCGTCTTGCCCTTAATCCTTCCCAGCATCAGGGTCTCTCCCAGTGAGTCGTCTCTTTGAATCAGATGGCCCAAGTATTGGAGCTTCAGCTTCAGCATCAGTCCTTCCAGTGAATATTCAGGATTGATTTCCTTTAGGATTGACTGGTTTGATCTCCTTGCTATCTGTGGGACTTTCAGTATGTCAGTGACAAATAGAGTTTATCCCAGGATCGCCAAGTTGGTTTAACATAGAACTGATTAATGTTTTTCAACACATTAACAGAATAAAAACTATTTTCAGTATATGTGGAAAAAGTATTTGACAAATCAGCATCTATTCCTTACCAAAAACTCTTAGCAGACCAGGGGTGGTAGGAAACTTCCTCAGACTGCTAAGAGCATCCATGGAAAAGCTTTATACATCACTGCTTCCCAGGAGGTGAGGAACAAAGCACAGATGCCTTTTCACTGCTTATATTCCATATTGTTCTAGAGGGCCTGCCCAGAATAAGAATGGGGAAACCAGGAAAAAGCAAAAAGATGGGAAAGGAAGAAATAAAACTGCTCCTGTTTGCAGATTATGTAATTGTTTACATAGAAAATTCCAGTGATTCTAAACAGATTTAATAAGGTTATAAGATATAAGGCTAATAGACAATCTGTTATATTTTATCATTTTGTAGATGTGAAAGAGATACAAGCTAGCCTCATCTTTTTCCCAATATTTTTTCTCTTAAAAAATCATAATTTTAATTCTTATTTTTCATTGTTTCTTCATGCATCAGTTCAGTTCAGTCGCTCAGTCATGTCTGACTCTTTGCGATAAGCTTAAATGTATATATTTATATATGTGTGTATTCTTTGTTTTTTCTTCCAGTTGTAATGAGAGATAATTGACATTTCCAAACAATTTATTCTAAAATCTTTCAATTATACATAAAAGTTGAAAGAATTATATAGTGAACACATACATAGTCTCTCCCTGGATTCTTTAATTTAGTTAACCTCTGTTATGTCTGCTTTACCAAATATGTTCATCTAGTCATCCCCCTCTTTTTTCATTCCAGATTAAGTTGCAGACATCAGTAAACACTTGAGTACATACACATTTCATCAAAGTTCCAATATTTGTATGCTTGATTTTTCCTTATAATGAAATTTATAAGAAGTGAAAATATTAATCATAGTTCTGTCATTTGATGAGTTTTGATCAAAACTGTTTTTAAAAAAGCTAGCTGTTAACATACAGAACATTTCCTTCATTTCAGTAAATGCCTTATTCTTCATTGACAACTTTTTCCTCATCCTCCAGGATTAACTCTTTATATACTTTTAAACCATAAAACCAACTTTCATCTTAATTTTTCTTTAATTATCTCTTATCCCCCCCAAGTGAAGCAGAATTTCATTTTTAAATTTGTTTTTAAAATTTCATATTAGATTCTATATTAGCTTTTTAGTTAATCTTCCTTGTGTGTATGTGTACATTTTAGATATTTTTTTCTCAGTTTAAATCTTTAAATCTTGTAACTTTTCACAGCATGCTTATGGTTGATACTGTACAATTTCATGTAAAATAAAACTTGCACAAATATTAGGCCCATTTATCTCCAGTACTTATAATTTATGCTATAAGCTTTGTTATGTATGTCTGTTGTATAGGTCCTGTAACACAGTGTTACAAATTTTCCTTTAGGTAGTCACATGTAACATAAAGATAGTGCTAGGAAAGTGTATTCTTTTATATTTGCCATTTGTGTGCTTCATTTTTTTCCCTGAGTATTTCCAGATGAAATAGCATCTGACCTCAGTTCGTCAGAAAACTTGATTCTTTTAGTGTTAGCTGGGTTGCTTGTAATCTGCTGCATATACACATATTTGAGAGGTTAGCCAGAGATTTGGGCAGAGTGAATTTGCAGAACTTGGAGTGCCCCTTCTGTACCTGCTTTCTGGATTCTCCCATCCCTGCTACCTTTCAGGATTTCTGCTGTCCAACAGAACTTTCTGTGTGATGGAAATGTTCTATAATCTGCACCGTCCAAAATGGTGGCCACTTGCCATGTGCAGTTGTTGAGCACTTGAAATGTGACTGGTGCAGCTGGGAGATGACCTTTATAAGTTTAATGTATCTAATTTATTTAAGTATTCTCATTTGTCTAGTGGATATTGTATTGGACGGACTTTTATTGTAGAAAGTTATATTGAACACACTGTTTTAGATGCTGCGGTCATCTTGAACTCTGTCCTTGTATTTATTCCTCAGCCAATAAAGCTACAGGGTTGTGTCCAGGTTTGAGCAACCTGCACAGACTAGTGCTTACCCTTTTTTCTCCTGTGTTCTCCCTTCCAATTTGTGCCTAATTCTGATTGGTCTATAGAATCTTCACGTGTGTGTGTGTGTGTGTTCGCTCGCGCATGTGTATTCACTGGAGTGTATATCCAGTAAGGGTTGCTCCACCATTTACCAGAAGTCAAACTCTACCTCTTGTCAGTCATCTTGGCAGTGATCTAATTTTAAGGAATTTGTTTTTTGTGCTTTGTTATCAGAATTTGCTTGCCAGCTACTTGTTATCCTATCCCCTTTAACCTTGCTAAAAGTAGTACTAACCTTAGGTTACTGAATCTTAATATTCTAAATTTGATATTCCTATCTCAGATATGCTAGAATTTAATGGAACTCTTCAAAGCAGTAAACGCGTATCATCGATAACCTGTTTGGTGTACCTTGCCTTCTCTAGGTACCTGAAAAGGTTTAAGGTGATGAAGATCAAAGTTTTGAGAAGCTGGTGCCGTCAGATTCTTAAAGGACTTCAGTTTCTTCATACTCGAACTCCACCTATTATTCACCGGGATCTTAAGTGTGACAACATCTTTATCACTGGCCCCACAGGCTCAGTCAAGATTGGAGACCTAGGTCTGGCCACCCTGAAGCGGGCTTCTTTTGCCAAGAGTGTGATAGGTATGTTTCACAGGTACCTTGTGAAAGTCTAACTGGCTTTCTGACATTCACTTTATTTAGAAACCTGACTCTGTCAGAGCTTTTATAATGTGAAATAAACCTTCAGAAATTCACAACTTGAAGCCAGGAAGTGACATGGAGTTCTCTGTATTTATGCCTCTAGAAGCATCTTGAAGACAATTGTTGTTTTGTGAAGTTATATGAAGAGAAATAAGGTGAACTTTGTTGACAAAACCTTATGTAATAGAACTATCACCTTCCTGGGTCATTTTGTTGATGCTTAGTGTCATACACTTATAAATAAACTGTGTTAACTTTCTCCATGAAAGAAATTGAATTTATATATAATTTAGTTTCTGAAAAGGTCTGAATTTATATATAATTTAGTTTCTGAAAAGGTTGTATATATTTGTATTCAAAAAAATCTGCCTATTAAAAACTATTTTAAAATGTAAAAATATAATGGTTCATTATCAACTTTTCCTTCTGCTCTTTAAAAGATCTGCTTAAAACAGTTTCCTGTTTCAGTACTGTTTACACTTCGGTTTGGATGGTTCTTTGTTGTGAGGACTCTCTGGTGTGTTGTAAGATGACTTAACAGCATCCCTAGTGTCTGCTCTCTAGATGCTGGTAGCATGCCCATTTGTCCACTTCCCTCCAGTCGTGACAGCCAAATATGTCCCCTGTGGGGCCAGTTGCCCTCCTCGACAATCAGTGATTTACAGGACAACGCTGTGTGTCAGGACATTGCAGCTGGAAATATAGTTTAATGCCTATTGTTTTATAAGCTTTCCCTTCTGAAGAGGGTGCGACAGTTTGAAAGCTTGAAATCTTCATGAACTCTATTCTCTCAAAAGGTGATGATGACAACAGCAAGAAAACTACTCATTTTTAAGTGGGCTGGAATCCTATGTTTTAGTAAAAAAGAACATACAATACCAGTAATTTGCACATCCTGATAAAAAAATTAGTGTTCTGGGGAGTTATTTAAAGCTGAATTTCCCTTCTGCCTTCCCTGTTGCCTATAGAAGAAACAGTTCTTTGATTGTCTTTGGTATGTTAATCTCTGGCCCAAGAATTTTTTCTTCTTTCTTGTTTAGATTGTATTGTGCAAGCCTTTTCTTAGAAATGTTCTGTAATTTGAGGTATCTGGGCTTAATTTCTTTGGAAACATTGGAAACTTGGCGTGTGGAATCACACACTCCACACTTTTAATTCACTGTGAGAACACAAATGCAGACTGAATGGTGTGTGTGTCTATAGGGTGTCCCTCACTACATTTCTTACCCCTGCAGTAGATTTGCAAACTACAGGGAGGGTGAGTGGCCTCACAGATGTTTACACTGTATTATTTTTAAAATGCACTGAATGTTAGGGGTTTTTTTTTTTTTTTTTTACTGTAAAGCTGCCTTAAAAGTGAAATTGATCAATGGACAAGAGACTAGCTCTAAATGTTAAATTTACGTCTCTCATACAGTAGGGGGCAGACAAGTATTTTTATCTTTTTAACCTATCATCCTGTCTTACAGATATATGCCATTTCCTCTGCTTTACTCTTTGCTGTTCTCTTACCTTTTTCTTCCATGTGTTTTCATATGAGTTAATCAGTTTATCTATGTGAAGCTCTATTTTGACATTGTATAGCAGTAATCCACTTGAAACAGTAAATAAACAGATGCATGGTCCTTTTCTTTTTATAAAGGAAATGCTGTGAGAGGTCTGTGACAGAGTTGATGGAGCAGACTAAGGTGATTTCTCTCCTCTCCCCCCACTTCCTACCTGTCTTTCTTTCATCTTTACCCCTTCCACTTTCTTCTCTCTCACAGGTGAGCCCCTCTGCTGCCCCTCCTCCCCATGAGTACGTCTGCAGTTTCTCCTCACATTGAGTCTGAATCATTCTTTTAATTTAAGGTACCCCAGAGTTCATGGCCCCTGAGATGTATGAAGAGAAGTACGATGAATCCGTTGATGTTTATGCTTTTGGGATGTGCATGCTCGAGATGGCCACGTCTGAATACCCGTACTCAGAGTGCCAGAACGCTGCACAGATCTACCGTCGAGTGACCAGTGTAAGTCCTGTCAGAACTGACTGGTGATCTTAGGCCATATCTAAGAAGCTCGGTAACGTCAAACCATGCAGAAGGGAACAACAGTAGAAAGCATCACATGGTGTTCACCCCTCATCTCTCTGTGTCTCCTCTTTTTATAAGGACACTGGTCAGATTGCGTTGTGTCCAGCCCACTCCAGACTGGGCTCTTTTAACTAATTGCACCTGCGGTGATCCTGTTTGCAAATAAGATCACATTCTGAGATACTAAGGGTTAGAATTTTAACATATTTTTTTGTGGGGGGGACACTGTTCACCATAATAGCTCATGGGTTCATCCAACAAATATTTAAGTCTCGGTTATGTTCCAGACTTCTTTCTAGATCCTAGGTATTGAATATTAGTGCTAAGTAAAAGACAAACCTGTCTATCAAGAGCTCACTACTCAGTGAAGGAGAACAAACAAATAAACCAGACAGTTTCCATAGGGTATAAAAACAGTTTTCCTAGGGTCAGTACGTAACAAAGCATGTAGTGGTTGTGCCTGATTGAGTTTGAACAGGTGAGGAAAATTATGTGAAACAGGGAGCGACTAAAATAATATTGCATGTGAAAAAAATCTATAATTTGTGTGTCTGCAGTTTGGAAACAGGAAAAAGAAGAGACAAGGGATAAGGGAGGGAAGGAAAGTTGAGACTGTGCCTGAGCACTGGGGGAACCATTGCAGCCACTCTAAGACGTGGTAGGTGTCATGGGACTTCCTGGCGGTCCAGTGGTTAGGACACTGCGTCTTCACTACTGAGAGCCTAGGTTGATCCCTGGACTGGGTACTAAGATTGCACAAGCCACTCGCTACAGCCAAAAAAAGAAAACCCCACACTTGGTAGGTGTTGTAATATCAGACCTAAATTTTTTAAAGATTACTTTGACTGCAGGACAGAGGATGGATATATGAGGAAACTAATAAAAGCTGAAAACCCAGTTAAGAGGTATTGCAGTAATCTGAAGGGATAACTAATAGACTGAAATAAAGGATTAGAGGTGGCCACAGCAGATGAATGAGAGATCAGTGTTCTTTATAGATTAGAATTCTGTTAAGCTAAGGTGTTCTTTTCCACTTAATCTTTATGAAAACAATAATATGAAAATACCCTTTGTAAATACATATCCTTTGAATGGAGATCAAATTGTAGAATGGTTAGTGTAGTTTATTTACTCACTTAAACCATCTGTAACTTTTCTTCATTCCATTATACTCTAAACCAGGAATTAGCAAAGGTTCATGGGCCAAATCCATCCTGCTACCCATTTTTGTACAGCCCAAGAGTTAAGAATGCTTTTTACATTCCTAAATGGTTGAGGGGGGAATCAAAAGAATAGTATGTGATGGCATGTGAAAATTAGATGAAATTCAAATTTCAGTATCCATGAAGAAAGTAAAGACAGCCACTCATTTGTTTCTGTATTTTCTATGTCTGTTTTCACATATTATAATAGTAGAGTCGAGTAATTGCAACAGACTGTTTAGTTCCAAAAGCCTAAATTCTGTACTGCTTGGCTCTTAACAGAAAGTTGCCAACTCCTAAACATATCCCACCAAAATAGTGGTAATGTTCTATTAGAATGCCATTAGCCTCTATACTTGGAGTAGACAGGAGAATCTCAATGTGCACAAGTAGTTAACTTCAGTAATCAGCTCTAATAATTTTAAGCAGTCTTTTCTCTCTCTTAAGAGTAGAATTATCACTTCAGTGGTGAGAACATAAGAGATTTTAATGTGATAACCATTTCTCACTGGCCGTATTTATTCTTTCTATTGCCAAAGAATAAATAGCATCTTAAACCTGGTATTACTCCTCAAGGTGATAATTCTAGATTTTAAACACAAAGACCTATTCACAGAAATACTTTGTTTACCTTCCAGTAATGCTGAATGTTTTGATAGTGAACAGACCAGAAGAGTGAAGTACACATAAACTAGCCATATAGTTAAACATTCTCTACTATCTCTTTCAGCTACTGCCCTTCTTTGTGGATCTTGCAGTATTTCTAACTTGAAACTTGGTAGATTTTGTTAAGAATTATCAGATAGTGCTTTGCTGTCAGAGAGACTGCCCAGGCATTACTGGTGGTCTAGGGGTAGGTGTCTCTGATTAATCTTGTTAATTCAACTCCTGATTATTTCTCTAAACAAATAAAGGTTGGTACTTAAAATATCTCAAGGGATCATGGAATTTTAGTTTGTTTTTATTAAATGAAGTCCAAAAAATAACTCTGCTATGTAAAGAAATTAAGTTATAAATTGCATGGTAGTACCAATTTTTTTTAATGCAGAATGAAAGGGTGACCTGTATTAAATTCTGTTTCATACTTACCCACCAAATATGCTTACCTAGTTAAAATAATGACTGCGTAAAATGAGTACATGAAGGATGGAGTCAACCCTATTGGGTAAAAACCTATTCACCAGAGGCTCAGGGCTAAAACCAATGGTTTGAGTTCTTTGACTTCAGACTGTCAGGCGCAGACAGCACTGCCATAAAATTAGGTGAAAGTTTATATAAGCAGTTATTTGGTAAAAGTAAAGAAAACAAATTAGTTTGATTTTAAGATAATACATATGAAACACTGTAATCAATTAACAGATGAATCTTTATTTGCAAATGCCAGCTCTAGCTCAGTTGAGAGGAGAATCCCCTTCTCAAATGAAAAAGTCTGGTGTTAGCTTAATAGACCCTAGGAAGACCAACCTCACAGTTTCCATAGTTGTAGTATGGTATTTAACCTTTTCACAGTGTCTCAATGGGTTGTGTGGGTTTGTTTTTTTTTTAAGATAAAAATTTACTTACCATAAAATTAACCTTTATATAATTTTAAGGTGTAAAATTCAGTGGGTTTTAGCGTTTTCAGTGTTCTGCAGTCATCACCAGTAATGCCAGAACCTTTCTGTCGCCTCAGGAAAGAAGCCCTGTACCCATTAGCAGTCGTTCCTCTGACAACCACTAATGTGGTTTCTGTCTCTGTAGATTTGACTTACCTGTTATGTACATTTCATACAGATAGAATCATTAAATATATGGCCTTTTGTGTTAAACTTTGTTTTTGTGTTATGCTTTGATATAGCATAGTGTTTTCAGGGTTTATCCATGTTTTAGCATAAATTGGTTCTTAGTCCTTTTTATGGCTGAATAATATTGCATTGTATGAATGTCCTTTATATTTCTGTAGTTTCTTCCTTCTTTTCTCAATTGTTTAAGCTGTTTGAACCTATAGCCACCCTCACCTGGAGAGGAGTTGGGAACAGAAGGGATGAAATGTACAGTGTTTTAAAAGGTACTGTCCTAGAGCCTGATTTATTAAATCTTTGGTTACAGTGTTGTGTTTGTAGCATAGCATTCAGCGTGTTGTAGGTACTCAGTGATATTTTGAAGAATAAATGATTCCGTTAAAGGAATCCCAGATAATAGTCAAGTCAGACACTAGTAAGTTTCGAGGAGTTGAATTTACCCTGCAAATAAGG
The DNA here is from genome assembly GCA_006410675.1 of Oreotragus oreotragus. Classification (NCBI taxonomy): domain Eukaryota; kingdom Metazoa; phylum Chordata; class Mammalia; order Artiodactyla; family Bovidae; genus Oreotragus; species Oreotragus oreotragus. Next base: position 376,042 of record SJYX01024219.1, read on the forward strand.
TCACCTTAGAAATATTAACTTTATCCTACTGATACACTTTATATATGTACATACACAATATATTCTGTAAAATGGGGAAAACTACTTGGTATAAATCAAGCAGAAAACAGTAACTTGGATAGAGTCAGAATTCCAGGATTAGAAAGGCATTTGATAAAGTCATCTATTCACGTGTTCTTCCATCAGTTCTCACATCACTATTTAGATATTTGCTCTGCAACGTGCAGTCCCCCAAAATGTAAAATTTTGGCCCTATCCCAGACAGAATGGGATGAAAAACCAGCCTTTCACAAGATCCAAAGATACTTTGTGTGTATGTTAAAGTTTGAGAAGTGTGAGCTGGAACAGTGATCACCACAGGTCCCTTCCAGGTCTGTATACCTTATTTTTGGTTAAATTTAAAAAAAAAAAAAAAAAAAAAAAGACTATTATAATAGCAAACGTTATTTGAATAAATTTTTGTTCTATTGTGCATGGAACATTTTTACTAACATTATAAGTAAATTGACTTTGAAATCTAACCCTATTTAATTGCGTTTTTTTCTGTCTTATTCAGGAGTTGCTTTCTAAAAACGCAAAATAGTAAATAAGTCAACCTGCAGAAAAGTTGGAATAAAAACCTTGAGGTATTAAGTCAGTTGAACTGTGGAATCCTTAATTTCTGAGGATACTGAAAGCATTTACTTGTTCTTTATTTTTCCTCTTAGCTGTGAAAATTGAGTTCCATATTATCTACAGTTCATTATTCTGTACTGTCAGTTATTATATTTCTTATCTGGGAAGTGCTGTCTTGGTTTCACCAACCTCCATTCCCATCTTCTGACTTCCATTGAAGAAATAAAAGGGGCAGTTTTTATTAGTCCTTTTTAAATTTTCTAGCCTTTTTTTTTTTTTTCCATGTTTTGGGTGCTGAGATGAATGTGTGGGGAGTTTTAAGTACCTAGGTTATACAGTGATTTATATGATTATATAAGCAATAGTGATGACTCAATTGAACTACACCTTGAAATAGTATACTACATGTCTGACCTTGCAGTGGTACAGCTGCCGTGTAAATAGCAGATGTTAGTAGTGTAAATATTAACACATGTACATGCTAGTCTCAGACATTGCATTAAGCACTTTGCATGTATTATGTGATTTAATTCTTCCAACATCCCTGGCCAAGAGTGATTTGCTAGTGTTATTATCTACATTTTGTAAATAAATAGTCTTGAAGCTCAGAATGGATAGCCTACGATTGCATATCTAGAATATAACAGGGTTATTTGTTATTCTGTTATTCCAGGTCCCCTGCTCATATCAGAATTCTGTACTGAATCCATAAATGTCTAATGCAGTGTCAGTTTGTGACCTGAGGGCCTTTAAACATGTGTGTAACTGCCAACGAGAAGGGTGGAGATGTGTAATTTACCAGTTGAATAATTATATTCTGTGGTGTACTGATGATAAACTGCTGTTTGTCATTGTTGTACACATGCATTCAGATTCTACTCTCTGTGCTTGCTCAGAGAGGCCTTCCCTGTCCATCCATCTAAAACGACCTTACAAGTGCAAACACTTTACTTCTGTCTCCTTAGGATTTTCTTTTTTTTCATGACTTTTGTCACAACCTTACTGTGTTTACCTAAAGCTCCAATTAGAACACATTCTTGGGGGGGGGTTGTTATTTTGCTTATTCTTGCCTATATTCCTAGTGTTTAGAGCCAGTGGATACAAGGCACTCAATATTTGTGAGATGAAGGCATAAATACAGAACTATAGGGAGTGAAACACAGTGTTGCCATGGAGGAAGTGGGCTCTGGAGGTGGGTCTACATGTGTTCAGATTCCACCACTGTAATTTCCTGGCTGTGATACCTGGGGCAGGTTAATTAACTTCTCTGAGCCTAAACTAGTAGTGAGGATAAATGAGTAAAGTGCCTAAATACAGTTAGCAGTCAGTACCTAACTCACACGCTAGTAAAGTAATGCTCAAAATTCTCCAAGTCAGGCTTTAACAGTACGTGAATCATGAACTTCCAGATATTCAAGCTGGATTTAGAAAAGGTAGAGGAAGCAGAGATCAAATTGCCAACATCTGTTGATCATCATAAAAGCAAGGGAGTTCCAGAAAAACATCTACTTCTGCTTTATTGACTATGCCAAAGCCTTTGACTATGTGGATCACCACAAACTGTGGAAAATTCTTAAAGAGATGGGAATACCAGACCACCTGGCCTGCCTCTTGAGAAATATGTGTGCAGGTCAGGAAGCAACAGTTAGAACTGGACATGGAACAATAGACTGGTTCCAAATAGGAAAAGGAGTATGTCAAGCCTGTATATTGTCACTCTTTTTATTTAACTTCTATGCAGAGTACATCATGAGAAACGCTGGGCTGGAAGAAACACAAGCTGCAATCAAGATTGCTGGGAGAAATATCAATAACCTCAGATATGCAGATGACACCACCTTTATGGCAGAAAGTGAGGAGGAGCTAAAAAGCCTCTTGATGAAAGCGAAGGAAGAGAGCGAAAAAGTTGGCTTAAAGCTCAACATGCAGAAAACGAAGATCATGTCATCCGGTCCGATCACTTCATGGGAAATAGATGGGGAAACAGTGGAAACAGTGTCAGACTTTATTTTTGGGGGCTCCAAAATCACTGCAGATGGTGACTGCAGCCATGAAATTAGAAGACGCTTACTCCTTGGAAGAAAAGTTATGACCAACCTGGATAGTATATTCAAAAGCAGAGACATTACTTTGCCGACTAAGGTCCGCCTAGTCAAGGCTATGGTTTTTCCTGTGGTCATGTATGGATGTGAAAGTTGGACTGTGAAGAAAGCTGAGCGCCGAAGAATCGATGCTTTTGAACTGTGGTGTTGGAGAAGACTCTTGAGAGTCCCTTGGACTGCAAGGAGATCCAACCAGTCCATTCTGAAGGAGATCAACCCTGGGATTTCTTTGGAAGGAATGATGCTAAAGCTGAAACTCCAGTACTTTGGCCACCTCATGCAAAGAGTTGACTCATTGGAAAAGACTCTGATGCTGGGAGGGATTGGGGGCAGGAGGAGAAGGGGACGACCGAGGATGAGATGGCTGGATGGCATCACGGACTCGATGGACGTGAGTCTGAGTGAACTCCGAGAGATGGTGATGAACAGGGAGGCCTGGTGTGCTGCGATTCATGGGGTTGCAGAGTCGGACACGACTGAGTGACTGAACTGAACTGAACTGAACATGAAGGAGAAATACTAACTGTAGGATCAGAAATCCTTAATATTATGCATGTTAAATGCATGCATAAAATCCATGTTAAATGGAATTTAATCCATTTACGATTTAATCTTAAAATCCATTTTAAGCATCTCTTAACTAATACAAACCTTAGAATTTATTCCTTTGCTTGCCTTTGTTTTTAAACTTTTTCCCCCTAGATTTCAAGGGAGAAAACATGAGAGTACATGGATTCAGTTCAGTTCAGTCGCTTAGATGTGTCCGACTCTTTGTGACGCCATGGAGTGTAGCACACCAGGCTTCCTCGTCCATCACCAACTCCCAGAGCTTGCTCAAACTCATGTCCATTGAGTTGGTGATGCCGTCCAACCATCTCATCCTCTGTTGTGCCCTTGTTTTCCCACCTTTATTCTTTCCCAGCATCAGGGTCTTTTCCAGTGAGTCAGTTCTTCGCATCAGGTGGCCAGAGTATTGGAATTTCAGCTTCAACATCCGTCCTTCCAATGACTATTCATGACTGATTTCCTTCCGAATTGACTGGTTTGATCTTGTAGTCCAGTGGACTCTCAAGAGTCTTCTCGAACATCACAGTTCAGGAGCATCAGTTCTTCAGTGCTCAGCTTTCTTTATGGTCCAACTCTTATATCCTCCCATGTCTACTGGAAAAACCATAGCTTTGACTAGACGGACCTTAGTCAGCAAAGTAATGTCTCTGCTTTTTATTACACTGTCTAGGTTTGTCATAGCTTTTCTTCTGAGGAGCGAACGTGTTTTAATTTTATGGCTGCAGTCACCATCTGCAGTGATTTTGGAGCCCAAGAAATAAAGTCTATCACTGTTTCCATTGTTTCCCCATCTATTTGCCATGAAGTGATGGGACTGGATGCCATGATCTTCGTTTTTTGAATGTTGACTTTTAAGCCAACTTTTTTTACTCTCCTCTTTCACTTTCATCAAGAGGCTCTTTAGTTCTTTGCTTTCTGCCATAAGGGTAGTGAGTGTCATCTGAATGAATATCTGAGGTTATTGGTATTTCTCCTGGCAATCTTGATTCCAGTTTGTGCTTCATCCAGCCCAGCATTTTGCATGATGTACTCTGCATAGACATTAAATAAACAGGGTGACAATATACAGCCTTGAGTCTAAGATTGGTAATTCTAACATTGGTGTCATAGATTGGAGTCCCTGTTCAAAAGAGAAAAACTTCAAGTTGTCTTGAAATTTCCCACCACTGGCAATGAAAAGATCCAAGTAAGAGTGCTGATATACTTAGCACAGTTTTTGTCTGTGAGTAAAGGAGTCGCAGTGGCATCAGTTTTTGATGTGGAGGATAGTGCATGTGTATTTGGAGCAGTACACAGGCTCCCATGGATCCAGAGAGTAATCAGCCTCAGGGAATCAGGAGGTCAGCTAATTGCCTTGGATAGAGCCAGTCAGATTTGGTAGGGAGTTTGAAAAGGCTTGTTTTCCAGTGGGATCATAAGGTTTGTTCAAATTCCTGTAAACTAATGGTTCATACCAGTAAGAATCTGGCTGAATCCAGCCTTCTGACAACCAAGGTAGAAATAATGGGGATTTTTAATTACTTTGTTTGTGTAATTTGACTTTGTCACTGATTCCATTAGCCTTTGGATTGCAAGGTTTGAACATTCTGTCTGGGAAAAACAGAATTAAAGCAGTTGGAGTGAAATTCCTTTTGGTCTTTATATAACAGGTTGCATTTCAGCTTACTTTCTTTTACAGAAACACATGAAGCTGATTCCTGATTAGATAGGGATTGAAAAGTTGAGAAAGACTTTGTATTTTTTTCTTTAGCAGTTGGATTTTTTTTTGGTTGTATCCCAGAGATCTAAATCCACTTGGAATTAGCTGAAATGATTGCTTTATAAATTTTATTCCTATTTGCATCCAGTAAATTTAGATTACACACATAAGCAAAAACTTTGTGTATCATCTAGTGTATCCTGGGAACATTTTTGCATGATTTTCAAAGTCATTCTAATACTCTCCTGTGATTTGATTAATATTAAAGGGTGTTAATATCAGACATAATAAATCAGACCATTAATCTTAAACCACAGAGTTGGAAATCATTCCCAACATTTTAGATGCTAAACAACAGCCCTGAAATCCTTGTTAGAGAATTTCTCAGAAAAACTAATTTTACTTATCCCAACTAAATGTTGATCTGTAATTCTCACAGCATTAGACTACAAGTAAAAACTGATAGGATGTAGAAAGATGGTTGCTGCTGTGTTTTAAGTGCAGTATACGTGTTGAGATTCCTGGGATTTTGTAGATAATCTGTGTGCCAGAAGGTTGATACAGATACACTGTAGTTGTTCCTTGTCCCTGGGTGGTTTGAGGTGTACCTTGATAGTGAGGTAGGACTCAGTTGCCTAAAAAAGGGGGCAGTAGAAAGAATAGGCTTGTGAAAATATGCAGTATTCAGTGAAAAAGTAACCAGTTTCACCAGACTTACTTGATAGGAATAGGTAGAAGTTGGCTTGTGAGGGCTTTCTGCCCCAGATTAAGTTAACTAAAAGTACTGTAATATGGACTGAAACATTGAACTAGACATTGAATCTGGAGCCCTTACTTCCTAGAATATATTCTGTTGTATTCTAGGTGCTGCTGCTGATGCAGTGTATCTAGTAGGTGTCTGATACATACCAGACTGGACTGGCCATGACTCCTCATAGGTTCCATGAGGTATTGAATTCTGACCTTGACATGGTATTAATCTCTCTTATGCAGTATTCAGTGAAAAAGTAACCAGTTTCACCAGACTTACTTGATAGGAATAGGTAGAAGTTGGCTTGTGAGGGCTTTCTGCCCCAGATTAAGTTAACTAAAAGTACTGTAATATGGACTGAAACATTGAACTAGACATTGAATCTGGAGCCCTTACTTCCTAGAATATATTCTGTTGTATTCTAGGTGCTGCTGCTGATGCAGTGTATCTAGTAGGTGTCTGATACATACCAGACTGGACTGGCCATGACTCCTCATAGGTTCCATGAGGTATTGAATTCTGACCTTGACATGGTATTAATCTCTCTGGTATTAATCTCTCAAGTTGTCTTGTGTGAGCATGTGGGGACTCTAGCTCAGATTCTTTAGCTCTCTGATCCTATGGCCATCTTGTAAGTGTGAGGAATTATTAACCATATTTGAGTCATGTGATGCAAATTAAATGGTATCAGTTGGAAATGGTTAAGTGTCAGATGATTGGATGAAGCTAGGTGATTGAACAGGCCATAGTGTAAAATAAATACTGGAGAGAAAAGCAGCAGTGAGGCCCATCTTAACTTGGTCCTAGTTTAAGGAGGTGAGATGTTGACAAATATAGATGAAGACCTACAAGACCTTCTAGAACCAACACCAAAAAAGATGTCCCTTTCATCCTAGGGGACTGGAAAGCAAAAGTAGAAAATCAAGAAATACCTCTAACAGGCAAGTTTTGTCTTGGAGTACAAAATGAAGCAGGGCAAAGGCTAACAGAGTTTTCCAAGAGAAAGCAGTGGTTATAGCAGACACCCTCTTCCAACAACACATAGAGATGACTACACATGGATATCACTGGAGAGTCAATAGTGAGATCACACTGATTATGTTCTTTGCAGCCAGAGATGGAGAAGCTCTATACAGTCAGCAAAAGCAAGACTGGGAGGTGACAGTGGCGCAGATTGTGAACTCCTTACAGCAAAACCAGACTTAAATAGAAGAAAGTGGGGAAGCCACTAGACTGTTCATGTATGACCTAAATCAGGTTCCTTAGGACTATACAGTGAAAGGGACAAATAGATTCAAGGGGCTAGATCTGGTAGACAGAGTGCCTGAAGAGCTATGGAGGTTCATAACACTGTACAGAAGGCAGTGATCAAAACCATCCCCAAGAAAAAGAAATGCAAAAAGGCAAAATGGTTTTCTGAGGAGGCCTTACAGATAGCTGAAAAAAGAAGAGACGCTAAAGGCAAAAGAGAAAAGGAAAGATAGATCCATCTGAATGCAGAGTTCCAAAGAATAGCAAGGAGAGATAAGACTTTCCTAAGTGATCAATGCAAAGAAATAGAGGAAAACAATAGAATGGGAAAGACTAAAGATCTCTTCAAGAAAATTAGAGATACCAAGGGAACATTTCATGCAAAGATGGGCTCAATAAAGGACAGAAATGAGATGGAATACCAACAGAAGCAAAAGGTATTAAGAAGAGGTGGCAAGAATACACAGAGAGCTATACAAGAAAGATCTTAATGACCCAGATAACCATGGTGGTGTGATCACTCATCTGGAGCCAGAAATCCTGGAGTGTGAAATCAAATGGGCCTTAGGATGCATCACTGTGAACAAAGCTAGTGGAGGTGATGGAATTCTAGCTGAGCTATTTCAGATCCCAAAAGATGCTGCTGTGAAAGTGCTACACTCAATATGCCAGCAAATTTGAGAAAACTCAGCAGTGGCCGGAGGACTGGAAAAGGTCAGTTTTCATTCCAATAACCAAAGGAAGACAATCCCAAGGAATGTTCAGACGACCACACAATTGCACTCATTCTCACATGCTAGCAAAGTAATGCTCAAAGTTCTCCAAGCTAGGCTTCAACAGCATGTAAACCGAGAACTTCCTGATGTTCAGGCTGGATTTAGAAAATGCAGAGGAACCAGAGATCAAATTGCCAACATCCATTGGATCATAGAAAAAGCAAGGGAATTCTAGAAAAACATCTGCTTCCGCTTCATTGACTATGCCAAAGCCTTTATTGTGTATATCACCACAAACTGTGGAAAATCCTTCAAGAGATGGGAATACCAGACCACCTGACCTGCTTTCTGAGAAACCTGTATGCAGGTCAGGAAGCAACAATTAGAACTGGACGTGGAACAACGGACTGGTTCAAAATTGGGAAAGAAGTACTTCAAGGCTGTATACTGTAAATGTGCCTGTTTAACTTACATGCAGAGTACATCATGTGAAATAATGGGCTGGATGAAGCACAAGCTAGAATCAAGGTTGCCAGGAGAAATATCAATAACTTCAGATATGCAGATGACACTACCCTTATGGCAGAAAGCAAAGAAGAACTAAAGAGCCTCTTGATGAAAGTGAAAGAGGAGAGTAAAAAAGTTGGCTTAAAAGTCAACATTCAAAAAACGAAGATCATGGCACCCAGTCCCATCACTTCATGGCAAATAGATGGGGAAACAATGGAAACAGTGATGGACTTTATTTCTTGGGCTCCAAAATCACTGCAGATGGTGACTGCAGCCATGAAATTAAAACATGTTTGCTCCTTGGAAGAAAAGCTATGACAAACCTAGATAGTGTAATAAAAAGCAGAGACATTACTTTGCTGACCAAGATCCATCTAGTCAGAGCTATTGTTTTTCCAGTAGACATGGAAGGATATAAGAGTTGGACCATAAAGAAAGCTGAGTGCCTGAGAATTGATGCTTTTGAACTGTGATGTTGGAGAAGAATCAGTCCTGAAGGAAATCAGTCCGAATATTCATTAGAAGGACTGAAACTCTAGTACTTTGGCCACCTGATGTCAAGAACTGACAACTGACTCTCTGGAAAAGACCCTGATGCTAGGAAAGATTGAAGGCAGGAGGAGAAGGGGCGACAGAGGATGGGATGTTTGGATGGCATCACCAACTCTATGAACATGTGTTTGAGCAAGCTCTGGGAGTTGGTGATGGACAAGGAAGCCTGTGTGCTGCAGTCCATGGGGTTGCAAAGAGTCAGATATGAGTGAACAACTGAACTGATGTTGCTAGTCTGGATTGGTGGTCACAGTTATTATGCAGAAAAAGCAGTGATGTTGAGAAGTAACAAAGAAGCCAGTAAAAATCTCCCCTTTTTCCAGCCAGAGACCTTTAGCCATTGGAGGGGAAGTAGGAGTACTAGCAGCTTGCTGTTTTAAATGTTTCTCTTTGTTGAAGGAGCTAGCTCCCAGAGAGTAATAATACTTAAATGTTGTGAAGAAGCATCTTAGAATGAGTAAGGTTTCTATTCTTGATCATGGAAGCAATGATGCCTTTAAAAGAAATTGGTGAAGTCCAGAGAAAGGCAGAGTTGAAGAGAAGGACGATTTAGACCTATAAACTGTTACACATATGTGAATGGTATTTTATTGTACAAAGTGAAAACTCTTAATTTTGGTATATTAAAAAATGCTGGTCTTCACAGAGTTAGATATTTGTGCCTATATTTTACCTTTGTCCAAAAAAAGCTGCCTCAGGTTTGGTTTTGTTTGTTGCACAGTAAAGTTTAAAAACATTCTCACATACTTATATCTGATAAACCTATGAAGCAGAGAACATGATCCCTGTTTTTCTCTGTTTGGTTTTCATTATCTAATCATAGTCTTGAGCAGGCTTGCTCAGACACCGAGGGTAAAGGCAGTGGTGGGCTGCATGCTATAGGTAGGACCAGTACTGGCCTTCTGCACTACCTGCTTAGTGTGCTTGGTAGTGATGAGTTATGTTGAGCAGGAAAATTGTTAGAATTAAGTCATAAAGCCTTTAGAGTAGAGATATTCCTGTAGCCGTTATGCTACTGTTCCTGAGTGATTGAAGCCTTAGTGTCTACTGTCTTAGTGGGGATTCAGGCTTACCACATTACAAGGGACAGTGCTTTGTTATGTTACCCATCGTAACACTGCCAGGAGAAGTGCTTTTTCTGTCATCTTTGTTAAATGCCATGAGGAAAAACATTTCCTTAATCACCAGGATCAAAGCAGTAGTCATTTGGGTCCGTGAGTTCTTCCTGGCAAATGGAGATGTCTTTAGGTAGATCTATATATTAAGCCTTTTAGGGAAGGAAAAGGAGAAGAATAAATTCTTACCACTTCTGTGTACTAATTCGCAGCTGTTTAAATTTTTTTAATATACCGTGAGACCGTGGTAAGATAGTTTACCTTAATGTCACCACTTTCTAAATAAGGTAAACAAGAACTGTTACGCTCACTTTTCAAGTGAGTTTAAAGAATATGGCCCCGCTCACACAGACTTGGTGTCTGTAGGCTGAACTCTATATACTGGGAGCTCAACCCCAGTATTGGGGTTTTCTTGTCCAGTGTTCTTTAAGGTGTATATTCTGAGTTTACATTTTCATTCCCCATTTTCTTCTGAAGCTTAGTTTCAACAATAGGGGCAAGAGGGTGTTCAGATAAACAGATTTCTGGTGTCAAGGAGGCGGAACCTGTGGGCATGGTGGGGGTGGAGCTCTGAGCAAGTGAAGAATCTTGTTTGTCTAGGGACTTGCTGCTGTTGGGGGAGAGGCAGGAGCAGGAGTAGCAGAATAGTTTGCCTGCTGTTCGGCTTGTAGTTGTGTCTAAAGGGCTGATCACTCAGTAATAAGGAGATTATTGGCTGAGCAGAGCAAACCCATGTTTGAGGGTCGCAGAAGCATGGCTAGTGTTAAACAGGAAATTCAGCTTCAGCCTGATTTCGATGTCTGCCTTGCTTATGCTGTGGGCTAAGTTATCCTGTTAGCTTACATCCTATACAATCCCCTCCCCACCATTTTCCTCTAACAAGTCTGTTTTGCCTTTTCTGATGGATTTTACAAAGAGAGATTTTTGCTCAGTGTTTGTCTTCGTAAATTCTCATTGCTGCTGCTGCTCTCAAAAGGATTGTATAAATGAGGTGGGTAAGAATTTCCTATATATACCAAAGGTGTGTTGTGATATTTATGTACGGAAGGTTTCAGTTAAAGTATTGGGATTGCTAGTTCAGAATGCTTTTCAAAATAGATTAGTTCTGCAGTTTAGTTAACTTACACAGCATTTTCTGTGAGGAGGAAGGAGACTTTTCTCAATTCTGAGTGGTTAGGAAAATTTTTACTCTTAGGAAGAGAAAAATGTTACCCTGACACAGACTGCAGCTTAAGTTTTTAAGAAGCAAGTGCTGACAGTTTTTAAGAGCTAGAAGATTGAACCGGAGAATACTATATTGTGACTCACTTTAATTTTTATTATGACTCACTTTTATTTTTCCAGCGGATTAGCTGTAAACTGTAAGTATATAGAATTGACAGAAAAACTCAGTCTGTGAGATACATATATGTTTGGAGTTTTTCTTAGTTTAAATAAAGCAACATATTTTATAAAGGTTCATGTCAAGTTTTTTTTTTTAGTATCAACTCTGATGTACCCTTGGAGAATCACAATCGTTGTTTTTTTCTTTTTGTTCTCCATTTCAAATTGCATAAAAGTCACCTTTTTGTTTCGTTTATGAGAATATATAATTTTAATCCCAAAGGTGTCTTAAATGGATATACATTAGCTGTTGAAGAAGTACTTGTGTGTAATGCAGAATAACAAGCCACTGTTTCATGTCAGAGAAACATTTTACGGCACTTCTGCCTGAAGAGAGGCCTTATGAATCACAGTGGTGAGGAAGAGTGTTTCTGGAGTTGGCAGGTTGCTAGCTCTGGAAGGATGAAGGGAAAGGCGCCAGTCTTTAACTTAGGTTTTCTTATGTGTAAAACATTAGCTCAATTTGTTCCTTAGTACTCTTTTCTGCTTTGTGTTCTTGAACCTCATTCAGAATAGATGAGCAAAACTTTGCTTCTGCTGGTCAAGACAGGACTGAAATAAGACTGTGTGGGGCTAAATCAGAGAGTATAGAAAAGAGGTGTCATCTGAAGGAATTTTAGATTCTTAACCATCTTTTTTGAAGTAAACAAATTCAAGGAAAAAAGATGAAATATTATCATGAAAACATTTTCTTATCATTGTTCTGTCTGGTGCTTAAATTATGTTTTAGAATAATCTTAACGTTTTAATTTTAAAAATTATCAATTATTTAAAAAACAGTTCTCTTAGATAGAACAAGAAGCTTCTGAGTATGATGCATCTTGTGTATTGAAACATGTGCTTGTTGATTTTAAGTGGCTTTCCATCAGGTGCCCCAGATGTCTTCAGTAGGTTACATTCAAGGTCACTGACGTTTTATGCTTATTTTTACTTTTTTTTTTTTGGTCACTTTTAATATACAATTCCTATATCTCCTTGGTTCTTTCCACATGATTCAGAATACCTCTGGTAGATATTTTGGTAGATATTTGGATAATCCTGACTTCTTGGTGCTTGGTGAAATTTTTCATTGGGTGATGTCTGAATATAAGCTGCTGGACTGTCTCTTGTATTGGCTGTCTCAGTGCCTGCAGTGTTCTTTACGGCAGCGGCAGCAGCTGAATATGGCAGTGGCGGTGGCTGAGGAAGGAGACTTTTCTCAATTCTGAGTGGTTAGGAAAATTTTTACTCTTAGGAAGAGAAAAATGTTACCCTGACACAGACTGCAGCTTAAGTTTTTAAGAAGCAAGTGCTGACAGTTTTTAAGAGCTAGAAGATTGAACCGGAGAATACTATATTGTGACTCACTTTAATTTTTATTATGACTCACTTTTATTTTTCCAGCGGATTAGCTGTAAACTGTAAGTATATAGAATTGACAGAAAAACTCAGTCTGTGAGATACATATATGTTTGGAGTTTTCCTTAGTTTAAATAAAGCAACATATTTTATAAAGGTTCATGTCAAGTTTTTTTTTTTAGTATCAACTCTGATGTACCCTTGGAGAATCACAATCGTTGTTTTTTTCTTTTTGTTCTCCATTTCAAATTGCATAAAAGTCACCTTTTTGTTTCGTTTATGAGAATATATAATTTTAATCCCAAAGGTGTCTTAAATGGATATACATTAGCTGTTGAAGAAGTACTTGTGTGTAATGCAGAATAACAAGCCACTGTTTCATGTCAGAGAAACATTTTACGGCACTTCTGCCTGAAGAGAGGCCTTATGAATCACAGTGGTGAGGAAGAGTGTTTCTGGAGTTGGCAGGTTGCTAGCTCTGGAAGGATGAAGGGAAAGGCGCCAGTCTTTAACTTAGGTTTTCTTATGTGTAAAACATTAGCTCAATTTGTTCCTTAGTACTCTTTTCTGCTTTGTGTTCTTGAACCTCATTCAGAATAGATGAGCAAAACTTTGCTTCTGCTGGTCAAGACAGGACTGAAATAAGACTGTGTGGGGCTAAATCAGAGAGTATAGAAAAGAGGTGTCATCTGAAGGAATTTTAGATTCTTAACTTAATCATCTTTTTTGAAGTAAACAAATTCAAGGAAAAAAGATGAAGTATTATCATGAAAACATTTTCTTATCATTGTTCTGTCTGGTGCTTAAATTATGTTTTAGAATAATCTTAACGTTTTAATTTTAAAAATTATCAATTATTTAAAAAACAGTTCTCTTAGATAGAACAAGAAGCTTCTGAGTATGATGCATCTTGTGTATTGAAACATGTGCTTGTTGATTTTAAGTGGCTTTCCATCAGGTGCCCCAGATGTCTTCAGTAGGTTACATTCAAGGTCACTGACGTTTTATGCTTATTTTTACTTTTTTTTTTTGGTCACTTTTAATATACAATTCCTATATCTCCTTGCTTCTTTCCACATGATTCAGAATACCTCTGGTAGATATTTTGGTAGATATTTGGATAATCCTGACTTCTTGGTGCTTGGTGAAATTTTTCATTGGGTGATGTCTGAATATAAGCTGCTGGACTGTCTCTTGTATTGGCTGTCTCAGTGCCTGCAGTGTTCTTTACGGCAGCGGCAGCAGCTGAATATGGCAGTGGCGGTGGCAGTTGTGCAGCAGTGGTGCAGAGTTTGCTGTACCTGAATCTTGGCTATACGTTGAGAAAGCAGCTTACCCTAATAGTCAGTGTGTTATATGATGCATAGTTGCTGGGTTTGCAGCTGTGATCTGGTATCTCGGCTGTTCAACTCGCTTTTCTACCTGTAAATAGAAATTCCTGTCATGAATGTGTTTGTCCGCATAGGTCGGGTTAACAAGAGGATTATTTTTAAGGATAACCAAAGCTGAAAGCATGTTCTCTGTGGATCTTGGTGATTATTTTTCAAAGAAAATTGTATGCTTTCTTTTTAACTCTAAGCCTTATTACCTTTGGTGATTACTTTTGAAGTCAAAGATGCCTTAGGTCAGCAAACTTAATAATTCAGAGCTTTCAACTTGGATAGTCACATATGATTCTAGTTCCCATGAATATAGTTAAACAGGTATCATCCCCCTTTGCTAGAGAGGAAAGTGAAGCTCAGAGCTGCCTCTGCTTGTCCAGCTCACACCTAACTCAAGTCTTATGCTCCCTCCGTTCGTCTTCCCAGTATGCCTGTGCTAAATTGAACGGGAGGAGTCTTAAAACCATCAGTATATGTGTGATTTATTACCTCAATATGTAGAGTTGCCAGGTCAGACTCATTCCTTTAAAACACGTGCATTTATGGAAGTGGGAACATGTTTTCTAATTCTGTTCTATATCCTCTTTAACTTCTTTCCTATAATATTTGAAGTGTCCTTACATGAAAGGCCAGCTGTGTATTAATGTCTAATTTTACCAAAGAACAATCTTTCAGATAGTTTTCTGCCAATAGTGAGTGTTTTAGGAACTTATACAGCATCTTATTTTTTAAAAGTATTTTAGACTGTTCCCATTATATTTATAAATGGCATCTTAAGTTTGTTTTTATACTTTAGCATGATTATTGTAAAAATTAAAAGCAAATATAAAAATCTCCAGTGTTTTTGCTACCAAAGAACTTTTAGTGAGCATCATCCTTTAAAAGAAAAAAAAAGTTCCTGTTTTCTTTAGCTTTAATTTAAAATACCACGCCATACCATACCAGCTTGCTCAATTAAAGCAAACTTTTCCTTCAATGACATTGTTTTTTGTTTTTATTAGAATGATTATGTGAAGACAAGGACTGGTTGGGAAGACTTAGCTAGACATGAAAAATAAGATTGAGGAAAAATTCAAATAATATGGATTGTCACCGAGACATTAGGTGATTAATTCTAGTCCCTGTCCCCTGTCTCCTCCTCGCTGTGTGTTGGTGGTCATAGACTCACCGTGCGTCTTGGAAAGTATATTGTGTTGCTACTTCAGCTCAGTCTGTGTGACTTAGAAGAGACAGGAATAGATAATGAGATGTTCTTCTCCACACCACCTCTCAGACAGGAGTAGGTTGTTGTTCTTCTATCTTATATACATTTTCCACACACCGCTGAAATTTTTGTTTGTAAAAATTTACCTTTTGTGAAAATTCTAAAATATTACAATGGTGCTATTTAATATAATAGTGATGTTAAATTTTTTTCTGAAATTAGTTAGAAAGTTTGTCTTTCAGATGCATCTGATGTGTTGTCATTTTATGTTTTCATATGTACAAGCCAGTTTGCTCTTCAGCTACCATACCAAACCAGTCTAAATTCTTCACTTCTTACTGAGTTTGTTAAGGAGTACTATAATGATAGAATACCTGCCAGACTGAGCGTGTGAATTCATGCCCACACATGGGTTCTCTGTTCAAAAGAGTTGCATGTTATGTTGATTAATGTGTTAGGGAACAAGGTTGAGCAGAAGATCTTCTAACCAATTAGAACATTTGGGGTTTGTTTTAGCCAAAAATTCCCTTACCTGAAACACAGCAAAAGATGCTAACGATAGCCTGCTTTTGTCACTAGCAGTGTCGTGGCCATGGAAGTAAGTGACTCTGCTGTCTTAACTATTCCCTATTGTTACCTTGTAGGGGCTAAATTGCTACTACCCAGCTCTGACCCTGCATGAACTAGATCCTGCAGGCAAACCAGGAAAAAGCCAGGATGGTGAGAAGGCAGTCTAGTAGAACCTTAGGAGGCAAGTTGAAATTCAGTTTCAAAGTCCCTGCCTTCCTTGATGTGTTCCTGTTGCTATTTTTATGATTTTCAGGGGGTGAAGCCAGCCAGTTTTGACAAAGTAGCAATTCCTGAAGTGAAGGAAATTATTGAAGGATGCATACGGCAAAACAAAGATGAAAGGTAAGTTGCCTCTTTTGACTTGGATATTGCTTAAACAGAAACTTCAGGTATAATATGCTCTGAATAGAACCCTCAACCTAAGGTGTATGTGATACTTTACTTGTGCTTAGTTTCTCTGTTTATGTCCTGTAATATCTTGGAAAGTAAAGTTCTATCTACTGGAGGTAGTATTCAGATTTAGTAAACTGAAATATCGTAAAAATGTGGTTTGGTAGACTTTGAATAAACCAAACCCACCTTAAATGTAGCTGCTACATTCAATAAGAGCTACTTACTTATAGCATCTACATGATTTGTAAAACTCACTAGCTTCTATCCTGATACAGCAGATCTCTTTCTTAGCTGTTTACCAGTTGAATTCTAAAGATGAAGTAAAATTTTGGCTCTTTAAAATCAACTCAGCTATGCTGGTCTTGATTTACTGTTGCTATGCCAGAATTGAAGAAGAGCAAAATGTCAAAATTCCTTTGAGTAAGAAGAGACAACTTCACCCAGAGCTTGGGAGGAGATCTAGCTTAGTCATTATGCTAACAGAGGGCTTTTCTCAGAGGAGTGGCAAGTATCTGATGTGCCATATAGCTGATTCATCACCTGTTAGGCATGGCAAAGGTCCAGTGTCTGTTTTTGAAAAATAATCTACCTTTACCATCCCCCTGTCACCCTCCACAGAAGAAAAAGTAGACCCACTAGTGCAAAGTGTAAATTGAACATAATCTACCTCTTGAAGAATGTGAGTGATCAGGTATTTCAGCCAAATTAAAGAATTCCATATCTTCACTTCTCTAGTCTCATATTCTTTTCATAACTTTGTTATTTGGAAGAGCTTAAGATCTTGATCTTAAAGGCTTTTTAGTAGAAATTTAGTTTGGGTTTCTGTTTTTATATACACTGATTGAAAAGGAGACGCCTTAATCTCTTTAAGAACATTTTTTTTTTTAAACTATAAATGAATATTTGTCTCCAGTCATAGAATGTGGTACTCTTGTTTCTTGTCTGGATGGAACAGTTTACTAGATTACTGGTATTCTGAGACCATTTATCTAGAGAAAACTGTTCCATGATCAGACTTTTGCTTGCCTAGTACACTAGGTGCTGAACCAACAATTGAGAGGATTTATTGTGTAAAGAAAAATTGCTATATTAGAAGGTAATGTACTATAGAAATAAAAAGGTTTTCGAGTTTTGATTCTGTGATTTATGACTTTTATAACTGAGCAAGATGGTCAGTCTCTCTCAGAATCCGTCCATTTCCTGCTGATCAGGAAATGGTATCTCATTGATACCAGAAATCAGATGAGATCATACATACACGAATTTGGTTAACTATTAATATAAGCACTACTTAGTACATTTAAAAGTATCACTTCCAGGGAGAGAAGCACTGACATGTATGCACTGCCGTGTGTGAGATAGGTACCTACTAGGAAGCTCATGCCTGGCACAGGGAATCCAGCTGGGTCCTCAAGGGTAGGAGGCTCAAGACGGAAGGGGCTGTATGTGTACATATAGCTGATTCACTTTGTTGTACAGCAGAAACTAACACAACGTTTTAAGGCAATTATACTCCAGTAATAAAAAGTATCACTTTCAGCCCGTATTCATAAATGAGATTGTTTTGATGTTCCATAACTTGAATAAAACTAGAAACACTGCTTAAATGAAGCAGTGTAGAAGTGAATTAGAAAATTCCTATTCTTCTTTTTGCAGTCCTTTTTCATTATTCTAAACATAACATATTTGAGAAGTATCTTTTAAATCTAATGGCATTTTGTTTTTTGTTTCTTTCCCTTCTCTTTTGAAGATACTCTATCAAAGACCTTTTGAACCATGCCTTCTTCCAAGAGGAAACAGGGGTACGGGTAGAATTAGCAGAAGAAGATGATGGAGAAAAGATAGCCATTAAATTATGGCTACGTATTGAAGATATTAAGAAACTAAAGGGGAAATACAAAGACAATGAAGCTATCGAGTTTTCCTTTGACTTGGAGAAAGATGTGCCAGAAGACGTTGCTCAAGAAATGGTAAATTAACACTGATCAAGCCATTTAAATTTCATGTTAATTTATATTATATACATTGATACTGTTGATATACGTTGATACTGTTGAGCAGAAAAGCAGTTTATGAAGCAATGTGTATGACATATCCTATTGATATAAAATTATGTTAATGGTCCCAAGATTTATTCTTATTTTAGAAGACATGTATATGCATAGATATGTATAGTAGAGAGATGGATGGACAGACAGGCAGGCAGGCAGATATACAGAGAGGGAACGAATTGGAAGACATTTTGAAGTCATTTCCAAAATCTGTAACGTTGCTGCTGCTAAGTCGCGTCATCGTGTCCGACTCTGTGCGACCCCATAGACGGCAGCCCAACAGGCTCCTCTGTCCCTGGGATTCTCCAGGCAAGAACACTAGAGTGGGTTGCCATTTCTTTCTCCAAAGCATGAAAGTGAAAAGTGAAAGTGAAGTCCCTCAGTTCTGTCCGACTCTTAGCGACCCCATTATAGCCTACCAGGCTCCTCCATCCATGGGATTCTGTAGGCAAGAGTACTGGAGTGGGTTGCCATTGCCTTCTCCCTGTAAGGTTGACTGACTTCTAATTAGTGTAACCTATTTAGTTAGAATAAAAAATTGTTTCTGCATACTGATACATTAGCCTTTGGTCAGTCATCTGGGTAATTAACCCAATAAGCAGATCACACATTGTTTTTACTTCAAAGAAAATTTTCATGATCGATCGTTAGTAGGCAGCTTTTGGCCAGTCGTTTTCAAGGAAACGCTTTGCCAAGCTTAGGCTTTCCATGGTGCCTTAATAGCCATTTACTTCACAGAGATATAGATGGTCTCTGCCCGAATGTGTCAGAGCCATTCAGTACTTAGATCTGAGAAGGGGTCAGCATGAGAGAGGTACTTATTTTTAACTGTCAGGTTTTTATATTATTTGAGTTTTTATTTTTAACCTTTTTATATTTACCACAGTTGTTTTGTTTGGTTAAGTGGTTGTCTAGTGAAAAGACGGTAAAGCATCTGCCCACAGTGTGAGAGACCCGGGTTTGATCCCCGTGTCAGGAAGATCCCCTGGAGAAGGAAATGGCAACCCACTCCAGCACTCTTGCCTAGAAAATTCCCTGGATGGAGAAGCCTGGTGAATTACAGTCCATGGGGTCGCAAAGAGTCAGACATGACTGGGTGACTTCACTTTCTTTTCTTTTCTTTCCTTCTAGTGAAAAGAAGTAAAAGCAACACAGGTTCATATTGATGGTTACCTGTGAGTGGGAAATTGAGTATGATAAAATGAGCCTTTTGGTTTTACCACTTGGATGCTTAGGTTCCCTGTTGATTTGTTAGAATTGGTGAAGGTACATGTACTTGATGAGTTTGTATAAAGATAATATGCATCCACTCCATGAGTATCTGCAAAAATGGTGGGCAAGTGCATAGTGCAGAGCAGTAGCTTCACTGTTTGGTTAAGGTCAGTCCTCGGACAGTTCTTTCTCCCTCTCCTTCTTTGTTTTTCTTTCCCGAAAGACTGTTGTTTGTGTTTGGTTTATTTTCTTTTGCTATCCTGCTGCTTCCTGATGTACCCTTTCATCCTATAGGTAGATTCTGGGTATGTC
The DNA here is from genome assembly GCA_006410675.1 of Oreotragus oreotragus. Classification (NCBI taxonomy): domain Eukaryota; kingdom Metazoa; phylum Chordata; class Mammalia; order Artiodactyla; family Bovidae; genus Oreotragus; species Oreotragus oreotragus. The sequence goes on from SJYX01024219.1 coordinate 395,765, forward strand.
TGTGAAGGTGATCACAAGACCATGGCGAAAGCCATCAAAGATAGAGTGTCGTTAATTAAGAGAAAACGAGAACAGCGTCAATTAGTGCGGGAGGAGCAAGAAAAAAGAAAGCAGGAGGAGAGCAGCCTCAAGCAGCAGGTGGAGCAGCAGCCCAGCACTGCCCAGGCCGGAGTCCAGCAGCCCCCTGCCACCAGCACTGTTGGACCCGCTGCCTCTGCTGCGTCTGCGTCCGTCTCCACACAGGTAGAACCAGAAGAGCCCGAGGCCGACCAGCACCAGCAGCTGCAGTACCAGCAGCCTGGTGTGTCTGTGACATGTGAGTATCAGGGGCCCAGTGAGGTTGCTAGGCATGCTCTTAGCTAACGCTCTGTCTTCCCGGTCAGCGTTTTGCACTGGCCTCTTGGTTTTGAATTGTGAATCTAACATATAAATAAGAGGTTTGAAATGGTTGCTATCTCCTTTTCCTTTTGGTTCTTATGTTCACAGCTAATAGCATAGAAGAATGAGACAGTGAGGAAATGGGATTAGGATGTGAGAAATTCTGCAGGTTCCAGCATCTTGGATGTTCTATTTGTAGATTCCTACCTTTTACAGTTTCTTAAATTAATAGTGAAATGTAACAAATTTATCTTAGCTACTTAATATTGAACCTGTAAATCTGATTCAGCTCTTTTAGCAAAGCTGAAAAACGTATAAACTAGAAGTTAATGAGGCCACTAGTTACTAATTGAGCCATCTTAATACATAGAGCCCGCTGGTCTCCATGGTTAAGACTTTGGAAGCTGTTTCAAAAATGTCAGGCCTATTAACAACGTTCTGTTTTATTCCCCCTTGCTCATCGGGTGGTAAATTCTGTGATGGCCGTGGGATTTTTTTTTTTTTTAAGATGAAACTTTTCTATATGGATTCCTCTGTTAAACATAGAAATCTACGTAGTAAAACTAGTCATTCTTTATTTAGTTCAGGTCTGTGCAAAGATAAGACCAGTTAAGTCTAAAATCAGAGGTTTGTGATGGGAAAACGTGAATCTCCTTTTCATGATTTGTCTCTGTCTTGTGTTTTGGCAACTTCTCCTTCAGCTGACGGGACGGTTGACAGTGGTCAGGGGTCCTCTGTCTTCACGGAATCTCGAGTTAGCAGCCAGCAGACAGTTTCGTACGGGTCCCAGCATGAGCAGGCACCTTCCACTGGCGCCCTCCCAGGGCACACAGCGCCTGTTGTGCAAGCACAGGCTCAGCCCCATGCGGTACATCCACCCTCAAGTTTGGTGAGTAACTGCGCAAGAGCGCGCACACCTGTAACACGCTCAGGGCACACTCTGCCACTGAATGACTGACAGCACGGGTTCACAGTGAGAAGTACAAGTGCTGCCTTTCCAGAGGAGGCAGGTTATTTATTAAAGTGCCGTCAGAGTGGTGCAGGCAGGGTGGGGTACATGCATTACTCTGTGAAGGCACTGTTCCCAGGATCTAAACTAATCAGCATTTGATTAAAGATAGTGCTCTCTAGCACTTTAAAGTTGAAACTGTTCAAAGCAATGTAAGTTAGACATACAAATGTGGGTGGGGGACAAGGAGAGTTTTTCAAAAGTTACTTGAAAGAATTACTAAGTATTTTCTGTAAGATGTCTTATTGTGTAAAACACAGGTAAGACCTTCAAACCATTATAGACTGCTGCATGTGAGTACACCAGAGAAAAGGAATGACCATTTAATTTAGCGCTTGTGTTTAATCATCAGTTGCTATGCGTGTTCTTGCCTTAAAGTCTGTGTTGGACACAAGTTCTTTCCCCAGTATATGTTCATTTGCTTCTTCCCTTTATTTTGGTATCTGTTTTATGACTGATTTATTTTCAGATTCAATTTGTAGCAATTATATCCTGATGTATATATTGTACATTTGTACCTATGCATACATATATACATACACACACACGTTATTACCTATGTTTTATGTTAGCCACTCTTGCTTCTCATACAGAGAATGTTCAAATAGACCAGTAGATAATACCCCATTTCTTTGGTCAACCTTCCATGAAGTCTTGAGAAGTAAACAAGATGCATCTTTTGCCTCAGGATGTAACTGAGAGTAACTGGTCACTACAGTGCTCTTGTTTAGTGAGATCTTTAGGCAGATAGATTGCCCCTCTGTCTCAGGAACTTTTAATCTGAATTTGTGGAAGTCTTGTTCTTCATTGAATGAAACTCTCTTTGGTAAGAAAATACTTCTGCTTATTCTGGTCTCTTAGCCTACAGCTGGAATAAAAGATGTTTGCTTGTTTTAGAGTCCATTAGTTAGTTCTGCATTGGCTACATCTTAAGATGAATGGCCACAGTTACAGAAAGAAACTTCAGTTGTAATAGCAATCTACTTCTCTGACCTTTAAAATAAGTAGGTGGGGTAGAAGAGCTTTATACAGACTGTACAAGTGTATTTCTGTGGTGTAACAAATATCATTTGTCAGCATTTCTTATCAGTTTCTACTCTTGTGATTTCTTCTGGATCATCATAACTATAGATTTTTTAAAAACTTTTTAATCTCTTGTCTTCCTGCATCACAGGATATGAACTTTGGGTCTCTATTTTAGAAATGGAAAGGGACTGACCATTTATGAAGATGCTAAATATTTAGCCACAAATATAGCTATATTTATTAATGTTCTAAAAGCACACCATTAATGAAATGAAAAAAGGCAAACATCCCTGCCTTTTAATGATAATATTCTATGGAAATATGAAGAATTACTAAATATTGAGGATTTTTCAAAGCTTTTATAATCAGTCCTAATTCCAGAAAGTATTTACCATGGCTTGCAATAGCATATCAATTACAAGTAAAATTTTAAAATACAAGAGAAGCAAGAGTGGGGAAAAATGTAATTAATTAAATAGTTCACAGTTTCTAAAAGGAAATAACAGATATGCTCAGGACAGCCTTAGAGCTTTAGATTTGCTGCTTTCTGTCCGACTCTTAGCGACCCCATTATAGCCTACCAGGCTCCTCCATCCATGGGATTCTGTAGGCAAGAGTACTGGAGTGGGTTGCCATTGCCTTCTCCCTGTAAGGTTGACTGACTTCTAATTAGTGTAACCTATTTAGTTAGAATAAAAAATTGTTTCTGCATACTGATACATTAGCCTTTGGTCAGTCATCTGGGTAATTAACCCAATAAGCAGATCACACATTGTTTTTACTTCAAAGAAAATTTTCATGATCGATCGTTAGTAGGCAGCTTTTGGCCAGTCGTTTTCAAGGAAACGCTTTGCCAAGCTTAGGCTTTCCATGGTGCCTTAATAGCCATTTACTTCACAGAGATATAGATGGTCTCTGCCCGAATGTGTCAGAGCCATTCAGTACTTAGATCTGAGAAGGGGTCAGCATGAGAGAGGTACTTATTTTTAACTGTCAGGTTTTTATATTATTTGAGTTTTTATTTTTAACCTTTTTATATTTACCACAGTTGTTTTGTTTGGTTAAGTGGTTGTCTAGTGAAAAGACGGTAAAGCATCTGCCCACAGTGTGAGAGACCCGGGTTTGATCCCCGTGTCAGGAAGATCCCCTGGAGAAGGAAATGGCAACCCACTCCAGCACTCTTGCCTAGAAAATTCCCTGGATGGAGAAGCCTGGTGAATTACAGTCCATGGGGTCGCAAAGAGTCAGACATGACTGGGTGACTTCACTTTCTTTTCTTTTCTTTCCTTCTAGTGAAAAGAAGTAAAAGCAACACAGGTTCATATTGATGGTTACCTGTGAGTGGGAAATTGAGTATGATAAAATGAGCCTTTTGGTTTTACCACTTGGATGCTTAGGTTCCCTGTTGATTTGTTACAATTAGTGAAGGTACATGTACTTGATGAGTTTGTATAAAGATAATATGCATCCACTCCATGAGTATCTGCAAAAATGGTGGGCAAGTGCATAGTGCAGAGCAGTAGCTTCACTGTTTGGTTAAGGTCAGTCCTCGGACAGTTCTTTCTCCCTCTCCTTCTTTGTTTTTCTTTCCCGAAAGACTGTTGTTTGTGTTTGGTTTATTTTCTTTTGCTATCCTGCTGCTTCCTGATGTACCCTTTCATCCTATAGGTAGATTCTGGGTATGTCTGTGAAGGTGATCACAAGACCATGGCGAAAGCCATCAAAGATAGAGTGTCGTTAATTAAGAGAAAACGAGAACAGCGTCAATTAGTGCGGGAGGAGCAAGAAAAAAGAAAGCAGGAGGAGAGCAGCCTCAAGCAGCAGGTGGAGCAGCAGCCCAGCACTGCCCAGGCCGGAGTCCAGCAGCCCCCTGCCACCAGCACTGTTGGACCCGCTGCCTCTGCTGCGTCTGCGTCCGTCTCCACACAGGTAGAACCAGAAGAGCCTGAGGCCGACCAGCACCAGCAGCTGCAGTACCAGCAGCCTGGTGTGTCTGTGACATGTGAGTATCAGGGGCCCAGTGAGGTTGCTAGGCATGCTCTTAGCTAACGCTCTGTCTTCCCGGTCATCGTTTTGCACTGGCCTCTTGGTTTTGAATTGTGAATCTAACATATAAATAAGAGGTTTGAAATGGTTGCTATCTCCTTTTCCTTTTGGTTCTTATGTTCACAGCTAATAGCATAGAAGAATGAGACAGTGAGGAAATGGGATTAGGATGTGAGAAATTCTGCAGGTTCCAGCATCTTGGATGTTCTATTTGTAGATTCCTACCTTTTACAGTTTCTTAAATTAATAGTGAAATGTAACAAATTTATCTTAGCTACTTAATATTGAACCTGTAAATCTGATTCAGCTCTTTTAGCAAAGCTGAAAAACGTATAAACTAGAAGTTAATGAGGCCACTAGTTACTAATTGAGCCATCTTAATACATAGAGCCCGCTGGTCTCCATGGTTAAGACTTTGGAAGCTGTTTCAAAAATGTCAGGCCTATTAACAACGTTCTGTTTTATTCCCCCTTGCTCATCGGGTGGTAAATTCTGTGATGGCCGTGGGATTTTTTTTTTTTTTAAGATGAAACTTTTCTATATGGATTCCTCTGTTAAACATAGAAATCTACGTAGTAAAACTAGTCATTCTTTATTTAGTTCAGGTCTGTGCAAAGATAAGACCAGTTAAGTCTAAAATCAGAGGTTTGTGATGGGAAAACGTGAATCTCCTTTTCATGATTTGTCTCTGTCTTGTGTTTTGGCAACTTCTCCTTCAGCTGACGGGACGGTTGACAGTGGTCAGGGGTCCTCTGTCTTCACGGAATCTCGAGTTAGCAGCCAGCAGACAGTTTCGTACGGGTCCCAGCATGAGCAGGCACCTTCCACTGGCGCCCTCCCAGGGCACACAGCGCCTGTTGTGCAAGCACAGGCTCAGCCCCATGCGGTACATCCACCCTCAAGTTTGGTGAGTAACTGCGCAAGAGCGCGCACACCTGTAACACGCTCAGGGCACACTCTGCCACTGAATGACTGACAGCACGGGTTCACAGTGAGAAGTACAAGTGCTGCCTTTCCAGAGGAGGCAGGTTATTTATTAAAGTGCCGTCAGAGTGGTGCAGGCAGGGTGGGGTACATGCATTACTCTGTGAAGGCACTGTTCCCAGGATCTAAACTAATCAGCATTTGATTAAAGATAGTGCTCTCTAGCACTTTAAAGTTGAAACTGTTCAAAGCAATGTAAGTTAGACATACAAATGTGGGTGGGGGACAAGGAGAGTTTTTCAAAAGTTACTTGAAAGAATTACTAAGTATTTTCTGTAAGATGTCTTATTGTGTAAAACACAGGTAAGACCTTCAAACCATTATAGACTGCTGCATGTGAGTACACCAGAGAAAAGGAATGACCATTTAATTTAGCGCTTGTGTTTAATCATCAGTTGCTATGCGTGTTCTTGCCTTAAAGTCTGTGTTGGACACAAGTTCTTTCCCCAGTATATGTTCATTTGCTTCTTCCCTTTATTTTGGTATCTGTTTTATGACTGATTTATTTTCAGATTCAATTTGTAGCAATTATATCCTGATGTATATATTGTACATTTGTACCTATGCATATATATATACATACACACACACGTTATTACCTATGTTTTATGTTAGCCACTCTTGCTTCTCATACAGAGAATGTTCAAATAGACCAGTAGATAATACCCCATTTCTTTGGTCAACCTTCCATGAAGTCTTGAGAAGTAAACAAGATGCATCTTTTGCCTCAGGATGTAACTGAGAGTAACTGGTCACTACAGTGCTCTTGTTTAGTGAGATCTTTAGGCAGATAGATTGCCCCTCTGTCTCAGGAACTTTTAATCTGAATTTGTGGAAGTCTTGTTCTTCATTGAATGAAACTCTCTCTGGTAAGAAAATACTTCTGCTTATTCTGGTCTCTTAGCCTACAGCTGGAATAAAAGATGTTTGCTTGTTTTAGAGTCCATTAGTTAGTTCTGCATTGGCTACATCTTAAGATGAATGGCCACAGTTACAGAAAGAAACTTCAGTTGTAATAGCAATCTACTTCTCTGACCTTTAAAATAAGTAGGTGGGGTAGAAGAGCTTTATACAGACTGTACAAGTGTATTTCTGTGGTGTAACAAATATCATTTGTCAGCATTTCTTATCAGTTTCTACTCTTGTGATTTCTTCTGGATCATCATAACTATAGATTTTTTAAAAACTTTTTAATCTCTTGTCTTCCTGCATCACAGGATATGAACTTTGGGTCTCTATTTTAGAAATGGAAAGGGACTGACCATTTATGAAGATGCTAAATATTTAGCCACAAATATAGCTATATTTATTAATGTTCTAAAAGCACACCATTAATGAAATGAAAAAAGGCAAACATCCCTGCCTTTTAATGATAATATTCTATGGAAATATGAAGAATTACTAAATATTGAGGATTTTTCAAAGCTTTTATAATCAGTCCTAATTCCAGAAAGTATTTACCATGGCTTGCAATAGCATATCAATTACAAGTAAAATTTTAAAATACAAGAGAAGCAAGAGTGGGGAAAAATGTAATTAATTAAATAGTTCACAGTTTCTAAAAGGAAATAACAGATATGCTCAGGACAGCCTTAGAGCTTTAGATTTGCTGCTTTGTAGCTATATTGAAACCTTTATATTAAGGTGCTTTAAACTTTTAAACCAAAATTGAACCTCTGATGTGGCTGAAAAAAATTTAACGTTATTCTTTAGAGATTCACAGTTTAGATATTTTTCCATTGTAAAAATACAGACTATTTCCTGTACCTATTATGAATTATGTCTAGAAAGCTAATGCTTTTCCTGGAATATGACTTTTAGCTTTATAGACAGATAGGCAAATGTGATAAACTACTCTGTCAGCCAACAACTTTTTGTCTACTGCCTTCTAAAGTAGGACTTAGAAATCTTGTATGTCTGAGGTTCCCAGAGCTCCAGCAGAGCAATCCAATCTTAAGATCTTCTGCATCTTATAATGTGCATTAAACTGACAGAATTTATTAACAAGTTCGCAGAGACTACAAGCCAGTACTCATTGTTTTCCCAGTCTGTTCTGCTGCCTTAGTCGGTCATTCTTATTCATACACATAAAAATTAATGTTATATCAGAATGTTTAGGAAGGTACTTGATCATTATTTTGGTGGTTAATTTTAAAAAACCTGTACTTGACCAACAGTGTAGAGAGAATAGTATGGTCTGCCAAGTGTGCTTTGTGGAATTCTGTCTCCTCAGAAAATGACTTCGTGGAATGGGGGGAGGATGGAACATTTCTTTTATGTCAGCTGTGCCCTGTGACCATTGTACATTTTGTTGTTTTCAGAGTGCTGTGTTTTTCACATGTGTTTGTTTTCTGTTTAGCCTCGTCGTGGCCGTAGCATGTCGGTTTGTGTCCCCCATCTTGCTGCTGCCCCCTCTCTGCCCCGCATCTCTCCCGGTGCTCCTTCCACCCCACCACCAGTGCTGTCCGCACCTCTTTCTCCTTCCCTCCTCCGGACTGCCCCCGAGGAGACTTTTGCCGAAAAGCTTTCTAAAGCATTGGAGAGGGTCCTGCCTATGTACTCTGCCTCTCAGCGCGAGTGCCGACGCTCCAGCCTGCCTTCCCTCTTTGTCAGTGCTGTATGTAACATCAACTTCCTGACAGATGAACATTTATCACCAATGAATACATCCAGGCATCAGGAGTTGTAATAACGATTAAAAAACAGGACTGAACTTAGTAATATAGTACGCTTTTAGGAAATAGGTTTCTTATAAGGCTGTAATGGGGAGAAAAGCAAGGAGGTAATCAGAGAGAATGCTTACGACACCCTTGGCACATAGCAGTCTGTGAGCAGCATAATCTCCTATCCCCCACCAATGTATTCAACTCCTTGCATTTTCATATTTTACCAGAGTATGCGTATTATTTAATTTTAAACTCGTTGGCTTTTTCGAAAGCAAACTTTATCAAAAATTACCAAAATATGTTTTCACTTTGTTCCAGAGAGATACCGATAACGCTGCTTGAGTCTATTTTTTCCCATAGTCAGTGAGGAATAATTGAAGAGAGAAAGTTGCTTTTAATTTGTTACCTATTTAAAATGAGGGATTAACAAACTAAAAGGCCACATAATGTTCCCTCTTGGCAAGTTTGTGTTTTTTTTTTTTAGATTGAATAATGGACCTTGACTCTAATGCAGTATGTTAGATGCACATAAAATATATGCAGTTTGCTTTGGCCCCATTAATGTCTGTAGATGTGTGGGACTTTGCTGCTGCCTTTCCAGATAGAGGATTTGGTTAGCATTCTGATCTAGAAATCCCAAAACCTAGGAGAGTGATTAACTGTATAGTGTCTTGTGGCCTTGGAATACTCTTGAATAAACAATAAACCAGAGCATTCTGATTCAAAATAAAAACCTCCTTTTAACTGTTGTGAAGAAGTAATAATGGAGCCGTTTTGCGATTTTGATAGGATCTTTCTTATTGAAAGAGTGAAATTGATCTACCCTTTAAAAAAAGGGCCTGTGAAAGTTAATTATTACAGTGTGTACCATTTGCGTTTGACAGGGTAGAATTCTCATTTTTAGAGTGTTAACCTAGAACTGCTTCTATGACCAAAAAATGCTGTCAAATCAAGTTGGCTATTTATATTACCATTTTTACCTGATTTGAACAGCAAATTAGTTGACCCTTAAACTGGTATCAGAAAAGTGGGCATTCAGTGGTTTGGCATCTGTAACATGTTTCATGTAGTAAAACTCACTGCAAATGGTTTGGAGCAGAGGGGGGAAAGACATGATGGTCACTAGCCAAGCTGTGTATCTTTTACTACCTACCAGAAATCTCTTCTGATTTCTAGTTAGAAGACATGACATTAGTTAATCAGAAATGAACCCTGGAGCCTCTTAACGTAGCGGAAGACAATAAGGCTTCAGGGTAGGAAGATTTGGTACAGTCATAGGTGAGCGTGTTACTTGTGGGTAAAAGCAGAATAGTCACTCGGAAGATTAAATTCATTTCCTTTGAGGAGGGGAACGTTGTGGAAAAGCAGCTCTTATCTAATGCAAAGATACCCACAGAATAGTTTTATTGACCCTGGATGTATTTAATGGGTTTTTACTATGCACATAATTTCCAAAAGCATTGTATTTCTTTATTAATTATAATTTGGTGTAACCATTTTGTAGGGTTACACAGAGCTGCCCAGTTGTGCATGTCTGATGTAATTTCACATATGAATGTATGAATTACTTGTCTTATTCATGTTGATACAGCCTCAGTCCATGGCGCATCCGCGTGGGGGGACCCCAACATACCCAGAATCACAGATATTTTTCCCAACTATTCATGAACGTCCAGTTTCTTTTTCACCACCTCCCACCTGTCCACCGAAGGTGGCCATTGCCCAGCGGCGTAAGAGCACCTCCTTCTTGGAAGCCCAAACTCACCAGTTCCAACCCCTGCTGAGGACTGTCGGCCAGAGTCTTCTTCCACCTGGTGGCAGCCCACCTAACTGGACTCCAGAGACTGTAGTCATGTGGGGCACTGCAGCCAGTAGAGCTGGGGAGCTGTGTGAGGTGCAGGCCCATCCTGTGTTCGAGCCAGCTTCAGTTTACAGTGACTACAGAGCTGGACTGGTGCTTCCAGAAGAAGCTCACTACTTCCTCCCTCCGGAAGCAGTGTATCTAGCCGGGGTGCATTACCAGGCCCAGGTGGCAGAACAGTTTGAGGGTTTTCCATACAGCTCACCAGTCCTGTCAAGTCCTGTGAAGCAGACAGCTGAGCAGAAGCCAGTGCACGGGGGCCCCACCTCCAGTTCTGTCTTTGAATTTCCATCGGCACAGGCTTTCCTGGTAGGACACCTCCAGAATGTAAGATTAGATTCGGGACTGAGCCCAGGCTCTCCCCAGTCTAGCGTTTCTGCACCTGTCAGTACAGATGCCACACACTTGAAGTTTCACCCTGTCTTTGTTCCTCATTCTGCACCTGCTGTGTTAACTCATAACAACGAGAGCAGAAGCAGTTGTGTGTTTGAGTTTCACGTTCATACTCCAAGCTCCTCTTCAGGAGAAGGAGGGGGAGGAGTTTTACCTCAGCGCGTTTACCGAAATCGGCAGGTTGCTGTGGACTCGAACCAGGAAGAACCACCTCCTCAACCTGCAGGATTACACAGCCGCCTGCAGCCTGTGACTGAAGAACAGCAGACGCCCCAGGCCCCAGAGTTGACCATCTCTGTGGTGGAGCCCACCGGACAGACCTGGCCCATAGGAAGCCCAGAGTACTCCAGTGATTCCTCCCAGGTCACTTCTTCAGACCCCAGTGAATTTCAGTCACCTCCCCCTACAGGGGGAGCAGCTGCTCCTTTTGGCTCTGACGTCTCATTACCCTTTATCCGCCTGCCTCAGACAGTGTTACAAGAATCCCCACTCTTCTTCTGTTTCCCCCAAGGAGCCACCTCTCCGCAGGTTTTATCCGCCTCATTTTCTTCAGGAGGATCTGCACTCCATCCACAGGTTATAGGAAAACTTCACAGTTCTTTTACACTACCCTGCTGTGACAATTACATTTAAGTTTTCTGTCCCTCTTTTCCATTCATCAGGGATATTGTTTAATTTATTATGGAGTTTCTCCATTGAGCGGGGAGGGTGATTTTAAACTACTTGTATTTAAGACCAAAATATGAGACTGAAGCTGCTTGATTGACCTATAATGTGTACAAACCCTTGGAGAAAAGAACACAAAAACTTAGAATTTTAATTACTTGTCAAAATCAGTTATTTCTGTCCATATGTATTGGGTTGGCCAGAAAGTTCATTTGAGTTTTTCTGTATGATGGTATGTGAAAACCCGAACAAACTTTTTGGTCAGCTCAATAGAATGAATGGAGTTTTCAATTAGCTGTGAACATGTTAGTGTCTATAAAGTTGACAGAGCATTGATTATTTACAAACAGTACTGTAAAATGTTTCTTTCTCCCTAGAAACAAACATGGCTAGTTTTTAAAACTTGGAGGAGATAATTTTTTTTCCCCTAAAATGAAAAGAATGGAAAATAGGGAATTTTTTTTTAAGTAGTATTAGGAATATATAGAGTTTCCACTAGTATGAAAGGATCTTAAAAGACAGGAAACACCTTAGGAATTTATCTTAACAAATGAAGATGCCTTTTAAAAATGGCATCCAACAAGTCACCATGTATTATATGTTCAAATAAAATGTTAATCCATAAAATTGACTAATTCTAATTTTTAGTAACTAAATTAGAATCTAGTGTGGGTGCTGGGGCTTCTTTTGTCTTAAATATTTGTGATACATGTTGCAAGGTAAGGAACATGAGATATCTCAGTTCTTAGATTTTTCCTCAACAGATTAAATGCTGTTTATGTATGTGAACATATGCAGCCTCTTGCAACTAAAGACAAAATGATGGACATAATAGGATTCAAGAAGTGGAATCAGTATTGACTGTTTTATATATTCCCTTGATACATTTTGTCAAATGTATAAGTCTTATAAAATCTGTGTAGGAGACTATGCAGTTAATTAGGAAATTTTTTGCAGTCATGTATTCAGGATGTTATTTGGATGTTTTAAATGATCTCACTCTTATATAAGTTACTATATGTTCTTCATACTTTCTTCCGATGTTCTTCCCTCATCTGAGGCAAAAGTATCCCCCAAAATATACATCAAGTACTAGTTACCTAGAGCAGTACTAAGAAGCGGAAAGATCTAGAGCTTGAAAATTTGTACTGCGTGCACATGCAGTGTGATAAGCTCACGTTAACACACTGGTTGTCAGCTCTACTCTAAATGTGTGCACTGCCACTTTCACTCTGTGAACTTCCAAAATGAAATTTTAAACATCAAGTACTCTACAGGAAAGGTGCAGCACAAATGTATGCTCAGGTGGTTAAGATGCAGTTGGATTGGCTGTCCTATCCAAGTAGGCTTCAAAGAAGTGCCTCTGAACTGAGATGAGACAGCAGTGGTGGGGCTTCTCATCTTCATGACTCACCTCTGTCAAGTTCTTCTTTCACTCTCACCTTCTTGTTTAACTTAAGATCTTTTCTAGGTGAGAGTTTCTCAGATTCACCCTTATTGACATTTTAGATTAGGTGATTCTTAGTTGTGGGGGCTATTCTGTGCATTTGTTGGAATTAGCAGCATCTGTGGCCTCTACTCACTAAATCCCAGGAGCAGCTACCTCTCCCAGCTGTGCCAGCCAAAAACACGTCCAGATATTGCCGAATGTCCCTGGGAAGGGTGTGGGACACCCAAAGTGGCCCTGGTTGAGAACCATTGCTCTAGGTACTTGGCAGTTAATAGTAACAGGTTTTTGTTTTTTACATTTTTTGACAAAAGTCACTATATCACTATAAGAAATAGCAAAAGGAACCAAAATCACATTATCTGTTTAAATACCCTCTTTTCTTTGTTCAGATAGGTTTTTCACATTGATAGTCTGGTTACTTTTTTCCTGATTTTCAGTAACAATTTTATTATGAATCTTACTATTTTGGTAAAAATTACAGCCTGAGCAGTGAGATAGGTTAGGTTTTAACTATCAGTGGTTTTTGCACGGTATGTTCTATAATATGATCCTTCTCTTTAAAAACCTGCCCCAGCCACCTCTCCCACCAAACTTGGCCAAGCTAATGTTTCATCTTGCTCAGTCAGACTCTCAGGAACTCATGTGTTTATTGCAGAACCCTGACCTCTCTGTACGGGTACCTTTGGGCTGCTCTAATTTCTTGTATTCACTTCTTTCCTTCAGGCACAGGGGCAGAGCCAGGGTCAGCCATCTTCAAGTAGTTTAACAGGGGTTCCATCCTCCCAACCCATGCAGCATTCTCAGCAGGTGAGAGCAACTCATTGCTGCGCTTTATCCAGAACCCTGTTTACATCTTTCATGAACTGGGTTCCTGATGTAAGTGGCTTGCTAAGTTTTTGAAAGGAAAATCAAGAAACAGAACGTTTCTTGTCTTTGGTAACATTTGAAAGAATCTTTCGTTTAATGTGTTTTTGAACAGTCTATTAGATTAGACGTATATTGAAATTCAAAAGAATTTTTCCTGAAATAATTTATGTGCCTTCTTAAACAGATGATTGATTCTATGCTATTTTAACAATGTGGTTGACCCTTGAGCAACACGGGGGGTTAGGGGCACAGGGCTTTTGTTCAGTTGAAAATCTGTGTGTAACTTTATAGTAGGTCTTCCCTGTTCATGGTTACATATCCATGGATTCATATCTTGGATTGTATAGTACTGAAAGAAATTCACGTGTAAGTGAATCCGTGCCATTCTAATCCATGTTATTCAAGGATCAACTCTACAAAGAATATAAATTTTATTTCTGTATATTTCATGATTTGTCCTTTTATGAGCATTTTACCATTGCTTTCCTTGTGCTTGACTCTAATGATTCTACACACCTTTTTAATTATGTCTGATCTGTGGGATGGGGTATCAGATTTTATGCTAAAGCGAATGAAAGCCTAGGAACCATTTTCAGAAACTTTTATAACATGTTCTAAACTTCTGATTGGGGGAGTTTGTTCCCAAAGGTTCAGAGAGCTCAAGAGATTGGTACAGTGCTGAAGTATTCAACAGCAAAACTGCTGATTCTAAAATTAAGAATCTGTAGATCATCATTGTTATTAGTTAACAGTAGTTATTTATAAGGAAATAATGCTTTAGGGGCACAACTGAATATTTATTATCCATTACAAATAAAATTTATAGTCACTACATGTGTCATAAAAACTTCCCGGTGAATTATATTGTTGATAGTTCCCTACAAAGTGTGTTTTCAAACCACTAAAGTCTGAATTGGCTTGTTTTTTTTTTAAATTTTTGAAACTTAAGTTTTTAATTCTCATTACAAATGGCCTGCTTATCATCCAGCATGTGATCATGTAGTCGTGATGCTGGCTTAAGATAAGGTGTTCTTTGTACAAGATTAACTTGGCTATATAGCTAAACCTTGTTTTATTGTGCTTCATAGGCACCACTTTTTTTTTTTTTAAACAAAAAATTGAAGGTTTGTGTTAACCCTGCTTCAGGCAAGTCTGTCAGCACCATTTTTACAACAGCATTTGCTCACTTTGTGTCTCTGTGTCACGTTTTGGTAATGCCCACAGTATTCCAAGCTTTTTCATTATTACTCTGTTATGGTGATCTGTGATCAGTGATCTTTGTTACTATTGCAAAAAGATTATAACTTCCTGAAGGCTCGGATGATGGTGATCATCTGCTAGCAATAAAGTATTTTTAAGTTAAGGTACGTACGTTGTCTTTTTAGCCATACTGCTATTTCACACTTAATAGACTATAGTAAGGTATAAGCATAACTTATATATGCATGGGGAATTCAGTCCAAAGAATTCATGTGACTCACTTTATTGTAATATTCATTATATTGCAGTGATCTGGAACCAGTGATTTGTATTATCTCTGAGGTACCTACATAATCCATTTTCTCTGTGACCAACACCTCTGTCTTATAGAATGGAAGGGCTGGAAATAACTTGTTTTGTCTTGCTCCTGCCCTTTCTTCCAGACAAGTATCTTAATCTGTATGTAATTATAGTTAAATTCAAGTAGTCACATTTTTGCCACCCTTAACATGTTTAATTATATTAACAACCTCTGATAAGAACACAGATTTAAAGTTCCATAAAGCTGGGTGAGAGCGGACACTGCCATTGGTACCAGTTTCCTACCAATACCAGTAAAATGTACAGGTTTCAGTGTATGCTCTGTTTCCTTTTCAAAGGAATTTGTTAGATGTCTTATATTCAGGCATGTAATGAAGCAGATAGTGCAGGAAGCCCTTGAGTGTAGCAGTGATAAGACTGCACAGTCAGGCAGGCAGCTCTGCAAGCCCTGTCACTTGAAAGGAATTAGGTGGTTGACTCTCTGGGAAAAGGTGTGACTAAATGGCTATCTCTGCAGTACAGACGAAAGTGCCTGTTTCAATGATGCTCTCTTCAGACACTTTTATTTTAAATACAGAATGAATTAAGTAGAATCACAGTTTGCATGAATGTGTGCAGTATGGACTAACTTTTCCAGGGTTGCAGAGCCAATAGGTAGAATGAAATGTTACAAACCAGAACCTAAGATTTCTTCCAGTAGTTTCCCCCCTCCCCCCTATATTAAAGTTCTACAGGGACTCAGGATTATGCAGAGGTGCCCAAGAAGCTGCATTTAGTTAGTTTTGACTTCTGGGATTCCATATATAGAAAAGAAAGATGGTAAATCTTCTGTACTATTCAATTAGAGTCTCTTTTTAGATGTGATTTATATTTTACATACTGTCAGGGCCCAGTGCCTCCTTAGGAAACCATATCTCTAATTTTATTAGTGTAAGGAAAGAGATGAACTTTAGCTGAAATTTTCTTCATTTCTGTATTTCTGAAATAAAATGAATAAGGCGTTGCTTCTTCTTAGGTTTTCCTCAGGAATCTCTTCTAATGGTATGTTGTGTCCTAATGTGGTACCAAAAATAGCTTTCTCCTGGAAAACAGTATTTTGGTGCCAAGAAAGGTCATGAGCTCGCCTACTGACTTAATAGTTTCATCCAGCAGAACACATGTAGAGTCTTAGGTATTTCTTACTTTCTGTTCAACTCAGGCTTAGGAGNGATGAATTAAGTAGAATCACAGTTTGCATGAATGTGTGCAGTATGGACTAACTTTTCCAGGGTTGCAGAGCCAATAGGTAGAATGAAATGTTACAAACCAGAACCTAAGATTTCTTCCAGTAGTTTCCCCCCTCCCCCCTATATTAAAGTTCTACAGGGACTCAGGATTATGCAGAGGTGCCCAAGAAGCTGCATTTAGTTAGTTTTGACTTCTGGGATTCCATATATAGAAAAGAAAGATGGTAAATCTTCTGTACTATTCAATTAGAGTCTCTTTTTAGATGTGATTTATATTTTACATACTGTCAGGGCCCAGTGCCTCCTTAGGAAACCATATCTCTAATTTTATTAGTGTAAGGAAAGAGATGAACTTTAGCTGAAATTTTCTTCATTTCTGTATTTCTGAAATAAAATGAATAAGGCGTTGCTTCTTCTTAGGTTTTCCTCAGGAATCTCTTCTAATGGTATGTTGTGTCCTAATGTGGTACCAAAAATAGCTTTCTCCTGGAAAACAGTATTTTGGTGCCAAGAAAGGTCATGAGCTCGCCTACTGACTTAATAGTTTCATCCAGCAGAACACATGTAGAGTCTTAGGTATTTCTTACTTTCTGTTCAACTCAGGCTTAGGAGTTTTTTTTTTTTTTTTCAGTCATCCTTGTCTGACAGATAGTACACAGTCTGTATAGGTTATGTGAACTGGTTTCATGAGGCAGTTTTATGCAAAGCATGATATCAAGCTGTTATGCTAAAACAACATTTGTTTGGCTAAAGTGTTGATTATTAGCTAGGGTGACTGTGCAAAAAACCACACCATGTACTCCTGGCTTATTCAGAGGTGCCACTTTTCTGTAAATGCTTTAAGGGTTAACTGGCATACATGCCTCTCTATTACTTTAAGCAAGGAGTGAGAGTATGTCTATAAAACTGCTTATTTTTGACAGTCCACACACACACAGCAACTAATTAAACGGTTTTTTCCCAAACTGAGTTCATGCTCTGAAGAACCATGTGCTGAGTGGGCAGTGATGGACAGCAAGATGGCCTGTGGAAGGCTAGTTTCAGGGAGCCTGAGTCATCTGGTAAACATGATGTCAGCTGCTACAGAAGGAGTGAGGATAATAGTAACATTATATACAGTGTGCAAAGCACTCTACCTGGGTTTTTATTTGTTCCTTATATGAACCCTCCAAGTACCATCATTTCCATTGTACAGATGGGAAAGCTGAGATGAGAGCTGGAGAGGCTGAGTGCTTTACCCAGATGTATACAGCTTCTCAGAGAGGATATTTAAACCTAAGCAGTCTGATTCCATGAAAGGAGGAAATTATATCTCTTCTGAGCAGAGAGGGGGATATCAGTAGGTTTATGAAAGCCTTTGAACTGGACTGTGATTATGAGTTAGATTTCAGATGAAGGATAAGGAGTCTAGGCCCAAAGAAAAGAGCGGGCTAGGGGGCAGTATAAGCAAGGTACAAGGCAGAAAGGTAGATAGCTGTGAGACAAACAAATAAACCTTGGCTTCAGTGTAACCAGAATACAGATAAGTTGGGACTTCCCTGGCAGTCCAGTGACAAGGGCTCAGCACTCCCAATGCAGACCAGGACAGGTTCAGTCCCTGGTCAGGGAACTAAGATCCCACGTATGGCCTAAAACAGTGGGGAAAAGTGAAGGTGTAAGTTTTGAAAAGAGCTGATTAACTCCAAACCTTGATGTAAGCAAGATTCCACACTGATGGAAGTCAGGGGAGAGGTAAATTATATGTACAAATATAAGGTGGAGGTTTTCCTCAGATTTACCCCTTATAACAAAGGGGACCACCAGATAATCAGACCTTGATCCAGTGTTCATATCAGAGGGCTCTCGTTGCTCTTTGTTTTGAACAATAACATAAAAAATACGAATGGACTAAAGTAAGACTGTTGAGAACAGATGTGCCTGTAAGGACCTTAAATGGTATGTGTATGGTTGGGAATGTTTGTAGGCAATGTCTAACAGTTGGTTTTATATAAGCCGAGACATCATACAGCTTATTCTTAGGGGAACAGCCTCACTATGCCAGGTTCACTGTAAATATCTTAAAGATCACTTAAAGGTTACATGAATATACTCCTATGAAGCAATTGCAGAACACTACAGCTATCCTAATATTAACCAAACAGATGTCAGACAAATCTGCTGTCACTGCAAATTTCACCTCAAGACACAGCTTAAAGGAAAGGTACTGTGTTGTGTGCCAGCAAAGTGAGACCATTCCTAGTGTAGGTCTCCTGAAGATAAAGATGCTGATGTATTGCATATGAAGAACTGGAAAGAGGCAAGGGAAGCAGTATTTCTGAATTAGTCTGTTTATATAATGCACAGTCTTACTTAGCTATGTAAATTAATGGCTTAGGTAACTTAGATATTTCCATGTGAATTCCTTAAAGTTTCAATATATTCAAGTTAACCAAAAGCATTTTCTACTTTTTAAATTTTTAGTGGGAAAATGAGCATAATTGTCTTATATTCAGAGTTGTCTTATAGTTGGGTATTATTATAATCTTAGTTGCTGAAAATAAATTTTTTATAATTCAACAGCCATTAGTTCCTAATTTTTTTAAGTTAATAAGGATACATTATCAGAAATAATTAAATAATAAAACATGATTACTGTCACTATTACATTTCAGAATTCTTTTGAAGGTTTTAATTGGTGTAGTAAGAAATAAGAAATATCATGGAAAACAGCAATATTATTTACAAATATCACCTAATAAAATCTAGGATGCTTATTGAGGTGTCCAGATGCATAATAAATATAAAAACAAAAATCTTGGGAATGCAGTGTATAGCATCATGACTAAAGTTGATAATACTGTATTACATGTTTGAAGGCCACTAAGAGAAGACTGTAAAACTTCTCATCACAAGAAAAAAATATGAATTATATGTGGTGATGAATGTTAACTAGACTTACTGTGGTGAGTATTGTGCAGTATGTACATATATCAGATCTTTGTTACTGTTAGTTGTATCTCAATTAGGTACATATATTCAGACACATACAGATAGCTTATCTTTATACCAGCAATAACTAGTTAGTTGTATGGACCAGGACATCTGCTATTGTTTGTAGCATTATTTTAAGTAACAAAATATTGAGTTAAGCAAATGTTCATCATTAAGATATTGGTACCATAGATGAATGAAAATGGTAGGTCAGAGAATAGTATTTATAAAAATGGGCTTTTTTTTTTTTTTAAATCACTGTGTGTAAGTGACCACTTATGCACGGCAGAAAACCCATAAAGCAAATGCACGGACCACTAATTGTGGTTCTGTCTGGAGAAATGAGGTTGGGTGTTTTCATTTAACTCTATTAATGTAATATAATGGTTAAAATCTTTATTACAAACAGGTGTTTGTTTTGTATTTTAAAAATTAATTTTTAAATTACTGATAGGTATTAGAGAATCTTGAAAGTCAGCGGTGAAGTTCAGAGTTTCAGCTAGAGGGGACCATTAATTTTACTGCAAAATTTAATATTTGGGTACAGTTACATGTCAGCATTGAGTGTAGACGTATTATACCAGAGGGTCCAGCACATGCTGGATTCCCAGATGTCTTTCACTTTGCTGCACTTCGAATTGAGTGATTGTGCCCTTGTTTTCAAAGAAACCTCATTTTAGCAGTAAAATGAGCAATCACAAAGGTATCGGAGCTAGTCTATGGTAGAGTTCAAAATTCAGTGCTTTTCTTCTATTTTGTAGCTATTGTCAGAGCTGTTCTTTAAGCAAATTAATTATACAGTTGAGAAACTAGACTAAGAGATAATATGAACCACATTGAGAGCTGCTGTCAAGAAATGGAAGCAGAGAGGGGAGGGCATTTGGAGGAGAGAACATCTGTTTGAACCTGGATCTGAAGGTGTCTGTAAACATCTGAGCTGCTCCTGGGGCAAGGAGCATGTCAGGTGAAGGACCAGTGGTGACTCAGACTCAGAAACATGGGTTAGTTCTTGGTTGACCCATCACACACAGCAGCAGAGGAAAAATGAAGATGTATAAAGGGGAGTTGGTGAGTTTGACTTTGTGCATGTCTTGATTACTAAAATTGCCGTCTCTTACAGACACTGATAAGCAGATGTACTGCCTTAGGAACACGCTGTTAACTACTTGTAATAAAACTGAGCGATGGTTTTCTTCTCAGCAGCAAGGAGTGCAGCCCACAGCCCCCTCTCAGCAGGTGGCGCAGTATCCGCTCCCTCAGACATCGGCCCCCAGCGAGGCTGCGATTGCACAGCCCGTGAGTCAGCCTCCACCCCCACAGGCCTTGCCACACGTGTCTGCGGGAAAACAGGTGAGTGCCATACTTCTGGAAGGAGCACCGCATGACTTTGCTTCCCTGGTGGTAAAATTCCTAAATGGAATGAACATTGCTTCTGTGCACTGTTCCTGTTCAGTCACTGAGACTGCAGCCCGCCAGCTCCTCTGTCCATGGTGTGTCTTTTGTACATATGGATTGATTAATATAAATGGGTTTATAAAGCAGTGGTAATCCAAAAATGTTCAATTTTCAGGTTTATCAGCCTAATATAAGTCTGACAGATGTAGAGCTGATAAAGGTGCTGCAGTGATGACATTTCCTAGAATTGTCAGTTGTGTCTGTTCTCGGTTTGCAATTAGGCTGTGTTTTCACATAGACTTATGTACTGTTCCCTGCCCTCATTGTCTTCTGACAGTCATAAAAAAAAAAACCTTAGATGGAGTGGTTTTCTCTTTTTTTTTTTTTCTAAATAATCCTTCTAGTCACTTTAAAAGTAGCCTTGTTGAAGAGAAACCTTTCTGAATGACATTTTTTTTCAACTTTAAGGTTGGGGCTTGTGCTTGTATTTTGATACAGTGTATTGTTTCTGTCATATTTTGTCACATCTGAAACTGTCAGTTGTAAAATGCACCATTATTTTAGGTAACATTGAAAACTGACGCACCATTAATTGTAAGGTATATCTTAATTTCATAAATGTTAAAATGACCATGTGGAAAGGCATGATTACATCCTGCAATTAGTGGAATATGGTCATAGACCTACTCTTACAGGCCTGGGTGGGACTTGAGAACTGTGGAAGCAATATGGATGAACTATAAGTTCACTGGGGAGAAAGTCCTTTGAATTTCAGCCATTAATAGCAGTTGTAAGTTTAGTGATAGCAAACGTGCCAGTGGATTATGGCTTGAGAAACATGCCTCAGTCAGGATGTGAAGAAGATATTTCCTATGCAAGAGCTCTCTGTTGTTGATGGTAAAGTGTGAGTGGAATTTTCTAGCGCAGATTTAGAACAGCAGCAGTCCGTCAGCCGCCTTTCTGCAGCTGCCTCTCCCTGATCCTGTTGGCACGTTAACTTACACTAATATATGCAGGGATTGGTGTTTGTTTTAATTTTCTTTCTTTTTGGCTAATAAACAAGTCTTGCTTTTGGCAGCTTTGCTTTTTTTTTTTTTTAAGTCTGTCTGTTTTGTTTTTCTTTACTTTCCCAGCTTCCAGTTTCCCAGCCAGTACCAACTCTCCAAGGCGAACCTCAGATCCCAGTTGCAACACAGCCCTCAGTCGTTCCTGTCCATGCTGGTGCTCACTTCCTTCCTGTGGGACAGCCACTCCCGCCTTCTTTACTGCCCCAGTACCCCGTCTCTCAGCTTCCCTCTGCTCCTCCTCACGTGTCTGTGGCTCAGCCAGGCTTCCCAGCCCTTCCCGTCACGATGGCAGCTGGCGTTAGTCAGCCTCTGCTCACTTTGGCTTCATCTGCTGTGGCAGCGGCCGTCCCAGGGGCACCTGCCGTGGTCCCTAGTCAGCTGCCTGCCCTCCTGCAGCCTGTGACCCAGCTGCCGAGTCAGGCCCACCCACAGCTCCTGCAGCCAGCAGTTCAGTCCATGGGGATCCCCGCCAGCCTTGGACAGACTGCTGAGGTGCCGCTTCCCCCTGGAGAGATTCTCTACCAGGTATTGTGCTGGCTGGCAGATGAAGGGCCCCAGAGGGTTTGGTCATAATGACAGAACATCGGGGACTTAAAAACCGAGGAACTGAATATCATAATAACCAGCAATAACACAGGTTGCTGTTCTCAACCAGACATGCCAAAGTAGTCCACATCTGAGCAAGGACCCAGTAGAGATGTCTGACTCATTTGCATCTTTTCCAAGACCCCTCCTTGAGAGAAAAATGGCTCTCTCCACATTCACTGTGAGCTGAGAGCTCGGTATGACTCAACAGGAGATTGTATCAGGCGGCGTTTTTTAATGGGAGGAGTAATGGTGGGTAGCCAACATGGTGTCGATGGAAACCTTCAGGGTTTAGATTTAGAACACTAGCAAGTCTTTATGTGACTGCCATGACTGATACCTTCAAGAGTTTTTGCATTTTCATGTTGGACTGCCTGGAAAGTAGGTGTTTTTTTTGGAGGAATTATGTTTGTTCTTCCTATTTAAGGGGAAAAAAGTAGCAGTTTATTTTTTTTTTTAAGTAGCAGTTTAAAAGTTCAGTTATGTGCCGCCCTGTCCTCTAAATCCAAATCAGTCAGTCATTTCGTTTGAAAATCATCTTTAAATTATTAGAGATTGGGCTACTTTTCTTTGCTGTGTGCTTTCCTTTCTTTTTCTTTTTCCCTTGCATGTCTTGCTGTTTTGCTCATTTGATGACCCAACCTGCATTAATTTCCCTTCCTCGTTTCTATCACAGGGCTTCCCACCTCGACTGCCATCACAGTACCCAGGAGACTCAAACATTGCTCCCTCCTCCAGCGCAGCTTCTGTGTGCCTGCCTTCTGCAGTCCTGTCCCCTCCCATGCCGACAGAGGCGCTGGCTGCCCCGGGTTACTTTCCTGCAATGGTGCAGCCCTTTGTGGAATCCAGTCTCTTGGTTCCTGTGGGCAGTGTAGGAGGACAGGTCCAGGTGTCCCAGCCGGCAGTGAGCTTAGCACAAGCCCCCACCACATCCTCCCAGCAAGCAGCTCTGGAGGTAAATGGAGTTCCTGCATGTTTATATCTGAAGCATACACACAATGGGATAGAAATGACAAAGGAGAAACATAGGTTCCCTGGCTTAGGATTCATTTGGAAACTATTTCAAACTAACTTGTGAATGACTTTTTCTTACAGCAGAATGAAATGCCAGTGTGGGGGCCTTGTTGCCACTGGCTGTTCTGTTGGGAAGTGAGTGTGCCTTGAGAAGAATAACCTCGTTAGCACTTCACTTCTCTAGCTGGCCCTCTAGCGTTCTTAACCCTTTCTTTCACAAGTTCCTGCCATAGGCAGTCACCAGAATAGCTTCCCCTGCTATGCTCCCAGTGATCGTTTCTGCCCCACTCCGAGAGAGCTCTGAGCCGTCTTCTGCATTTTGCTCTGCCTGCCCTGTTGCACATTATGGTGAGATGCTGTCTGCATGGCAGGTTGTAGTTTCTCACTACCTAGCCTCTCCTCTGGCTGATGACACACCATGCAGTCTGTACCAGAGACTAGCTTTAGAAATTTCCTTTGCAATTTTAAGACGACTGTCTGTAGATGCTGAAATTGAGAGTTATAGTGCTTTTAGGACTTAGAGGAGGGGTAAGGAAAAAAAAAGACTAGCTAGTTGGGGATGGTCAGTAATAAACTGCTTTACGGCCAAGGTGTGAATTTCCCTTTCTGTTCACAGAGCACTCAGGTTGTCTCTCAGGTGGCTCCTCCAGAGCCAGCTCCCGGGGCTCAGCCACAGCCTGCCCAGCCAGCCACAGTGGTCTCTTCTATAGACAGGTATGTGACAAGGCAGTTCTCTGTTCTTGACGGGAGGATAGAATAGAAGGAAGGTTGAAATCGCACCGAAAACTGCATGTTGTCTTTGCAGTGCACATTCAGATGTGGCTTCAGGCATGAGTGATGGCAACGAGAATGTCCCCTCATCCAGCGGGAGGCACGAGGGCAGGACGACAAAGCGGCTACATCGAAAGTCTATAAGGAGCCGCTCTCGTCATGAGAAGCCTTCCCGCCCCAAACTGAGAATTCTCAACGTAAGTGTTGCTGACTTCTGGCTTCATGTAGTTGATTAATAACATTTAAATATTTATAAAGCTTGGGAATATTGATGAAAGTTTAGGATTTGGGTGATATTGTTACATTCGATATTTCTACGAGAAGGCACTGTCTTACCTTTTAGGAAAAAAATAGGGTTTTATTTGTAGAACAGAGACCTTACGTTTCTTCCAGACCCTTTAGTGAAAGATGTATACAAGTGCATGCTAAGTTGCTACAGTTGTATCCCACTCTTTGCACCCCTATAGACTGTAGCCCAGTAGGCTCATCTGTCCGTGGGATTCTCCAGGCAAGTATACTGGAGTGGGGTGCCATTTCCTTCTCCATAAATATATAAGTAGCTGAAAGGCTGATATCTTCTTCAGGATTCCTTGCTAGTAGTATAAGAGGCAGTGCTTGGCCTGTGTTACCTGTCACATTCAGTCCCAGAGCTGAGTGTGGTATTCTGAGATACGAAGTACCTTTCTTTTTTCTTTTTAGGTTTCAAATAAGGGAGATCGGGTGGTAGAATGTCAGTTAGAGACTCACAATCGGAAGATGGTTACATTCAAATTCGATTTAGATGGTGACAACCCTGAGGAGATAGCCACAATTATGGTACGTCTCTGTCTGGAGTTCCAGACTTTTCCTGTGTCCTTGATCTTTATATCCACTGCCATAGGTGCATGTGCAGTATTCTGTGAACTGTTTTGACAATAACATATTTATTTCAGTGTGAATTTAACTAGCACACCAAACCTGTGATTTAGAGGTGTTTTTTTCTAGGTCACGTGTAACTAGGTATTAAAGAACTGACTTACGTGGTAGTCAAGTCCAGTGTGGGTGTTAAAACGATGGGCAGAAGAGGTGCTGGGATGACTAAAGCTCCAGCACTGGATGACGGGCGGATGTCGCGTTCCTCTTTCAGGTGAACAATGACTTTATTCTGGCACTGGAGAGAGATGCATTTGTGGAGCAAGTGCGGGAGATCATTGAGAAAGCTGACGAGATGCTCAGCGAGGATGTCAGCGTGGAGCCAGAGGGTGACCAGAGCTTGGAGAGTCTCCATGGCAAGGATGACTACGCCTTCTCAGGCGCCCAAGTAGGTTCATCATTCCCATGGTGGAGCTCTGTTTACAGCAAAAGTATGCTGTATTTGCCTTGCGGAGTCTGAGCCGTCTAGTCTGACACTTTGCGAGTGTCCAGTGATACCACATCACACCTGTAACTGAGATGATCAGCATTTGTATTCTCTTTGCATGTGGCCATTTGCTTTGCTTGATCATTAAGACTGAGTTAGAGAACACATTTAATCCCTTTTGTTTGTTGTAGAAATTGGAAGGAGAGTTCAAACAACCAATTCCTGCATCTTCCATGCCACAACAGATAGGTGAATTTCTTTTCTTTTTATTGTTTGTTCTTACCTTTTACCTAAGAAGTTGTGTGCTAATGATGAAATTTTGAAGCTTCGTGTTGGTGACTGTGTATGTAATAATAGCACAGTTAAGTGGTTTGTTTCTTTTTAAGCAGGCGTTCCTGCCAGTTCTTTAACTCAAGTTGTTCATTCTGCTGGAAGACGGTTTATAGTAAGTCCTGTGCCAGAAAGTCGATTACGAGAATCAAAACTTTTCACTGAAATTTCAGATACGGGTAAGAAATTGTTTCTCCCACATACATGTATAAATCCCATGTCTCTCCCTCCTAGATTGGAAGCTTGGTCAAATGACGACATAGACAGTAGAGAAGAGTAGAAAATTGAGACTAACCAACAGATAAACATATGGAGAAGGGAAATAGATGATGAATAGAGTGGATTTAAGCAAATGGGCACAGGAGAATGGCCACACTAGACATAGCCTGTATGACCGAAGCTGTGTGGGTTCAGCACCATGCGTGTCTCCACTTAGCGCTACCATGGATGGCTTGCGGTCCCTCCGTGCCCTTTCAGAAGTACATATTCATACAAGATGGCCTACTCTGCTTGAGCACCCCTGTCACGTGCTGACACCTGCTCGGGAGAGCTCGTGTACCTCGTGGGTGTGTGGCACCGTTAAGAATCCCAAGAATAGGTGAGGGCACCCTTCTGAACTGGCTTTTTACAACGGACTGAATCTGAGTTTTCCTTTTCCTTTGCAGTTGCCGCTTCCACATCTGCTGGCCCTGGAATGAACTTGTCTCACTCTGCCTCATCCCTTAGTCTGCAGCAGGCCTTTTCTGAGCTTAGACACGCTCGGATGACAGAAGGGCCGAGTACGGCCCCTCCCCACTTTGGTCAGACAGGCCCCGTGTTTCCAGCAGTGCCTCCCACCCTGAGCAGCGCCCCTGGAGCCCCGGCTGCAGCAGCTGCAGTCGCAGCGTCAGCCCCTGCCCTGAGCCACCCTCTTAGTGACGTGGCCACATCAGTCATTCAGACTGAGGTGACAGTGGCCCCTGGAACAGTTGTCATGCCTCCCAGTGGTCTCCTTGTACCCGCTGTGTCTGAGTCCCCAGCACCTTCCAGCGTGGCCCCCAGCGTCACTATCCCTGCAGTTCTCTCGGCACTACCAGTGCCCCAGGCGACGCAGGCTCCCACCCCCGGCGGCGGGGCCTCCATTGCATGCACTTTCCCCTCTGCACCCACATCCCTGACAGCAGCCTCTGCTGTGGGCAGCGCTATTGCCTCTGCTGCTCAGCTTCCACCTGTGCCGTCTCAGCCCACAGCAGGCAGCTTGACCGGGGTGGCCACGCTGACATCCGTGCCCGCTGCCGCCCTGGGCCCCAACCTCACGGCACCGCCGTCCCTTGCTCTCAGCAGCAGTACCTCTGCCCCGGCTCTGGCGGAGACAGTGCTGGTCAGCGCACAGGCACTGGATAAGACGGCCCATAGCAGCACTACTGGCCTGACTCTGTCCCTTCCTGCCACCTCGTCCTCTCCGGCCCCTGGAGCAGGAGTGTCCAGTGCTGTTTCTCAGCCTGCTGCTGCGGCCCACCCTTTGGTCCTCCCATCAGTTGTAACCTCTACTCCCGTACTCTCCCAGGCAGGACCCATGTCAACACCTCTACTGCCCCAGGTACCTGGTATTCCACCCCTGGTACAGCCTGTTGTCAGCGTGCCTGCTGTGCAACAGACCCTGGTTCATAGTCAGCCTCAGCCCGCTCTGCTCCCCAACCAACCCCACACTCACTGTCCCGAGATAGATGCTGACACTCAACCCAAAGCTCCCGGGATTGACGACATCAAGACTTTGGAGGAAAAGCTGCGATCTCTCTTCAGTGAGCACAGCTCTTCTGGACCCCAACATGCCCCCATCTCGCTGGAGAGCTCGCTCACTGTGGAGACTGCTGTCACAGCAGGCCTCCCGACCACTGCTGTTGCACCAAGCAAGCCTCTGACTTCCACTGCCAGTACTTGCTTGCCACCAACCAGTCTGCCCTTAGGAGCAGCTGGCTTGTCAGTTATACCAACAGTCACTCCTGGGCAAGTTTCTACCCCAGTCAGCTCTGCGCCAGGAGTGAAACTTGAAACTGCTCCAGCAAAGCCACCTTTAACTAAGCCTCCAGTAAGATTCTTATTTTGAAATAGTTGGGAAAATATTGTTCTTCCCTACACCCCACCCCAAAGTAAACTTTTTCAGTTCAGCCTTGCAGTATAGTATAATGATGCTTGGCTTCCTTATGGTAGATATTTATTAAATTAATTGAAGGTGATTTTAGAATATATGTTCATTGAACTTGAGATTTTTCTCTTCTGAAATGTGGCAGGATTTGGAGTTAACTGTAAGATTTTCTAAGAATGATAGTAGGTAAAATGCGGGCATTGTTTCTGAATTGGTGCAGACTGAGGCTGAAGAAACCCCCATCCCACAGGCTGTGGGGTGCTTCTGCTGGCGCTGTGCCTGGGGACAGCAGTCCAGTCTTTGTTTCCGTGAGAATGCGGGAGGCTTTCTGCTTTGCTCAGGTTCCATAGGCACACAATTTGGAGTTTATAAAAAGTTGGAAGTGGGTGGTAAGTTTGACGGAAGGAGAGGTGAATCCAGTGTTAAGGATGCGATTACTAGAAGGTGCCTGCTGGTTCTGCTGTGGTGCCTTCCTCTCGTTCTGCTTCAGTCTCTGCTCTTCTCCAGATAGCAAGGCTGTGTTTCTCCTGTTGTGTGCTTCCCCCTCTTTCTGCTTGGCCTTCTGCGTGAGATCCTTTGTACAGTGGGGTAGTACAGCAGCTTCACTCAGACAGCATACAGAGGCCGTGAAAGCATTAGATTTCTGATGCCTTTTTCTATCAGACCTGTCCCATCGTCATTTCTGAACTGTGCTGTGCCCTCAGACGGCCTGATGACACTGTGCCAGACAGGCTTGCGAGGGCCTGGCCTGTGCCTCGTGTCTAACAGCCTTCATCTGTTCTGCTTTCTCTTGGGAACAGCCTTTTACTTAGTTCTGTTCATTGTATTGGTATATCATGGTAACCCCTCTAAGAGCCCCATGGTTATAATGTCCTTTATTTACGGTAGATACCAGAGTGTAACCCAGGCAACAAAGTTCCCTTAGCCAGATGCATCCTTTTCCTGCGCTTCTGCATTTGAATTAGTTGGTCTGCTCTCTGTATGCCATCTCTGCTCAGCGTCTCACAGACTTGAATTTCCCTTCATTGTCTGTAGGTGCTGCCCGTGGGCACTGAACTTCCAGCTGGTACTCCGTCCAGCGAGCAGCTGCCGCCTTTTCCGGGACCTTCACTAACTCAGGTGCCCTGAAACTTGGCAAATTTCTGTTTGTGCCTTTCCTTTCTTTCTCAAAGCTTATTGCAGTTCTCCACTGCATGATCTTGCCTCTGGCTCCTGTTTGGTTTTGACTTAGTAACAACTTGCTTTTAAAAGCCCGTAGCTGATGATATAGGCCCTACTTAAAGTCAGAAGCAAATTATCTAGAAATCATTTGCTGTTAATATTTTTTCATATCTTATGGGAAAAAAAATAGCAAACATGACATTTTGCCAAAAAAGATATAATTGCTTTGTCATTCATACTTTTGTAGAATACTGAAAGATGACACCATTGTGCACGTGGAAAATTTTAGTGTAATCAAAATTAATGGTGAAAGTTCCTAAGAAAAGGGTGCCACCCTGATAACTGATAATGGCCTGTTTTTTCTTGAATGTTTGACATTTCTCTCAGTGACCTCCTAATGAAGTAATTGGGTATGAGAGGGTCATGGTTATGAAAAACAGGTATTAATCTTAAAATCCAAAACCCAACAGAGCTCACTCAGCTAACATGAGATTGCTCAGAGACAAGTGAGACCAGTGACATAACAACGAGATCCCATCTTACACCCGTTCTGTGCACTCGGAGTCAGAATCGCCTGCAGTCTGTGAATTAATTATGGCCTTTCAAGTCTACCCCCAACCCCACACAAGAGTCAAATTCCTACAAAGTACCTGCCATGATCCCATTGTAACTATGTAAGAGCTTGTGACATGGGACAAGCTAGTAAACAGTGAAACTAAATTAGGGACTTACTTTAGAATAAGATGTAAGAAAAAAATATGGGAAATTGCTAACTTGAAGTCTGAGTTTATCCTTACTTCTTTAATCCCAGATACACAGTAAAACATAAGCAACGTGCTAAATAAAGTAATAACTCCAACAGAGAACCCACTCCATCAGCTGCTAAACTTTGAAAAAGATTGTGAAAGTCTTGAACCTATTTTCTCATTAGAAACATATATTCGAATTCCTCAGAAGGCCCAAAATGTGAAGTGAGGAACTGGAAATTAGACCTATGGGAGTAAGGCTAAGCGGATGAAGGCTAGCGAGGTGCACGGTCAATGGAAGCCAAGGCAGTGAAAGCATGCTGGTGCCTCTGGAACTCACAAGGACAGGCCCTTGGGGAGACGCACCGGACTGAAGAAGAAGATAGGGGACGACATGGCTCATCTGCCAGTCAGCCTTGTACATGTTTCAGAGTATGTTTTTACGGAGAGGGCAGATATAAGAGAGAAGACCTCAAAACTGTAAAAACTTAAATGCACCTGGGTTTTTGTTTGGCTTAAGAACTTGATGATACTGTTTTGAGAGCTTGGTGAATCATTCAAGCAGGAAAGCTAAGGTGAGTGTAGATTATTGGGTTTAGTACCGAGTGAGCAGAGAAGGTCATGCCATGTGGTCTGAGCAGGAAGCAGTGTGTCCTGTGTGCACTGGCTCTGCCCGTGCCTGAGGCTGCACTCACCATGCTGTGTCCTTCAGCCCCCGCAGCCCCTGGGAGACCTGGATGCTCAGCTGAGAAGAACCCTCAGTCCCGAGACTGGTGTGCTGACGTCTGCCGTTGGTGTGAGTTCTGACGACCTTGATAAAATCTCCCCATAACCCTCATGTGTTATGTTCCTGGGATGTAAGCTGTGACCTTGACCACTTTGAATACCTTTAGCACCGAAGCAGAGTCTTTGCTTTTGTCCCAGTCAACAGAAATGAGATGGTTAATGAGGGAGTAACACTGACCTCGCAGGGTAACCAGGCAAGACATTGGTTTTGATTTTCTTATCTTCCCTGTAGTCAGGGCTCTCCCACAGACCAGCCCTGTGGATTCTGTGTTTATGCCTGGGAGAAGCCACACTTTTAAGTTTGAAGCCTTAAGTCTTTTAGGCTTGTGACAAAATAATGTTCTGATTCAAATTACCTTTCTATGAATATCCACATTTAAGCATTCCATGAGAAAAATTAAGAAAGCAATTTGAAAAGGTTAAGACTCAAAATTTCTTTTAAAAATCTCTAAAACATCCGTCTTTCTTTATATCAGACTAGTTTTTAGGTTATCAAAGAAAAAGTGCCTTAGACAAAAGCGTTTCTTCACACATCCTGCCTTTCTGGCCATTGGAAAGACAGCAGGGAAAAGACCCTCTTACTGAGCCTCTGACGCTAAAGCCGTGGTGGTGTCTGTGTGTGTCTTGCAGCCCGTGTCTGTGGTGGCTTCAACAGCGGTTGTGGAGACAGGAGCCCAACTTCCGAAGGACGGTGAGAGCACCCTTCTTCCTCTCTGTTCCCACGCCCGGCCTTCCTGTAGCTGATGGTGGGAGGTACACGTTCTTGAGAGTTTGCAGGTGTACTTGAGACTGTCAGAGGACATTCTTACTATCTCCTGCTTGGCAAGAACTGACACTAACATCTAGAGCAGTAGTGTCAGGAGGCTCATGAGGTTTTTACTGCTTTTTGAGTGGTGGCTTCCTAGGGGATAATGATAGTTTCTTAGCATAAGACTCTTTGTTTTTAGCTAGGCCAGATCCTTGCTAAAACATAACAAGGAAATTCAAGCATATTTATAAAAGTTAATTTATTCACAGCCTCTTGGCTTTTGAGATGTATAGAAATACATAAGCTTGAACAGCAGGGATGCTGAAAATGCACATGTGAGAGNCTAGGGGATAATGATAGTTTCTTAGCATAAGACTCTTTGTTTTTAGCTAGGCCAGATCCTTGCTAAAACATAACAAGGAAATTCAAGCATATTTATAAAAGTTAATTTATTCACAGCCTCTTGGCTTTTGAGATGTATAGAAATACATAAGCTTGAACAGCAGGGATGCTGAAAATGCACATGTGAGAGTTCAGATTCTCAGTTTTAAACATTATTTTTGTCTATTTCTGAATTGTTTAGAATCGGCATGTCCATAAAATAATCTTTTAAAAGGAACATTTCCAAAAAAATTTAATTCTGTAAAAATTATCCATACGAACAGCTTACATGTTTTATTAGAACTTTTATCATGATGTTAGTTGTAAGTTCATATCAGCTATTGTTGTTGTAAAGTTTTGTTGTGAATCTCTCTTCACCATCAGTCCCACCAAACATGGGAAATGGAACACTTTTTTTGTTTTGCCTTTTCCCAGATAACCATCCTCCTCAACATCACCTGCCCTAAGTGTAATTCCCTGTATAACTATTAGTAAGATTGCCTGAATGCTCTTACTGCTTCCTGTCTTCCTTAAAAGTGCTAAGTTTCACTTAAGACCTTTCTAAATTAAATTATTTTCAAGACAGTCACACTGTGAATTGGCTCTTATTTTAAAAGAAGTGACTTGAAAATCAGTGGAATAGATTAGAAAGTCTGGAACTGGACAAACTAAAATAGAATGTAGAATGTGAAAAAGGTGGCCTTTCAAATCAATGAGACAGATGGGGTAGTTCAGTAAGTGGTTTGGACAACTAGACAGCCATCTGGAAAAAAGTAAAGATGTATCACTAGCCTAGGCAAAAATAAACTCAAAGTGGAACAGAGATGGAAAATGCTGCCATAAAGCAGGACTGGAAGAAAACAAAAGGGATCTTTTTTCTTTTCCAACTATTCAGAGCAGAGTTGACAGACTTGTTCTGTAAGAGGCCAGAGAGGGAGGCCTCAGGTGCTGCTGGCCACACAGTCTGCCACAGCTGCTCAGATACCTAGCCTCCTGTAGCGCCAAAGAAGAAACCGATGATAAACGAATGAGCTGTGTTCCAATAGAATTTACTATCTGTGGACTAGATTTGGTTCACAGATGATAGTTTGTCACTCCCTGATACAGAGAAAGATGTTATTACGTTTAATACCCAACCCATAAGCATTAATAGATTTTCAATTTCTGCATGGGGGAAAAGTACTGTTACGCCCAAAGATAAAGATAAATGAAAACCTGGGAAATGTGTGTGTTGTATATGCCTGTCACAAAAAGGACTTTGTTTTGCCAGTATAAAGACTTTCTGTAAATTTGGCATAGACCAAAATTTAAAAAAAGATAACAGGAGGAAAAAAAACACAGACGTGAAAATATTTAACTTCCTTCATGAAACAGAACAGTAGAATAAAACTACAAGTCATCATATTTTTCCCCTATCCTTGGTAAATTCACTGGTGACTTGGTGTATATATATATATATATATAGCCTTTTTGGAGATCAGCTTATGTCTGTCAAAGTTTTAAATGGCAGTGATTCAGTATTCCCATTCTTAATTTACTGCACAGATTTTTAATGTAAGAATATACATATTAGAGCAGTTGCTGCTATAAAAGTCTGCTATAGCTAGTTCCCCTTTAAAATGGGTCTTCAGTGTCCTCAGCAGAATCTCATGGGTTGCTTCATTTATTTACATCTTTGAGTTACAGGACAGAGCTATAGTGTCCCTGCCTGTCAGCCTCAGTATCTATTGCTGTGTGAGCTAAGCCGGGAAGCCGCGTTGCTGCTCCCAGCTTTTATTCCTCCACGTGGTGTGCTGTCCTGTGTATGGTGTACAGGGGAGACAGAGGGTTTCACGGCGATGTAATCTTGACACAGAAGGTGTCTGGGAGGAAGGCGAGCAGTAACTGTTTCCCCTTGTTGGGCGCAGTGAGTGGGGACAGACATAAGGAAGTGTTCCTCTCCTCTAAGGAGTTTCTTCTTGGAATGCGCAGCTTCTGTTTACTGTGCTTCTGGCCAGGGAAAGGGAGCTGCTAAAAAGATGCTGACATTCCTTCTCTTCCTCCTCTGTGTGGTTCTTTCAGTCTCTCAAGTCACAGAAGCTCCTGTCCTTGCACCCACTTCCACAGCTGGTGTTGTGAAGATGGGGCGATTTCAGGTGAGACTCTTGGTTTTAAGGGGTAGTGTGTGTGTAACGAAGAAAGGATCCCCGATACGGGCAGTGGTGGTGTATATATGATAAAAAAGAGATTTCCGATTCCGGAGTGGGAGTGTGTATATAAGAAACGTACATCTGTCTTTGGGGACCTAATTGCCATCAATGATAGGTCTTTTTTAGGAGCACTTTAGAGCTGTTTATCATTTTCCTCTCTCAAAACAATGCATGCTCACTAAGGAAAATGAAGAGTGCTCAGAGTGCTAGAGGAGCGGCAGACAGTTACGGCCCTGCCCGTCCTCCTCTTCTCCTTTGGCCCTGTGCCTGTGTGGCCCTGACGCTGACCCTGCTCCTTTGCTGATGGCTCTCTGTAGCTTTTCCCATTTAGGGGTAAAGTTATCTAGCTATTCTCCTGTTGTCAGTCATTAGGCGGTTTCTAATTTTTTAATAAGTAACAGTAAACATCTTTGTATAAAAACAGTTTTCATGTTTAGGATAACTTTCTTAAGTTTGATTTCCATAGTGAAAATACTGAGTCAGCATCAAATGACGCCATGTAATTGTATTTTCCTAGTTGGGAAATAAGTGAATATTTTCTGGGTTAGTGACGGAACAGTGCAGGCTTTAAAAATCTTTTTCTGTTTTCTTAGCTACTTTCTAATTATTCTCAGGATAGTGCTTGAAGGTGGGGGGTATTGGGTCACGTTCTTCTCATTTGTAAAGTGTTCTCCGAGTTTGTGGCTTCCCTGACTTTATTTCTGATACATTGTTGAACTAGCACAGGAATCTGGATCCTTTTAGCACTAGCTAGTTGTCCTGTTTCTTGAAGCTTAGCTGTCATTTAACATTTATTGGATTTAATCTTTGTAGTTTCTCTTGTTTACAAGCAATCGTCAATATTCTGTGACCTGTTGTTATTTATATTTTAATAAGATGTGATCTGAGTCCTGTGCCCAACAGGAGATAATGGAAGTAGCGAATTTGCTTGGCTTAGCCAGCTGCCCAGAATCTCATCTGATTGTACATCTCAGTGCAGACATGTCATGCTCTGCAGTACGGTTCCTTCTGTTTTCACAGTCCGAGGTGGAGGGCCTGTGTAAAATAATCAGCCTACTCAGACTGGGACGTAAAGTGATTCACTTTTTTTTATCATCCGTTGTGAAAATGGAGTGTTCAGGAACTTTTTATAGTCTCACTTTGGTCTGTTTATGTCAGGTTTCAGTTGCAATGGATGATCCACAGAAGGAGGGTAAAAGTAAGTTGGAGGAAGCCAAGTCTGTCCACTTTGAATCCAGCACGTCAGAGTCCTCAGTGCTGTCAAGCAGTAGCCCCGAGAGCACTGTGGTGAAGGCAGAGCCCAACGGGCTGGCCGTCCGGGGCACCTCCACAGATATGCCGGACAGCGCCCGCCAGCTGCCTGCCTCAGAAGCTGGGCAGCCTAGCAAGGTCGGCCGTTTTCAGGTGACCACCACAGCGAGCAGAGTGGGTCGCTTCTCTGTGTCCAGAACCGAAGACAAGATGGCTGAGGTGAAGGGAGAGGAGCCAGTGGTCTCTCCCCTTTTCATGGACTCAGAACATGACGTTCCTCCCACTGTGACGCCAAAGAAAGAGAAACCCAAACTGTCTGAGCCTTCGCATCTGAACGGGCCGTCTTCCGACCTGGAGGCGGCCTTCCTTAGCCGGGACGCGGATGCTGGCTCAGGGAGCCCACACTCCCCTCCACAGCTGAGCTCCAAGAGCCTTCCTGCCCAGAGCCTCAGTCAGAGCCTCAGCAATTCCTTCAACTCCTCCTACATGAGCAGTGACAATGAGTCAGACATTGAAGACGAGGACTTAAAGTTAGAGCTTCGCCGACTACGGGAAAAGTGAGTGTGTTTCTCCCATGAGGGTGGCGGCAGAGCTGAGTGAGGACCCCGTTCCCGGTGCTGGAGAGGTGACGCAGGAGCGGGGCCTCTGGATGTAGTTCCCGGAAGGACTCAGGGCATCCCTAGTTACAGAACTGCCTCAGCACCTGTGCGTGGCTGCCACATGTGGCTCTCAACACTGGCACTCCAGTGTCACTAACCTAATCCTAACCATTTCTTAGCCTCCTCAATGAATCCGGTAATGGCTCTGGGGTATGGAACACTTTAGCAGGTTTTCTTGGTCACAGTTGACAAACTGCATTTGAGTTGCCAGTTCAGTATCCTGTATAGAGCCTCAAAGTCAGGAAATCCTTCTGGAACATCATCAGCCATTTGTGGTTGGCTAGGAGCTTCTTCTGGAGAAGGCAGTGGCACCCTACTCCAGTACTCCTGCCTGGAAAATCCCATGGACGGAGGAGCCTGGTGGGCTGCAGTCCATGGGGTCGCTAAGAGTCGGACATGACTGAGCAACTTCACTTTCACTTTTCACTTGCATGCATTGGAGAAGGAAATGGCAACCCACTCCAGTGTTCTTGCCTGGAGAATCCCAGGGACGGGGGAGCCTGGTGGGCTTCCATCTGTGGGGTCACAGAGAGTTGGACACGACTGAAGTGACTTAGCAGCAGCAGCAGGAGCTTTTTCTGAAGAAGGAAATGGCAACCCACTTCAGTACTCCTGCCTAGAAAGTTCCATGGATGGAGGAGCCTGGTGGGCTACAGTCCATGGGGTCACAAAGAGTTGGACACGACTGAGCAACTTCACTTCACTTAGGAGCTTTTTAGAATTGGCTTGGGTGTAGAGGCCAGCAAGAAGAGCTGCTGCTGCTGCTGCTAAGTCACTTCAGTCGTGTCCGACTCTGTGTGACCCCATAGACGGCAGCCTACCAGGCTCCCCCATCCCTGGGATTCTCCAGGCAAGAATACTGGAGTGGGTTGCCATTTCCTTCTCCAATGCATGAAAGAGAAAAGTGAAAGTGAAGTCGCTCAGTCTGTCCAACTGTTAGCGACCCCATGGACTGCAGCCCACCAGGCTACTCCGTCCATTGGATTTTCCAGGCAAGAGCACTGGGGTGGGGTGCCATTGCCTTCCCCGAAGAAGAGCTGACAAACTAGAATCTCAAGCTAGTAGAAATTAGATTAAGTGCATTTGAGGGACAGAGTCATTAGTAGGTAAACCTGTGCGTGAAGGTGATATCATGTTAATTTTTGTTGGAACAGAGGTGGTTATTGTATTTCTTAACTGTTTGGTTATCTTTTGTAGACATCTTAAAGAGATTCAGGACCTGCAGAGTCGCCAGAA
The DNA here is from genome assembly GCA_006410675.1 of Oreotragus oreotragus. NCBI lineage: Eukaryota > Metazoa > Chordata > Mammalia > Artiodactyla > Bovidae > Oreotragus > Oreotragus oreotragus. Next base: position 432,611 of record SJYX01024219.1, read on the forward strand.
GCACGAAATTGAGTCTTTATACACCAAATTGGGCAAGGTTCCTCCTGCTGTCATCATTCCCCCAGCAGCCCCCCTTGCAGGGAGAAGGAGGCGACCCACCAAAAGCAAAGGGAGCAAGTCCAGTCGCAGCAGCTCTTTGGGGAATAAAAGCCCTGGACCAGGTCAGCCGCGGCCATCCTGTCTTGTGCTTCTGTCTCCGTCTGTGTATAGAGTCTTGGACATTGGTTACTTCCGTTGAATTAATTGTGAAGGAGTCTGACTTTCCCATGGTCTCACTTCTTCCTTCCACTCCCCATGTTATAGGGCCTCTTTCTGAGCCTGGAAGACAGGGTGGCACTGTGCCCTCTGCCTGTGTTGCCCATATTGCTGTCTGTTGGTTTCCTTCATGTGTGGTTGTTCTTGACTCATGGAACTCACATGTCACCAAACTCCTAGGCAGCTGGAAGAAAACACACTGTTCTCTATTTAGTAAAGCCCAGGTCCGTTCTCTCTTTTTAATGAGTGGAGTGGTCATAATCACAATTGGCATGTATGTAAATTTCATATAGGAGTTTGGGTATGTCATGTGATAATGTCCTTGATTAAAGTTTTGTTTTATTTAGCTATGTGGGAATAAAGAACGTTGCTAGTATTTATAGTCAAAAAATAGTTAAATCATAATCTCTTATTTTTGTGGTTTGCCTATTTTTTCTTTATTATGTAGTTTTTACCCTTCGGTGAAGCTATGGTAGTGTTAGTTAACTAGTTGTAAGTAAATGCCTGGGGCAGGCGGGTGGCTTGGCGGAGCAGCTGACCTGCAACCTGCTGCCCACACGGTTCTTTGGGCTGTCAAGGGGGTGGGTAGCAGCTCGCTTGGGTGGGATCACTGCTCCCTTCTGGTGGAAGTAGGTTTTCTTCAAGGGATTACAGCAGAAAGTGGCCCTGTGATGCCTCAGTGCAGTGCAGGACTCCTTTGGGATTTGGAACTTATGATTTAATACTGGACTGGGGTTTCCTGAAACCAGATTCTTAGGTGTTTTAGCCCTTTCTGAAAGTTAATGCATTTTTTCAGCCAGTGTAGACTTTAATAATTTCTAAGTGTGAGAGACATACTAAAGTGAATAGCCCTAAAATTCAAGTTGCTACCTTTAATCTACTTCCCAAGTATAGGTCGTTTAATAAACAGAGGTTTAATAAAATGATCACTCAGAACATTCCTGTAGAGGAAAGACCTTTTAGTAACATTAGACAAAACTTAAAAGCTGTTGGGCATCTGGGTGGAAAAGAAGGAAGGGGATCTAGACGGCAAACGGAGGTGCCTCTGCCGCAGCTTTGTGAAGGTTAGAGATCAGCCTGTCTCTGAGTGTGCTGGTGGGTGGTGCAGCCTGGGCTGGTGGGGGACAGACCTGACCCCGCCTCTGGCGTGCAGGCCTGTCCTGCAAGCTCGTCCCTCTGTGTGCCATCCTAGCACATCTGGCTCTCAGCTCGGGTTCTAACGTCTCGTAGCTGTGTTCTGTCTCTTCTCTCCCTGTTCTCCTCGTTCTCCCCCTCTCACAGGCTGTGCCAAGTTTAACTGTGCGTCTGAGCAGGTGGCGTTCAAAGCTGGCGGCAGGAGGACGCGATTTCTGAGTACGCCCTGCTTGGCTCTTTGTGTGTAACACCTTTACTCCTTCCTTGCCCTTGTGTCTGCCGCTGGATCTGCTGTTTCACGCAGTCCATCTTCATTTGTGTCTGTGCCTCATCTCCGCAGTGGCTTGGCTGAACTAGGATCGCCTTCAGAAGTTTGGGCCTCTGTTAATTACGATAAAAGATGGAGATCTGATGATAGGTTTCTGTAAACTTTAAAATGAGTTTTCTGGTAGAACTGCCTCCTCCTCAGCCTGTGCCAGAGGGCAGCATGGTGTCCAGGGCAAGGGCCTGCTGGGTCACTCAGCATAGTGATGTCCGCCCGCCCAGCCACACAAAGTGCTCCCCCTTGCTCTGGCGTTAGGAGTCACAGCAAGCTTCCTGACCACCAGTGCAGGGAAAACGGAAACCCTGTTTTTGTATTATTTTTCAGAGTAGATTGAAAGTTTTTTTTTTTTTTTTTTGTAACCTCAGTTAAGCGTAACCATCTGTCAATTGTAATGATGGTGGAATCTCTTCACTGGATGTTTTCACCACCACTGCCCTCTGATTTCAAAGAGGGTTTCGGTGTAGTTCGTCTTATAAATTATGCTCATTAAGACCAAGGGCCAGCACCTGCAAGCCAAGATGGGCTTTTTAACAAAATCCCTGGGACTTCTCAGCTTTCTTCCCCAAAACAAGGCACCTGCCTCTCGAGCCCACCTCCCTGCGTGTGGAGTGTGGGCGGGCCTGCACAGACCCAGTGAGGTGACGGGCACAAGACAGGAGCCCAGGGAAGCACACATCATTTCTGTCTGATTAGCCTGGCACGTTCCAGCAGTTGATAGACGTATGTTGAAATGAGAATTTTAAAAACAAAACTGAGGTTTAAGTAGAAAACCTTTGTTAGAGCTTAAAAGATCTTCTCTGTTAAGGCCTCAAACTTCTGATGTGGCTGTTGACATACTTTTTAAGTGCATGTGCTCGGATGTCGTCGTCTCTCGAGTGTGGTTCAGAGGTCCTCGGGCCTCATGCAGCACTAGTCCAGGGCTGTGTAGCCCAGAGGGAGGTGGAAGGCCTGCCCCTCCTTGTAGGGCAGCGGCTTTCCTGGCAAGGGTGAGTGGGTGAGGGAGTCGCTGAGTCGTGTCCGACTGTTTGTGACCCCATGGACTATACACAGTCCATGGAATTCTCCAGCCAGAATACTGGAGTGGGTAGCTTTTCCCTTCTCCAGGGGATCTTCCCAACCCAGGGATGGAACCCAGGTCTCCAGCATTGCAGACGGATTCTNTGAGTGGGTGAGGGAGTCGCTGAGTCGTGTCCGACTGTTTGTGACCCCATGGACTATACACAGTCCATGGAATTCTCCAGCCAGAATACTGGAGTGGGTAGCTTTTCCCTTCTCCAGGGGATCTTCCCAACCCAGGGATGGAACCCAGGTCTCCAGCATTGCAGACGGATTCTTTACCAGCTGAGCCACAAGAGAAGCCCAAGAATCCTGGAATGGGTAGCCTATCCCTTCTCCAGGGTATCTTCTGGACCCAGGAATCAAACCGGGGTCTCCTGCATTGCAGGTAGATTCTTTACCAACTGAGCTGGCAGGGCCTGGCAAAGCTAGGCTGGACCAACAGTGTTAGCCCCTCGGCACTTAAGTCGGCGCTGTAAGTCCTGTGTCCAGTTAGAGGACTGAGGGGACAGTAACAGCAGGGGACCAGTGTTTGGAGGTGTCAGTCCTGTGTTATGTGGCCTATAGTGTCTCAGAGGGAAGGAGGAGGACCAGGGCATTTTTGTGAGGGAGGTATCGTGTGACAGGCACCTCTTCTGTTAGTTCAGAACATTCCCATCGCACTCTAAAAGGTAGGTGATGTTACAGTGTTGTTCAGATGAATGAGAGGCCCTGCCTCCGTTGAAGGCACGTCAGTGTCCATTATGTAAGCCTTTGTGAGCAGATCTCAAGAAGCATATTTAAAGCAAATAAACCCAGTGGTTTAGGACTGCCGAGCCCTGATTCAGTCCCTGTCAGGGATAAAGGCCCACAAGCAGTGTGGTGTGGCCAAAAAGAAAAAAAGTGAAAGAGCAAATATGGACAGAGATGTCGGGCTCTTGGGTGTTGGGGTCTTAACTAGTCTGGGGTGCTTCACTCTGTGCTCAAAATAGATAATGGTTTGGAAGCACGGCTTGGCTTCATGCTTTATTTTTGTTCAAAAGTTGCTTGTTTTCCACATACTTTTAAAAGATTTTTCTAGGGGGCACGGGGTTAGTATGTATGTCTAGGGTTTGGAAATAGTGTGTTAGCCAGTTTAAATGAGAACTGTAACAATGGTACCATGTCAGCCTCCTGTGGTAGAATTGCGAATGCATTTAATGCGGTGCGTCTTAACAGCCCAGCAGGAGAAGCAGGAAGGGGCCAGGGCGTGGAAAGACTGGGTACTCAAGGTTCCAGCAGCAAGGCCAGCGCCCCAGAAGCCTGGTGCGGGGCTCGCTTCTCCAGACATTGTGGGGTGGGGCTGTGGGCCGGGAGGGACCCCCGCACAGCCCAGGTCCTGTCCCCTCCCCTCCCTCTCTCCTGCTGGGCCCTGGTGTGCTATTTGGGGAGTCTAATTATTTTATACTTCTGTTTCCTTATCTTTAACACACTGCTCTCTCTTTGTGCTTCAGGGAAGATGGTGAAAAAAGTCTGCCCTTGCAACCAGCTCTGTAGTAATTATCCTTTCTTTCTGTTACTTCTGGTCCCTGACTGTGAAGCCTGTCGCCCTGAGCTCTTTGTGCCCTGCAGCCTCTCGACTCCTGGACCCCAGCCCTGCACCCTTTTCTGGTGTCGTCTTCAACACACTCAGTGGTTGCCACTGGCTCTCCTTCCAGATTCCAAGTCCCCTCACAGTCTGTGCTCTCGGTGACAGCCCGCACCTGGCTCTGTGGCTGCTGTGGGCGGGGGTGCCCGCGGCTGTGTGTAGGGCAAGTGGGGCTACCTCACACGCCCCAAGGAGTCAGCCAGCTGTGTAGACAGTGTGGACGATAGCAGCCACCGCCAAGGGGCTCTTCCAGAAAACGGTGCTTGGGAGGCGGGCAGTAAGCGTGGCTCATAGTGGGCTCTTGTTACTGGAAGGGGGCAGGGGTGGGGGGCAGACTAGGGCAGGAGAACATTTTTGGTGGGAAAGCATGCACTGCTTTTAGAGTTTTTGAACAGAATTGAGAAGGGTTTAAAGGACAGTGAGTGTCCTCTGAAGGCTGGCCGTGTCTCAGAAACATCTGCTCTGCCGGTTTCGTCACCGCTTTCCTGCTGCCACGGATCACGTGCACCCCCATTCTCCTGGGTTTAGTAGCCAAGCCAGCTTTTCCTAGAGTTAGTTTCTGCTTGCAAAGGGGGGTGTGTGTCATCCTCCCGTGGGAAGGTGGTTTTCAGCAGCCAGGATGAGAAGGTCGCCTGTGTGGCTGGTGCCCCCCTGGTGTCCACCCCGCGCCGTGTCGAGGGGCCTTGGCACCCAGCTGAGCCCGGCCTGTGGCAGCAGCGATCCCCTGCATGGGCTGCTGACAGCTCTGCTCACTTGTGACCCTTTGTGTCGTCCTCATCGTCTCACTTGCCACCAAGCTCATGCTGCCGTGGTCACGCGGGTGGGGGGCGAGATGGTCCTCGTGCATGCGCTGCGACACCATCCCCACCTCGGCCCCGCCTGCGCTGTCTCCCTGCTGCCGTCCCGGAAGCCTGTGTCCTGTGCGTCCCACTTTTCCTCCTGGGTTCTGCTCTGTAGGGAACTCGGCCCCCGCCCCCGTGTTGCCTGGGTGCTGAGAAGCACAGGACCTCTGCGCTGGGCAGCCTCACCTCACGCACTCGGACTTGGGTGCCCACACCTGGCGGGTGAACCACCCCCATCGTGGGGCCGGGGGAGTGGGGGGTGAGTCGCTTCTGGCACTGCTGGACCGTGACAGCGGGCAGTGTCCGCATTTAGACATTCAGACCTGGCCTTGACTGGGGATCTGAAGTTCTCTTGGCTCGCGCCTTAGAGTGGCCACTTACAGTTATTCTGCAGCACATGTGAGATCTGGTAAGAAAGTGGGGGTGCGGGGAATACACAAGACCCTGACTCTTCTTTCCCTCTTCCCTCAAACCTGCCTCTCGAATAATCGCCAGTGTGCCCTCCAGCAGAGCCGAAATCAGGCAGGACACAGACTCCTTTCTTCCTCATCAAACCACAGAGACCCTTCATCACTGCCCCAGAGCCTCTGCTCCCCCGCACCCCCACCTCCCTGGGTGCACAGAGAGTGCCTGCTCTTTGGGGAGGGGCAGGGAAGGGAGAGGCCAGCACGGTGCAGCCGGGTGACCCTTCGGGGAAGCCGCGTCTTCCTGGAGCCGAGAGGCTCGGGCGCAGCACAGAGAACCTTGGCGTCCTCGTGCTTCCCTCACAGGGAGTTGGGAGAGGTTGAGCCTTCACTCTCCCAAGTTTGCGTTCATGTTTATGGGCCCAGGTGAAGAAGCTTTCTGAACAGAGCATGCGTTCTCTCGTCTCCCTCTGGAAGAGCGGCTGAGCGCGTCCGGGACCCCGCCCCCCCGCGGCTTGGGAGCCCAGCTCTCCTCAGGCCTGTGCTCGCAGTGCTTCAGCTCCTGCGGGGACCCTGCCCGTGCTCGGGGGGCCCTCGTCTCTTGCCCTGTCCTGCAGCGTTCAGAGCAGCCAGGCTTGGTGGCTCCAGCACATAGCTCCCCTCAGCGGGCGCTGGGCAGAGGCCCAGCAGCAAGTGTCCGCGCTCCTGACACCGGGGGACGAGTGGAGCGAGGCCCAGGCCCTCATCCCTCCCTGGCAGCTCCTGAGGAGAGCCTCCCCGGCCCTGCTACGTGCCGCGTTTGGCTCCTGAGACCCCAAAACCTCCTTTCTGCATGGCTCCCTGGCTCATCCCCCCGTCCTGGGCTTGCCGTTCATCATCGTGGGAGGTTTCTCCTCTCCCTGAAGTCACCACCCAAGTCCTTCTAACAGGCGTGCCTTGTTGCTTCTTCTGACCTCAGGGACCAGCAGCACCACCGCCATCGGGGGAGCCGTGAGCAGCCAGGCCGCCCCGGCTCCGCCTCCTGCCGTGACGTCCAGCAGGAAGGGCACGTTCACGGATGACCTGCACAAGCTGGTGGACAACTGGGCCCGGGACGCCATGAGTTTCTCAGGCAGACGGGGAAGCAAAGGACACGTGAGCCATGAGGTCAGCGCAACCCTCGTGTTTCCTCCTGCCTGTCCGAGTGTTGCTGGGCACAGGGACCCTGCCGTGACCACCTCCAGGGGCTCCTGAGTTCTAGCATTTCCGGGAAAAAAGACATCAGCCAGGTCCCTTCTTAGTTTCTTTCCCTTGATTCCTTGCTCTGAACTGAGTCAGCCCAGTTTTTCTCCCCTTTTCCTTAACACTCTGAATGGCGTGTGTTCGAGCCACTCACACAAGGCATGCGATGCCACCCGCTTCCAGTCAGAACAGGTATGTGGTGAGTGTCAGGAGCCAGTGATGGTGACGAAGGCTATCTGGGAGTTGTTCCCCCGACCCTGTAAGGTCAGAGCAGCCCAGTCCTAGAACTCTCCCCCACCCTGTGCCCGTCCCACCTGCACGGCTTCACCGCCTGTTCTCTCCCCAGGGCCCTGGTATGGCAAGGAAGTTCTCCGCGCCCGGTCAGCTCTGCGTCTCCATGACCTCAAACCTGGGCGGCTCTGCCCCCGGCTCTGCAGCGTCAGCTACCTCTCTAGGGCACTTCCCCAAGTCCATGTGCCCCCCTCAGCAGTACGGTTTCCCTGCCCCCCCGTTTGGCACGCAGTGGAGTGGGACGGGTGGCCCGGCACCCCAGCCGCTTAGCCAGTTCCAGCCTGTGGGAACAGCCTCCTTACAGAATTTCAACATCAGCAACTTGCAGAAATCCATCAGCAACCCCCCAGGTTCCAACCTGCGGACCACGTAGACCTGAGGCGATCCTGGGGCAGGTTTGGGGGCAGGAGATGGAATGTGGGGGGTCGGGGGGCGTAGCCTGTATGCCAACTACTAGTGCTGCATTTAACTGGTCATTTCTTGCCAGAAAGGAATGTTTTAATCCCGCTTAGAGCCCTTGGAGTGGGTCCTCTCCCCTGCCCTCACTGTCACATGGAGTGGGAGGAGGAGAGAGGGCCGCTGTCTTGTGCGTGCTTTGTCGTCGCCCAGACCCAGCACTGAGCTCTTGGGAAGTCGGGTTGGTCAGAAGGCTCCTAGAAAGCTCTGGAAAAGCAGAGCCGTCTGCATTTTCAGGTGGTGGGACTCTTCATTTTGGTAGCTACCCCAACCCCTTACTTACTCCCTCAAGAATATAAACCACAAGACAAAAAATTTAAACTATTGGGCTCTCTTCTACCCTGTCGACCCCTACCCCCGACCCCAGTCCAACCAATCTTTAGAACCCAGTGAAGACCCCAGGGGAGGGATGGAGGTTTCAGCCCTTTCTTACAATAGGTCATTAGTGCTTTAAGCAAACGATACTCGCAGCTTTGACTGCAGCATTAGCAATTAGGAAAAAAATTAAGTTCCCTGCGGACATGTAACTTTGCCATCAGTTTTGATGTGGAAACACTGTGATGTATAAATGTTGTTGGACAACAGTAGTTTAAGAGTAAAATATGAAAGGCTTAAAAAGGCTAGTTCTGTCCTTTACTTACTGAGATTTCACTTTTCTCCTTTGTATTTCCATTGTATTAGACAAATAAATGTGAATGTAAAATTGTATAAATCACTCTACTTGAATACTTCCGTCCTCCCAGTACCGCTTGCTGGATGCTTAGTGCCTTGGACTTCTATCGCTTCTGCCGTTGCATCAACTTCTCGTCACACCCCGGTCAGCGAGGGTGTGTGGAAGGAGAGCGTGGGTCTGTGTGACCCAGCAGTGGACTATGTTGTCAGGAAACTGGAAGGGTATTTTTTTCAAGTCATTTAACAGTTTTGTAAGATGAGCAGGGTGAGAAGTTAAGTTGACATCAGTGGTTAAAGCAGAAAACTGTTTCAGGACAAGTGAGGAGGGAGGCTGTCTGCAGATCGGGCAGTTGCCAGACGGAGCGTGGCGCGACCGGTGCTGAGACGAGGNAAGTCATTTAACAGTTTTGTAAGATGAGCAGGGTGAGAAGTTAAGTTGACATCAGTGGTTAAAGCAGAAAACTGTTTCAGGACAAGTGAGGAGGGAGGCTGTCTGCAGATCGGGCAGTTGCCAGACGGAGCGCGGCGCGACCGGTGCTGAGACGAGAGGCTGCAGAACAGACGTGCGTGAAGACGCGGTGCTTGGCCAGCGGCTGCCCTAAGCCTTACTTACCTGCGCTGGGCTTGAACACAGAAGACTGAGAAGAAATGACTGAAGAGAAAGGAAGGGGGTGGGGGCTAGTTTTTAAGTTGGGAAATGTGATAGTGAAATGTCTCAGATGGAGAAAGTTGCTCTAAGAAAAATTGTTTGCCTTGCTTTCCTCTTGGTGCAAATGTACCGTGTATTTCTCAACGTGGGGTCCTGCAGTTTGTGGCAAGTGGCCCCACATCTGAAATAAGCACTGTAGGAACGGCTGCTGTCCCTCCTCACTTCTATATAATGTCCAGAGGGTTGCAGGGTCATAATCCCCTGGCTACCTTTGTTTCTAGAATGACAATGGATATTCTCATATAAAGAGAGACTCCCCTCAAGTAATAACTGCAATCAGCCAGTATTATTTAGTGCTATGCCTAGTTGTGATGGGCAGTTCTCTTTATTTTCAGAAACTTCAGGAAGTACTCTCCCATTCCCTATTTTGGGGACCTCTGTTCTCCCCGAAGATGGGGCAAGAAGTCAGGACTCTCAACCTTGGGGTGCTGCTTCTCTCGACTCTGAGCCGCCTCAGTGGCTCATCCCAGGAGTCTCCCATGACAGGAAGGGCCTGGCTGTCCTGTCCCTTGTGGGCCATTTTCTTTGTTAAGTTAGCCAAGGCCCCAAAGATGCAAATAAAAGCTGAGGTTTTTAGGAAGCTAAGAGATGAGAAGGGCAGGTGCTCCAAGCTTTGCTTTGAAACTTTACTTCTCCTCTGCCTGTAATCCTCGAGAAATGGTAGGAGTAAGGATGGAACAAGTAGTGCCGAGGAAATGGGACACGGACACGTGGACAGAGGAGACGGGACTTTGTACCAAAGGAGGGAGCCAAGTACAGCACGACTGTCTTGTCACTTTGGTTTAATGATTTTGAGGTCTCTTCACTCACATGGAAAGTAAGAACTGGTTTTATTTACTGTTGATTTTTTTCCCTCCTGTGGATGAAATAACTGAAGCCTAGAGGAATGAACCAGTGCTACTGAACTGTTTAAATTATTTTCGTGTTAATAGTACACTTTGAGTATCTTTTTCCACATTAAAAAAATCTTTCTGAATTATGTTTTCCTTACATTATTTAACAATGTACACTGTTTAAAAAAAGTAATAAACTGAGTTCAAGCCTTGGGGATTCCTGGCAGCCGTCACTCCTGTGTTTGGCACTGTGGGTTGCACTTCTGCTTGTGGACATGTGATGAAGCCACCCAAATAAACCAAACTTAGTTTTGTTGAGCTGTGGGGATTCATTTTCAGCAGGTGCCTTTTCGTGATTGCATTAGCTCTGATGTGACTGTGTGCAATTTATAACTGGGTTCCTATCTATCTCCAGAAACTTTTTCAAACAATGATTCTGACCTTAACTAAGATGCTGCACACAAGGAAGATAGTGGTAACAATAACCAAAACCAGGAAAAAAAAAAATTTCTGCAGCTCAGGTGAGGGGTCGGGGGTGCTGGGGTGGCTGAGGCCTCATGCAACAGGGCTCCTTGTCTCGGGCACCACGTCACAGACAGGCCTGGGCTCCGGCTGCCTCTGGACTGTAACTGTAAACAGCTTCTTACATCAGATTTTTGGTTTTCGGATACATATGAACACTGTTCACGTGACACTAGTTGAAGCGTGCACTAGCATTGTATCTTGAAAAAAAAAGACATCTTTAAAATGCTCGACACGGGGGTGGCCAAAACCTTCCGTTTTTTAAAAAAAAATGTGAAGTGCAAATAAGAAGAGGCATGCCTGTTATTACAGGGTAGAATTTAATTTTGCTTTCTTAAAAATGCCTTTTCTTTGGTCTTAGGAGAAAAGGGAAGTAGTTTCATGAGCCGATGGACAATAGTGATGAAGACTGCAATCTTGTGTGGCAGCGTTAGGAAACGGGCGCCCCACAGCAAGAGGTCAGCGGTCACTCAGGGACACACCACAGGCCGAGGTGATTTCTGTCTTCATTAACATAATAGCTTAGGAATAAAGAGTGAGGCGCCCAAGGCAAGGCACCAAGTCTCTACAGAGCTTCCCAAATGCCTGACTTGAGGTGAGCAGGTGCTGAGTCCTCCAGCAGAGTTCCGGATGAAGCAGGTAGAGCCCTGAGGCAGAGCGCACTCCTCAGGCAGGACCAGTCATTCCATGAACAAAATGAAGTCCCATCAGGACAGAGTTCAGGAGGTGCCCTGAGCCGTGGCTAAGGTGGGTCCAGTTTCCTTTTCTTCATGTCCTGATTCTTCCTAGAGGGGTCATAGTCCCCTGTGGAGGAGGAAACTGTTCAGATGTGGCTGCGGTGACTAAAATCAGGAGTAAGCTAACAACTGATACAATCCAGAAGCCATCGGCTAACAGTCCTGCTCGGCCTACTCTTAACCACAAAAGCCCAAGAATGACAACTGTTAGCTGAGGGCAGACCCCTCCATTAACCTGAGACCAGGCTGCAGGAGAGGTCGTGATGGTCTGCGTTTAACCACAGCTGTTAAATACAGCTCAAGAGTTAGCCCCCAGGTCAGGACCCCAGGGGAACCTCTGGCTTTTAAACTAGTTGTCCTCCATGGTCTTACACTGCTGCCCCTCTGACAGGAGTCCACCAGACTTCTTAAAATGGAATGTCATTCTGCTTTTAAGACTCAGTGAATCACACACCCCCAGGTTCCCTTTGGTGTTTGCTCCTGGAACACGTGGCTACCTGTGGTGTCTTGGTTAAGGCTGGAAGTTTGGAGGTGCCAGGGTCCAGACCGTGCCTGTGGATTCTGGCGGCAAGGGCCTGGCAGGGTCCTGTCCTGGGTCTCCATGTGGCTCTTCAGGACTGAAATGGCAGGGGTCTGCGGTGGTCCTGGCTTCGACAAGGGCTTGAGCATGCTGTCCTCTGCATCCATAGCCGTGCCCCACATTTCAAGACTGTCTGCAAGGACAGCGGTCACGGGAAGACGTGACACGAAAGAAAAGAGCAGGTCACGAGAAGGTTCCGTATGGTGAGGGCCCCGTGACGGCATCTGAGTTTCTCCCCCCCAGTCCTGTGGAAGGACACCAGGCCTCTCCAAGGTGCAGCAGAGGAGCTGCGCATGTGCGAGCAGCCAACCCCGCATCGGGCCACTCACATCCCCTTGGTGCAAAACCGACAGGAGTGATGATCCCTGGGCCTCTTGAGGTGTGTGTGTGGCAACCAGTGGCTCACAGGCACCTGGCATGTTTACCAACTGGGCCTTAGGTCACGCCTCTGGCTCCGCTTACCTGGGAGCAGGTCTCTCTGGGTGAGCGGCTCTGAAGGTGAGAGGGTCCTGGGGAGGCTGGGCTTGGCAGGAGGCAGTGGTGGCGGCGGCGCTGCAGGGAGAGGGGGCAGCCTGAGCCCCCGTCGTCGTCGGGGGGCTGGGCAGCCTCAGGAGCGCGTGTAGAGCCGCCCGGTCACACCCCGCAGAGCCAGCACCAAGCTCAGGGCCCTGCGTCCCAGTCCCACCTACTCCTCTATGTGAACTAGGGCTGAGAACACCATATTCTTCTCATCAAACTAGAGAAAAAACTGCAAAGTTTGGGTTGGAAGCTAGAGACCCAGAGTAATAATTCTTACTAAGAACGGCCCCAGCACAATCCACTGGGGGCTTTTCCCTGCATTAATCTCAGCTGGCCAGTGCTGCGGGGAGTTTTAAAGAACTAAACAGGAACCAAATCCTCAGGATCTTAGTAATTTTTAAGGAGAAGCTGGGAAAAATCCGTTTGTCTTTGTTTCTAGTCTCTGGAAGACTTCAAAACAATTTGTATCTTCTACTCCCAGTGAATCTGGACTCTGAAAAAAACGCGAGTTCATGGAGAAAGAACTGCCAGAAGCCCCATCACCTGCACACCCAAATTTCTACCTTACAGTCAAAGAGCTCATGTCTGCGTGGCCAGAGTAACTGAGGCGCGAGGAAGCTCTGGCACCGGGGAAGTCCAGCTCTGGTGACGTCAGGGGCTGTCTGTTTTCTTCACCCACAGGGAAACGCGGGGCAGGACCCGGCGCTCGGAAGCCCTGGCCCCGCGTGTGCCAAGCCCTGGTCTGGACCGAACCTGCCGCTCCAGGCGGAGCTGCCCCCAGCCTCTCACCCTGGTCCGTCCTTCCTGTGGACAGAGCAGAGGCGGCGGCCCGCTGCTGTCTCTCCATCTGTTCCCGGAACTGCTGCTGCAGCTGCTTCTGCCGGAGCTTCCGCTGGAGCGTGGCTTCGCTCTCCGCGGTGCCGGGGGCCAGGCTTCTGCAGCAAGAGACCAGTGAGGTGTTGGGGGGGATTTCCGAGTTACCTGGTCAACAGCACACAGTTGCCAAGGGGGCTCATGGCCCCACGTGCTACTGAGAAGCTGCAAGTGGAGGGAGGAGCGGAGGGGGCAGGCGGCTGTACCGGGAGCTGCTCTCCGTGTCCCCCTGTGGCGCAGTGTGGGGGCCAGCTGAGTAGCTCCGTCTGCACGGTGAGGTCACCTCCTGGGCTTTAGGGGGCTCCAGGGTCGCGTTCTGCTGGCAGCTGCTGTATCTGGCTTGTTCAACAGATGGTTCAAAATCTTGTCTCTTTGCGTTAGTTAAATCCACTTCAAGAGGCGGCTAATAAGGAGAGAGAATAATTTTCTTCAGTTGCTCTTGCCCCTTCCTTGAACGCATTCCACAGTTCTCTGCCCTCATTCCTTCGAGGTCCTGAGAAGCTGAGGCAAAGGATCCCCAAGTGCAAGTAACTTCAACTCTACATGGAGTAAAACAGCTCCGTTTTCCTCCTGTGCCATTCCGTGTTAACACAGTTCATACAAAGGAATCACAATTCAGTTTTTATTTAGGGCAAAAAGCTCTGTAAAATCTAACTTCAATCTTTCCTTGGCAACTGGGCCTGACACACTTTCCTATGGAAAAGATCGTACATCATCAGTCACACCACAGAAACCCAGAGCCCGCGCTCCACAAGCAAAGCCTCACTCAGTAACGCGAGGCTCACAGAAAAACAGAGTATCAGCTTGAGACGACTACATTTGGGTAAAGATAACCTGAAAATGAAAATTACACTGTGAAATTTCTTATCTACATTGGGAAGTCAGTCAAAAAGAAGTGAGCTTCTGCAGGGAGTTTCCTGGTTCCAGGTTTTCACGTCAAAGACCCAGGTTCAATCCCTGGTCAGGGAACTGAACCCCCACACGCCGCTGCCAAAAAAAAAAAAAGAAACTTTAGGGGAAATGAGCTTATGCTAGGAAACTTGAGGATGGTATGCTGGAACAAAGAGATGACTCCACTGACAAGAGGCACCGAGGGTAGCGAGAAGCAGAGACAAGGCAGATGGTGGTGCCGGGGCTGCATGGAGGGAGCGAGGGTCACTGTGCAGTGGATAGGATTTGTTTTGTAACAGCAAAGAGCTACAGACATAGGTGGTAGTGGCAAGCGCACCACAGCAGCAATGTATTTTGTACAACTGAACTGCACCCTTAAAATGTCTGAGAAGGTAAATTTTACATATATTTTACCACCACACACAAAAAAACTGAAAATGAGCACTGAAAAAAAATTTAAGACAAAGCTAAATGCTGTTGAATATACAGAATAGTTGGAACTCACATACTGCCATGTGCCATACTGGACAACTGGAAGCAGAACCTACTAAAACCAAGCATACGCCCAGCCCTCTGAGCTTTGCTAATAGTTTCCACAGTAAACGCATGTGTGTGCTCCGAGGCATGCTCGAGAATGCTAACAGCAGCCCTGTTCAACCGAAATCTCCAGCGTCTATTAAGTAGAATGGGAAAACCGACTAGACTCGTGTCACAGAAGATGCCACTACACTCAGCACAAATGAATCACACACGTGGAATGAAAGCCCGACACAGAACAGTTCATAATGTGAGTCCCCAAAGCAAAGAACAATCAGAACTTCCCTCAGCAGGGACGGGGCGGGGTGGCACACCCGGAGACTCCGGGAGCAGTGATGCTGGGCCTGACTCAGGTGCTGCCTACGTGGGTGTGTCTGCCTTAAAATTCATCCAGCTGAGCATTTATCACGTGTCCATTGTCTACATAGCTATGTTGTACTTTTTATAAAGCACAAACCATACAATTCCATTTATATAAAGTTTAAAAGCAGGAATAAACCTGACTAAAAGACTAAAAAAAAAGTTACTTTAAAAAGAAAGAAAGTCAGCCTTCCCTGGTGGTTCAGTAGTTGAACTATCAACTTGCAATGTAGGACCCGGGTTCAATCCCTGGTCGGGGAAGACCCCATGTGCTCCACAAGAGAAGCCACCCCAGTCAGAAGCCTGTGCACGAAAGCACGGGGGCCCCTGTTCGCCGCAACCGGAGAAATACTGAGCACAGCAACGAAGCTACAGCACGGCCGGAAGTTTAAAAACCAAACAGTGAGTGGAGTGGGGGGAGCAGAAGAGTGCTAGAGAGCTGCTTATGTCCTGTTTCTCTAATCTGAGGTGTAGACAGCTGTGTTCACTTCCAAAAACTCACCAGGCTGTGCCAGTATCACTTTTGCAGCTTTCTGTGTATATGTTGTACTTCATTTAAAAAAAAGTGAAAAAAATACAGTCATGTCAACAAAATGGCTGACTAGGAAGCTCCAGGCCCTCCCTCACAGCAACACCAAGGTAACAGTACACAGACGGATACCCCTGTAAGAGCTCCAGGGACTAGCGAGGAGGAGCCAGCACCCAGGCCGCCGTGATGCCGAAACAGAGTTACCGCAGAGGAGGCGGGGTGCTCGCGGCCTGGCGGCAGTGGCCTGGCACAGGGCAGCGGGCTGGCACGGGGCAGCGGTGGAGGGGCTGCCGTTCGCATCTCCAGGGCCCTTCCTGCCCTCCTGCACTGGCAGGCACCACCGGGGGAGCTCCTATTTGTTTCTCACGACTACAAAACAAAACTACAGTACCCCTCATGAATACAGACACAGAAATCCTAAACAATATTATTAACAGCAAAGTGAGTCCAATAATAGATTAAAAAGATTTTAAAAAAGGAAAGAAAGAAACGAAGTTCTGCCAATTGCCACACACCTCTATGAGGGGCAGCAGAAGAAAAAGACCCCTGACGGACAGCAGAGCGAGGCGGCCGGGCAGGTGGCGGCTCTGCCGGGGCCTGAAGAGCCACAGGCACACGCAGCAGGCAACGGGCGTTGCCGCACCGACCAGCCAGGTCATGCTGGACTCCAGACCCCTCTCTCCAAAGGCAGGTGCGCAAGCCACATGACACGCACCCACACAAACGGGAATCCAGCCCTTCCAGACGCAGAGCTGCGCAAGAGTGGAAGGCTGGGCCAGTGAGGCTCTGAGTGTCTGTGAGAAATGGCAGCGGGCTGAGAGGGCCCTGAGCTCCCATCTCCCAGACCTCTGCCGGGCACGTCCTCTCCACCGTGGACTCTCTGCTTCATCGTCCTCGGTGGTGAGTGAGCCCACTGGCCCCTGCTAGCTCTTATGTTCAAAGACGGCGGAAGTGCACGTTACCAACCCTCTACAGAGCCGGCCGCGTCTTTGCGTCCCTTTCCATCACCACATACTCAGATACAAGGGGATCAGTCACCATCCCCACTTTCAACGTACCTGGTGTGGAAGCTTGTTCAGTGACCTCAGATAGTCTTTGTCCAGAATACAGTTTCCAAGTGCGTTTCCAAAACTTCTAAGGGTAAAACAGAGTGGAAGCCGGTTGAGAGCACAGCAGTGAGCGGGACAGTCGCACGTCCCTGCCCCGGAGCACAGGGCGTGAGTCAGTCTTTCACAAAGCCCGCTGGCCCTTCCCGCTGCGGAACACAAGCTCCAGGGCTAAGTTCCCTTCCCAGGGACCGCTGCGACCCCCAGTGCGTGAGTACACGCGCTCGGGGCACAACCTTCACGACCAGACTTCTGTACCGACAGGCTCAGATCCCCTACAGGCGAATTTTTAAAGCAAGTTTTACCTGTATCTTTTTCTGGTAATTCAGTTCTCAAAGGCATCATGAAGCCCCAACAAGATCAAAATCCTGCTCTGTGTAACTTAAGTTACTTATGTTACATGCACATAATAGAGAACCGTGCAGGTACGGCACAGACAGTGAGGAAGCAACCCATGGGCTCGTGTGGAGGGCAGGGGTGGGGAAGGCAAAGTCCAGCGCAGAGCACGATCCTACCTCGTGTTCCCCAAGAGGGCCTTGGAGTAAAGAGAAGCGGGGGAGGCAGCAGGAGACGGCCGCCTGGGGCTCAGGGTGGGGGGTCCGGGACAGCTCTGGAAGCAGCCCTAAAACCAGCGGCGCCAGCCCACTTCGGCGCCCGCCTACCTCAGCGCCCGCTTCAGCCCATCTGTTACTGCCTCCTTCCTGGCCTTTTCCAAGGACAAGGCTTTTGACTTGAGGCCCTCGCTGACACCGTAACCCACGTCTTCATGAT
Organism: Oreotragus oreotragus; assembly: GCA_006410675.1. NCBI lineage: Eukaryota > Metazoa > Chordata > Mammalia > Artiodactyla > Bovidae > Oreotragus > Oreotragus oreotragus. The sequence continues at coordinate 449,840 of SJYX01024219.1, forward strand.
ACGAGCCATCCTGGGGGCAGAAAAGGTGTTCAGGCCCCACCATGAGAGGTTAGAGCCCACCCCTCATGGCTCTCATCGTCATCAAGCAGGCTTGCTCAGACTGGGCGTCAGTCCTGCCGGGCCACCTCCTGGACTGGATCTGTGCCCACATGTGCTGGGGCTCAGTGTCGAGACGGTTCTCTCCCTCTTCCTCTTTACATAAAAAGGCACATGTCTAACCCAGCCCAAGTCTTACTAAGATGCACTACCGCACAGTAGAAAAGCCTTGTGGGGGATGGACAGAGAGCTTGGGATGGACATGTCCACACTGATGTATTTAAAATAACCAGCAAGGCCATACTGTGCAGCACAGGGAACTCAGCGCAAGCTTCCGTAATAACCTAAATGGGAGACAACTGGAAAAAGAGCGGGTGCATGTCTAACAGCGTCCCCTCTGCTGTACATCTGAAATTGACATTATTGGTCAGCTACACTCCAATATGGAAAAGTTAAAAAAAGAAAAAACCTTTGAGATACCAAGAAAAAGGAAAATTTGAAATATTATATTTAACTGATTCTAATGACTGGACAGCAAATCCTCTCACAAGTCAGGTGGAATATGCTTCTCAGCTTCTACCAAAAGCAAAGGTAGGCCTGATCAAGCTGTCAGCTGACAGAGAGCTGAATATAACTTCGGATGATAACACTATGATTCTGAAATATAACTCAGTAGCAGTCAAATAAATGAATAACACTATGATGAAGCTCTTTCCAGTCTCGTGTATGTGAATAAGGGTTTCAATTTGTGCATGTGTGCGCTCAGTCATGTCCAACACTTTGCGACCCCACGGACCACAGCCCACCAGGCTCCTCTGTCCGTGGGACTTCCCAGGCAAGGATACTGGAGTGGGTTGCCATTTCCTTCTCCATGGGATCCTCCCGACCCGGGGATCAAACCTGTGTCTCTTGCATCTCCTGCATTGGCGGGCGGGTTTCTTTACCACTGCGCCACCCAGGAAGCCCAAGGTTTCCAGTACTATTTACAAAAATAAGTCAGAACAGAATTAATGCTAGATATTTAAGAATAAGTAATATTAACTACAGATATATTAACAATAGAAAAAACGCTTCATCCATCTTATCAAGAAATGCATTTTCCATAAAATATTTTGATGTAGTTTTGCTATCTCTTCAAAATAAACACAACTGACTCTATTGTGTGTTAGTAACACCTGTAATATTAACAATAACTCAATCCAGAAGAAATGTTTTAATAGAGAGCCTTAAGATCACTGGAAATTTACTCCCCCCTCCAAATTTTTACACATACACAAACATACACAGGCAGAGAAGTATAATAGTTATTAATAAAAGATTTTCAATCATATAAGCCAGTAGGGGACTTCCCTGGTGTGGTGGATAAGAATCCGCTTGCCAATGCAGGGGACATGGGTTTGATCCCTGGTCCAGAAAGATCCCATGTGCCATGGAGCAACTGACCTGCTCGCCCGAGCCCCAGAGCCCACGGCCCCTCCTGCTGAGCCTGTGCTCCACTGCAGGGAGAAGCCCAAGTCCTGTAACCAAGAGTGGCCCCTGCTCACCGCAAGCAGAGAAAAGCCCTTGCAAAGCAATGAAGACCCAATGCAGCCAAAAATAAACAAAGCATCACTTTGCATTATTTAAAAAAGAAAGCCGGCGGAGAAATGGGATGGAAATACGTATTCAAGAAGAGACAATGTAAAATTTCTGATGACCAAAGAGTAACTTGCTCAAAAGTAGCTTGTATACATATTTTTTAAAACAGACGACAGCATGTCATCTTCTATGGTGTTACTATTTAGAATCCATTGGTACATTTTAAAAAGATGTAGCAGATTTATTTTAGAATGCAGACTTTTACAATACGCCAAAAAATGCACGCTTGCAACGGTTTGTATATGGTGAAAATTCTTAGTCACTTAAAAAGGTGCAGGAGAAAGAGCTCCTCAAAATTCTCTCGGGCGCCTGAGTGAGGCCCAGTGAACGCACAGCCCACGCTGGCCCAGAGCCTCCGCACCCGCTCGCTCTCCCGCCGCACGTCTCCCCTATCACCCTCACCTTCAGCTGGACTCGCACAAACGCACAGACGCCCACGTAGAACTTGCCATTGTTAAGGTCAACAAAATCTAGGGTGGGAAAGACAGCCAGGTGAGGGCTCCTCCTGCCGGGGACGGGGCACACCCGCCCGGCCCTCAGCCACGGCGCGTCCGGCGGGGGCCGGCAATGCCAGGGGGTGGCACTCACCCACGTTCTGCTGAGTGATGGAGTGCGCCCAGCCATTGTAGCCAAACATCTCATTGGCCAGATTAACAACCCTGTGACCCTCGATGTAACACACCTGGAAAAAATAAAGACAAAAAAACACCTTGTTAGAATTCCTTACCGTCCAACAGTCAGCATCGCGGGCCCCCACTCTTCAGGCAGTGAACTCGCCCACCTTCTGGCCTCCTCCAGCCACGCGGCTACTGATGTACTCTGGGCCCAGCCTCCGCCTCAGGGCGTTCTGGATGGCCTGGTGTTCTTCCACTGTGTACTGGTACTGGAACCAGAAAGGGGAAACCGAAACGACATTTCTACCATCCCTACGCTTAGACATACTGAGGATCCTATGAGCTGTTGTTCATGTGGGCTGTCTATCAATACAAGGAATTAAAACTCCACAGGCACACATTCCAGTAACTACCAGACCAATGACATTGGCACATGCTCTGCGACCTTGGGAAAACTCCACCCTCGCTCATGAAAGAATGAGAGTGAGAAAGGCAGAGTACTTTAGTAGTATTATGAAAATAACTTTGATTTCACAGGCTCTGGAAGGTCCTATGGACCCCAGGGGTCACTGGACCACACTGTGAGAACCATTGCCTTAGATGTGACGACCGTGTTACCACAAGTCTCTCCAATCAAAACTAGGAAACTAAGACTTCCTGTCTCAGAATCTCTCATGACATTTATGTAGACATGAAAGAGGAAAAAACGACAGGAAGCCTTGCTTCCATGTGTCCAATTCAACCATTTCCCACTCTGCATGTGGAGAACTGCACCGCTCTTTGATTAGATTTTCGACGCCTTGGTAGTTTTCCCCTGGCCCCGTTAAAGTGGAACAATACACACAGCTCTCTGGTAAGACAGACAGAATGTGGGTGGACAAAGCAAGAATCTCCCTTATATGCACAGAGTATCTCCGTAAACCCCAGAAACTTTGGATGCCTCCAAAAAGAGAGATCCACGTGTCATGGGGACAGCAGTGACAGGAAACACTGGGACTTTTTACAGAGTCTGCTCCACCTGGAATGTTACAGCAAAAACAATTTCCATCTAAATGTAGGCCCCAGCACTGCTGAAGCTCCAATACACCCTCAGAGCTCAACAGAGACACCCAAATAACGTCTCTAGATGAAAGTAACAGCTTCCATGTATCTGATGACGCCGCACACACAGCTTCCCCAGACCGTCTTGGTTTTCACTTAACCTCATCCCTTCCAAGGAGGAGGACACACTCACCTGGCCAAAGCATAGCACGGGGCTGCCCCCAGCAGGCCAGCCGCCACGGCCTCCAAGGACTGCTTCCTCAGTCCCTGACATGCTGGTTCAGGCCGACTCTAAACAAACAGAAGATCAAAACAGAGAACTGAAAAAACACTACTGGTGAAAAGCAAGTCTCCGCTACAGTCAGATGAAGTCCTTTCTCCACACGCCTTAAACACAGGCCAGGGGCACAGTTCCTCAGTGCATGGCTGTCGCGAATAGGCCTCTGAACCCCTCAGGGCCTGCTTCTGCCTTTCTGCTGAGTTCTGCCAGCGTGGCGCTGCTACTAGAGGTGATTTTGCAGTAAGAATGTGTTATATGTTATAATTACAATGCTTGCAATAGAAAAAGTCAAAACTACAAAAGCACGCTAGGAAAAAGCCAATAAACAGCTTACGATCACCAGCTATATGAGCATCATGACCTTGACCTCTGTAGGGTCAAAAAGGAAACATAGCCGCAGCAGCTGAACTGTCACGGACCATGATGACATGGAAGAGTCGCGTGGCACAGAAGACCCCGTGTCCAGAAAGGACACAGCACTGAGCCACCCATGGTCCCCGCAGCTTCGTGATCTCCTGGGACCTTGTTCAGGCCCTACCCCAGACCGACTGACTCAGAAACCAGCCCACCCAGCGATTCTGACAGCTCCAGGCTGAAAGCAAATGTATCAGACTGAGGCCATGCTAGTGTGCAGGCTGGCAGTGCCCAGCCTTACCTCAGGAGGCCCCGCCCCTGCCGCACACCCAGCAGATTCCAAGTGGGGCCTCAGCAGACCTGCACATGAACCCTGCACATAAATCCTCAGATTACCTATAGAGCCACAAATCTGTGACCGTCAAGTAGAATGTGATTCCACACATGGCATTACAGCGCAGTGTTCAAAAGCTCACATTCCTAATGCTGACTTCTGGCTCCGTCACCCATGAGGTCTTGACCAAGAGAAGTATCACATAAGCTCTCCAATGACATTTCATCATCTGGAAGATGGAGATAACAATAGTACCTACACTTCCTGCTGCTGCTGCTGCTAAGTCACTTCAGTCGTGTCCGACTCTGTGTGACCCCATAGACGGCAGCCCACCAGGCTCCCCCATCCCCGGGATTCTCCAGGCAAGAATACTGGAGTGGGTTGCCATTTCCTTCTCCAATGCATGAAAGAGAAAAGTGAAAGTGAAGTCGCTCAGTCTGTCCGACTGTTAGCAACCCCATGGACTGCAGCCCACCAGGCTACTCCATCCATTGGATTTTCCAGGCAAGAGTACTGGGGTGAGGTGCCATTGCCTTCCCCGCCTACACTTCCTAGGAGTTCTGTAAAGATTAAGTGTGAAACTGCATGAAACTGCATCAATGCAATAGAGATGATCACACTTACGTGATGTCAGAAAGAGCCAGATAAACACCGTATGATGTCACTCATGTGTGTAACTTAAAATAAGACACAAATGACCCTGTCTATGAAACAGAATCAGGAACAGAAAGAACTCACAGGTGCTGCCAAGAGGTGGGGCGGGGGGAGGGGGGCGGAGAGTGGGAGGCTGGGGTTAGCAGATGTAAGACTTTTCCATACAGACTGGATAACAACAAGGTCCTACTGTACAGCCCAAGAAACTATGCTCAGTATCCTATGATAAACCATAATGGAAAAGAATATTTTAAAAATGTATATATATGTATCAGTGAATCACTTTGCTGTACAGCAGTAATTGACACAACACTAAACCCACTGCACTTCAATTTTTAAAACCTCCCTTAGAAGAGTGCCTGGCACATATGAGATATTAAATAAACGTTCACTATTGCTGAGTGCTTGTTAATTTCTTTCTGAAATTATGAAAATGCAGAAAACTGTTTAAATGATCATAAAACGTTACCTTTCAGCTCAGAAATGACAAATTTATCTATAATCTTGCACTAAAAAGAGTGGCCTAGTCAATAATTAGTGTCTAAAAGTGTCAAATCAAAAAAGAGTGCAGTGAGAATATTATTCGAATGTGACTGTATATGCCAGAGAAGACAGCTGAAAGGATGAAGCGCCCCTGAGGAGTGGTGCCCGTGTCAGCAACAGTGCAGCAAGGCTCGCCTTCTTAAAGATGAAAACTTTAGTGCTGTTTCCTTTTCAAATACATACATGCGTTAAACAAAAATTTAAAAAGCAGGCGTCAGCAAACTTTTTCCAAAAAGGGTCAGGGAGTAAATAGGTTCGACAGGTTACAGTCTCGGTCACTACTTCACTTGGACACGGTAGCATGCGAGCAGCCCTTGGCGGGTCACGGTGGAGAGTTCTGACAGAACGTGGTCCGCAGGAGAAAGGAATGGCAACCCACTCCAGTGTTCTTGCCTGGAGAACCCCATGAACACTATGAAATGGCAAAAAGATACGAAACTGAAAGATGAGCTTCCCAAGTCAGTAGTGTCCAATATGCTCCTGGGGAAGAGCGAAGACAAAGCTCCAGAAAGAATGAAGACGTTGAGCCAAAATGGAAAGGACACCCAGTTGTGGATGTGTCTGATGATGAAAGCAAAGTCTGATGCTGTGAAGAACAAGACTGCATGGGAACCTGGAATGTTAGGTCAAATTGGACGTGGTCAAATGAGGTAGCAAGAGTGAACATCGACATTTTAGGAATTAGTGAACTAAAATGGACGAGAACAGGAGAATTTAATTCAGATGACCATCGGCAAGAATCCCTTAGAAGAAATGGAGTAGCCCTCAGTGTCAACCAAAGTCTGAAATGCAGTACTTGGGTGCAATATCAAAAACGAGAGAATGATTTTGGTTTGTTTCCAAGGCAAAACGACTCAACTGCACAGTAATCCAAGTCTATGTCCCAACCACTAATGCCAAAGAAGTTGAAGTTGAACAGTTCTATGAAGACCTACGAGACCTTCTAGAACTAACACCAAAAAGAAGATGCCCTTTTCATCATAGGGGACTGGAATGCAAAGTAGAAAGTCAAGAGATAGCTAGAGTAACAGGCAAGTTTGGCTTTGGAGTACAAAATGAAGCAGGTTATTTCCTCTGTAGAGGAAAACAGTACAACGGGAAAGACTAGAAATCTCTCCAAGAAAATTAGAGATTCCAAGGGAACAATTCATGCAAAGATGGGCACAATAAAGGACAGAAACTGCAAGGATCTAATAGAAGCAGAAGAGATTGAGAAGAGGTGGCAAGAATACACAGAAGAACTGTATAAAAAGTGTCTTAGTGACTCGGATAACCATGGTGGTGTGATTACTCACCTAGAGCCAAATATCCTGGAGTGCGAAGTCAAGTGAGCCTTAGGAAGCATCACTGTGAACAAAGCTAATGGAGGTGATGGAATTCTAGCTGAGCTATTTCAAATCCTAAAAGATGATGCTGCAAAAGTGCTGCACTCAATATGCCAACAAACTTGGAAAACTTGGCAGTGGCCACAGGACTGGAAAAGGTCAGTTTTCATTCCAATCCCAAAGAAAGGCAATGCCAAAGAATGCCCAAACGACCGCACAGCTGCACTCGTTTCACAAGCTAGCAAGGTAATGCTCAAAATTCTACAAGCCAGGCTTCAGCAATACGTGAACCGTGAACTTCCACATGTACAAGCTGGATTTAGAAAATGCAGAGGAGCCAGAGATCAAATTGCCAACATCCACTGGATCATAGGAAAAGCAAGGAAATTCCAGAAAAACATCTACTTCTGCTTCACTGACTACACTAAAGCCTTTACTATGTGGATCACAACAAACTGTGAAAAATTCTTCAAGAGATGGGGATACCTGACCACTTTACCTGCCTCCTGAGAAACCTCAAGTCAAGAAACAACAGTTATAACCAGACGTGGAACAATAGACTGGTTCCAAATTTGGGAAAGGAGTACGTCAAGGCTGTGTATTGTCACCCTGCTTATTTAACTTCTATGCAGAGTACATCATGAGAAATGCTGGGCTGGAAGACTCACAAGCTGGAATCAAGATTCTTGGGACAAATATCAACAACCTCAGATATGGAGATGATACCACTCTAATGGCAGAAAGTGAAGACGAACTAAAGAGCTTCTTGATGAAGGTGAAAGAGGAGAGTGAAAAAGCTGGCTTAAAACTCAACATTCCCTAGAGAAGGAAAGGGCAACCTACTCCAGTATTCTTGCCTGGAAACTTTTCAAGGACAGAGGAGCCTGGTGAGCTATAGTCCCTGGGGTCGCAAGAGTCAGACATAACTTAGCAACTAAACCACTATAAAAAAATGATCAGTGCTGCCATAAGCTGGGGCAGGAGGTACAATAGGGCAAATGGGGATTAACTGCTATTGGACACAGGGTTACTTTTCAGGGCAATGAAAATGTTCTAAAATCGATGATGGTGATAGTTCCACAACTGTGCAAATATAAAAGCTATTGAATTCACCACTTAAAGTGGGTGAATCGTATGGGTGAACGTCAATAAAGCTATTAAAAAACAACACTCAACATTCAAAAAACAAATCATGGCATCTGGTCCCATCACTTCATGGCAAATAGATGGGGAAACAATGGTAACAGTGACAGACTTTATTTTCCTGGGCTCCAAAATCACTAGGACAGTGACTGCAGCCATGAAATTAAAAGATGCTTGCTCCTTGGAAGGAAAGCTATGACAAACCTAGACAGCATATTAAAAAGGAGAGGCATCACTTTGCCAACAAAGGTCCATATAATCAAAGCTATGGTTTTTCCAGTAGTTGTATATGGATGTGAATGTTGAATCATAAAGAAGGCTGAGCACTGAAAAACTGATGCTTTCAAACTGTGGCAGTGGAGAAGACCCTTGAGAGTCCCTTGGACTGCAAGAAGATCCAACCAGTCAATCCTAAAGGAAATCAGTCCTGAATATTCATTGGAAGGCCTGATGCCGAAGCTGCAGTACTTTGGACACCTGATGTGAAGAGCCGACTCACTGGAAAAGACCCTGATGCTGGGAAAGAGAAGGCAGAAGGAGATGACAGAGGATGAAATGGTTGGATGGCATCACCGACTCTATGGACATGAGTCTGAGCAAGCTCCGGGAGATGAAGGACAGGGAAGCCTGGTGTGCTGCAGAGCATAGGGTTGCAGAGGGTCGGACACGACTTAGTGAGTGAACAAAAAGCCGCTGCTGCTGCTGCTGCTAAGTCGCTTCAGTCGTGTCCGACTCTGTGTGACCCCATAGACGGCAGCCCACAGGCTCCCCCGTCCCTGGGATTCTCCAGGCAAGAACACTGGAGTGGGTTGCCATTTCCTTCTCCAATGCATGAAAGAGAAAAGTGAGAGTGAAGTCGCTCAGTCATGCCTGACTCTTCGTGACCCCATGGACTGCAGCCCACTAGGCTCCTCCGTCCATGGGATTTTCCAGGCAAGAGTACTGGAGTGGGGTGCCATTGCCTACTCCCAAAAAGCCACTAACAATATGTAAATGAATGAGTGTGGTTGTGTCCCAATAAAACTTTATTACACAAATGAACTTATTCACAAAACAGAAACAGATTCACATCACAGACTTTTAGAACAAACATATGGTTGGGGTGGAAGGGTGGAGGAAAGGAATAGTTTGGGAGTGACTTGTACACGCTGCTACACTGATAGGTATCCATTAAAACAGAAAACTAACAAGGGCCAGTTACTGTACAGCACAGGGAATGTTGCTCAATATTCTGTAATAACCTAAATGGTAAAAGAATTTGAAAAAGAACAAATACATGTATATGTATAACTGAATCTCTTTGCTGTCCACCTAAAACTAACACAATATTGTAAATCAACTATGCTCCAATATAAAATAAAAATTTTAAAAAACAATGAAAACCAAAAAGAAAGAAACAAAAACTTAACCACAAAAGAGGTGGCAGCTGTGGCCTGCAGGTCAGTGTGGCATCCCCGGTGGCAGAGAAAGCTATGAGGGCCACAGGCCAATGTGGTCCAGGACTGAGCTCCAAGGACTTAAACAGGACACTTCCTTAACCTCTCTGGGCCCCAATTTTCTCATCTGCAAAATGGAATATTAATAAGACCACCCTCAAAAATGTACCCTATTAAATGATGTGGCAATAACAGCATAATCATAATCCTACCAGACTTTTTTGCAGAAACTGCTAGGATGATGGTTCAAACAAAATACAAAGATCTAAACTAACCAAATTTGAAAACCAACGAAGTTGATGACCTACACTGCATGACTTCAAGACTTACTATAATTAAAACACTGTGAGGATGGTGGGGAGCTTCCCTATTAGCTCAGTGGTAAAGAATCTGCCTGCAAATACAGGAGATACGGGTTCAATCCCGGACCTGGGAAGATCCCACATGCCACAGAGTAACTAAGCCTGTGGCCCACAACTATTGAGCCTGTGCTGCAGAGCCTGGGAGCTGCGACTACTGAAGCCCACAGGCGCTAGGCCTGTGCTCCGCGATGACGGCCACCACGGTGAGAAGCCTGTGCGCTGAGACAGAGCGAGCCCACTCACGGCTAGACAAAGGCTCGCAGCAGCGCAGACCAGCACAGCCAAAGACAGCTCACAAGGTAAAAGCCACACAAAGCAGCGGCGAGGACTGAGACGCTGGAGCAGAGGCGGGTCCAGAAGGCAAGCGTCATCCGAATTCCAACAAAGGCACCAGTGCAGTCCAGGGGCTTTTTCAACAAGCGATGCTGGAACAGCTGGAGATCTGTATGGGAAGAACACTTAGTATTTCTCACAAAATAATTTTTACATCATTCACAAAAACTGGAGATGGATTTTAGCCTAGACATAAAAGCTAAAACTAAAACTTCTACAAGAAGATAGAGAAGTATATCTTCACAGCCTGGAGGTAGCCAAGATTTCTTACTTATGACCTAGAATCCAATCATTACTAAAGGGGAAAAAAAAGACAAATATGACTACATCAAAATGTAAAACCCTAAGAAAATGAATGGGCAACCGCAAAGACTGATATCCAGGATATAAAAAGGACACATAAAGAACTCCTACAGCTCAAAAGTAAAAAGACAATTAACCCAATTTTAAATGGGCAAAAGATTTGAGCAGGCACTTCTCAAAGGAAGATATAAAATGTCAATAAACACAGAAGAAACTGCTCAGCATTGTTAGTAATCAAGGACTAAGATTAAAACCAACCATAATGACACACCACTTTTCATCTACCAGAATGGCTAAAAATAAAGGCTGACAACACCAAAAGTTGGCAAGGATGAAGCAGCCAGAACGCTCGCACGCTGCTGACAGCTGTGAACACAGGGTACTCTTCACGGGAAAAAATGGCTTGAAGATGAAGCCAAGCACCCCAGGCAGAGCAGCAGGCGACAAGAGGACTGGCTCCAGCCCTTGAACCCCAGTGGTTCTTTACAAACCCTGGATATCAGCGCTTTGTCAAACAGGAGTCAGAGCCTGTTCATTTGTAGAGTTACCTTAAATGAGAAGTTTTCACTTTTGATGTTATTCTTTTTTTAAGAGGTTGTTGCTTTCTGAGTCTAACCTGTGCACCCCTCCAGATTATGAAGCTTTTTAAATGTTTTCTTCTAGACACTTTGTGGTTTTATAATTTTGCAAACAAATCTGATAATTTCTTTAGAAATTAAACATGAATTTTCCATATGACCCAAGAATTTTCTGATAGGTATTTTCCCAAAGAAATAAAAACATATGACTGAAAAAAAAAAAAAAAAAAAGGGTTCTGGGGGCTGGTGGCTAAGAGCCTGAACTAGGTACAGTGGTTGTAAGCAAGTAATTGATGAATTCAAGTGATTTAAGAAGAAAAGGAGTAAGTACATCGAGGCTGTATACTGTCATTCTCCTTATTTAACTTATATGCAGAGTACATCATGCGAAATGCCAGGTTGGATGAAGCACAAGCTGGAATCAAGACTGCCAGGAGAAATATCAGCAACCTCAGATATGCAAATGACACCACCATTATGTCAGAAAACAAGAGGAACTAAGAGCCTCTTGAAAGCAAGAGAGGAGAGTGAAAAAGCTGGCTTAGAACTCAACATTTAAAAAACAAAAATCATAGCACTGGGTCCCATCACTCCATGGCAGACAGATGGGGAAACAATGGAAACAGTGACAGACTTTATTTTCTTGGGCTCCAACATCACTGCAGATGGTGACTGCAGCCATGAAATTAAAAGATGTTTGCTCCTTGGAAGAAAAGCTATGACCAACCTAGACAGCATATTAAAAAAGAGAGACATTACTTTGCCAACAAAGGTCTGTCTAGCCAAAGCTGTGGTTTTTCCAGTAGTCATGTATGGATGTGAGAGCTGGACTATAAAGAAAGTTGAACACCGAAGAATTGATGCTTTTGAACTACGGTGTTGGAGAAGACTCTTGAGAGTCCCTTGGACTGTAAGGAGATCAAACCAGTCAATCCTAAAGGAAATCAGTCCTGAATATTCATTGGAAGGACTGATGCTGAAGCTCTAATACTTTGGCCACGTGATGCGAAGAACTGACTCACTGGAAAAGACCCTGATGCTGGGAAAGATTGAAGGCAGGAGGAGAAGGGGACAACAGAGGATTAGATGGTTGGATGGCATCACTGACTTGATGGACATGAGTTTGAGTAAACTCCAGGAGCTGGTGATGGACAGGGAAGCCTGGCATGCTGCAGTCTGTGGGGTCGCAAAGAGTCAGACTGAGTGACTGAACTGAACTAAGAAGGTAAGTAAGATTGCCCCCAATGCCTTTATTCTTATCTATTTCCTTACCACCTAAAAGCACTTCTAATTAGTGGTGGAGGGCGGAAGGAAAGTGGGAAGGAGACATGCCACATAAGGATGGCTCTCTCTTTTGTCTGGGCTTCCCAGGTGGCTCAGTGGTGAAGAATCCCCCTACCGAGGCAGGAGACAGAGAAGACACAGGTGCGATCCCTGGGCTGGAAAGACCCCTGAGGAAGGAAATGACAACCCACTCCAGTATTCCTGCCTGGGAAATCCCATGGACAGAGGGATCCCAGTCACAAGGAGTCGGACACGACTGAGAGACTGAGCCCACTCTCTTGTCTGGCCTCTTCTCATCTTTATCAAAGACAAGACAGGGCATTACTGAAACAGAGTAGGGCCCTATGGTCCTTGCTCCCCACCATGTCCTCCGCCTGACTTTTGTCTGTGGAAAACTTTAGTCAAAAACTAAGTTTAACCAGAAAAGTGAAAAATGAGGAAACAAAGGAAAACAGTCAAAGGAGATTAAATAATGCAGTCCTTAAACATAGTCAAAGAGCTTTATAGTTCTTTTTCAAGGGCTATAGATATTATTCCGAGCCGTATCCTATGAGATGGCATATAGATACTAAAACACCAGGTGGAGAAGTTACCTGCATGATGACCAGACTGTACCCAGGACACGAGCTGCCATAATTCCAAGAACTGACCGCAAAGAAATGGGGACAAGTGGACCCTGGAGCTGTACCTCACACAATCAAGATGATGCTGGTCAGACCACTGATGACCGACTGAAGATGACTGTCAGGGCGGACTGTGCTGTTTCTACATGTAGGCGCCCCCACAACTCTGTCTATGAAAGCTCTCACCCCCTACTTGCGTGAGGGGGGCGGGGGGAATGGCCTTCAGATGTCCTCCACTCTCTGCCACAGTTGCAGGCATCTGAAATAAAGCAAGCTTTCCACCAAACCTGGCCTGTTTATCGACTTTTTGAGTGGTGAGCAGCCGAACCCCACCTTCCACGCCCTTTCAGTAACAGATTTTGGCGCACAATTTGGGGCTGGCTCCGGCTGGCTCCTGTGCTTTCATGGCACCAGGCTCTCCTGGGTCTTCCAGAGGAGAGCTGTGCCATGACGGTCTATCCACCTGCTCGTGGTGAGCGAGCCCGAGTAGGGCATCTGGGGGATGTTCAGCAGCTGCCAAAACCTTTTGCTTTGAGGATCCTCCCTCTGCTCAGCACTGGCTGCCAATGTACACGTTTCCTTGGTGGAATAAAACTTACATTTGTGACAAGCTGATGAGCTCTAAGACCAGGGAAGACCACTGGTGTGCACACGGGCAACCTTCCCATTTCTGAGTGCTAGTAACTCAGATGGAAAAGCATCTGCCTGCAATGCAGGAGACCCGGGTTCGATCCCTGGGTTGGGCTCTGGAGAAGAAAATTGCAACCCACTCCAGTATTTCTTGCCTGGAGAATCCCATGGACAGAGGAGCCTGGTGGACTACAGTTCACGGGGTTGCAGAGTCGGACACGACTGAGCGACTGACACACACTGTGCTACGTAGGCGTTCTTGACAACTGGTTCTGATGTCCGACTATGAGGACTGTTTGTTCTGGGGAAGTGTTTGCGATTCCGTACTGGTCACCCTCGAAGAGGGTTTATGACAGATCTGTCAATTGGTGTGTGAGTGTGTATTCCATCTGTGTGGCTGGTATTCTTGTTGCCTTATGTAAAATGGAAATTTAGGTTCAATTCATTAAGAAAAATTTTACCTGGAAAATTATGACTAAAGAAAGATGATTTTTTTTTTTTTTGGACCATGTATGGCAAAAGTATTCTTTAGACTCCAGAGAAGACAGGTTACAATGGAACTCTTAAATTCAAAAAAAGCTAGTTCTATTTACATATACAGTTAGGAAAAGCTAGCTTGATAAAATGCTTTTTTCAGACCCTGAGGAATCAAAAATAAGCTTAGGTGCAAATTTGAGGTTAACACTTATCATGTCCCTGAAATACAAACATAGTCCATGGTGCTTGGAACTCCAGCCTTGGATTAATTGTGAAACTTCAAGCTAAGAAAAAAAAAAAAGGAAAAAAACCTTTTAAAATTGAGTTATGTAAATTTGGCTGTTCTGTTATCCATAAACTGGTAGGATTAATTGCAATGCCTAATTCATAAAATGTAAAAAGATGAAACAATGAGATCTCTGTTTGGATGTTTGCATGTCTCAGTATGTGTTTTTGTCTTTAGATGATATTGCTGAGGTTAATTTGTAAAGCTCTACTTAATTGGTTTAAAAAAATATAAGTGCTTACAGATCAAACAAATCTAAATTTACCTACTTTTGTCTTCTTATAAAACCAAGAGGAAAACTAAAGATGATGGGGTTTATTAAACATATAAGTACTATTAAATTATGCTATTAAAAGTATGCTTTTTTGAGGTTATGGAGTATGTTCTGTGATGCGTAAAAATAATAAGGAAGGCACTTTGGTATGTAAAAACAAGTACCAACAACACGTTGTTGGCAAAAAAAGGTATACGTGTTGTTGGCAAAAAAAGGTATACAAAAATAAAAATATTTTTATTGAAAAAAATGATGGTAATAATTTTGTCTTACAGCTGTTTCTGGATGGGGAAAATATAGGACTAATTTATTCAAATCCAAAAAATGATAAAAGATTAAAATTTTTTTGAAAAAAATTTATGTTGTAAGTTTAAGAATAGACTAAATTTAATTAGGTATATAAATTTTGCTATTAACAGTAAACTGATACAAGACTAACTTTCCTTTCCTTCCCCTCTGTTAAAAAAAGCAAAGTTCTCCTGGAATATTGATCTGATTTTGGTAACAGACACTCAATAGAAAGTAATTGCTTTGTTTCTAATGATACTTCTGACACTAAGGTTCAGGATGGAAAAACTGTCTAGTAATGATGTCACAAAATCCCTGCAGATGTGACCGCAGCCATGAGATGCTTGCTCCTTGGAAGAAAAGTTATGACCAACCAAGACAGCTTATTAAAAAGGAGAGACATTACTTTGCCAACAAAGGTCTGTCTAGTCAAAGCTATGGTTTTTCCAGTAGTCATGTATGGATGTGAGAGTTGGACTATGAAAAAAGCTGAGTGCCAAAGAATTGATGCTTTTGAACTGTGGTGTTGGAGAAGACTCTTGAGAGTACCCTGGACTGCAAGGAGATCCAACCAGTCCATCCTAAAGGAAATCAATCCTGAATATTCACTGGAAGGATTGATGCTGAAGCTGAAACTCCAATACTTTGTCCACCTGATGCAAAGAACTGACTCATTTGAAAAGACCTTGATGCTGGGAAAGATTGAAGGCAGGAGAAGGGGATGACAGAGGATGAGATGGTTGGATGGCATCACGGACTCAATGGATATGAGTTTGAGTAAACTCCGGGAGTTGGTAATGGACAGGGAAGCCTGGCGTGCTGCAGTCCATGGGGTCACAAAGAGCTGGACACAACTGAGTGACTGAACTAAATGTTGTCACAGGGTATAACTACTCATGATGTGTAGGACTGCTGGCTTTAAGTTTAATGCTTAAAGGGGGTGGGTCCTCTGCTTCCTTTTTGTCTGTGGAAAATTTCAAAGAATAAGTTTAATCAGAAAAGTGAAAAATGTGGAAACAAAGGAAAACAGTTGAAGGAGACTAAATAATAATGTAGTCATGAAGCATAGTCAAGGACCTTTAGTTTTTTCTCAAGGACTATAGGTAATGCTTTGAGCCATATCCTATGAGCTGTCTTACAGATACTAAAACGCCAGGTGGAAAAGTTAACTACTTGATGGCCAGCCTGAACCCAGGACTTAGGCTGCCACAATTCTGAGAACTGCAAAAAAACGGGAACATGTGCACCCCAGAACTAAAGATTAACTGTGCCTAAAACAACCAAGATGATGCTAGGAAGACCAGTGATGACCAATTTGAAGATGACTAAGAGATGACTGGGCTGTTTCTGCATGTAGCCCGTACCGCCCCTCTCTAGCTCTAGCTATAAAAGCTCTCATCCCTTGCTTGTGGGGGCAGCGGGTGCAGAGCCAGTCTTTGGACAGATGTTCACCACACTCCCCCTCAGTTGCCGGCATCTGAATCAAAGCAAACTTTCCATTCCAACAACCTGGCCTGTCTATTGGCTTTTGAGTGGTGAGCAGATGGACCTCCCATCACACACACCCTTCCGGTCGTGTTATCATGAATGAGCCACCTTGCATAGCTTAAAACTTTAGTTTGTAAACATGGGGGAGCAGTGGAAACTGTAAGTTGAGAATTATACAATATTTTCGCCTGGAAATGTTCCTTGTCATCAGTGACAAGGAGAGCACAGCTGGAGTCTACATTACAGCAGTCAGCAGAGGAAAGGACAGAGGCTCGACCAAAGTGACAGCCACAGATGACAGGCATGATGGACTCTGTACGTGCGTCACTGAGGCAGAGTTGACCACGCTCAGTCATCAGTGAAGTGCTGACTATGAGGATAAAGACCAGGAAGACTAGATATCAAAATTTTTTATTTTCATTTATGTTTCCCTGGTGGCTCAGAGGTTAAAGCATCTGCCTCCAATGTGGGAGACCTGGGTTCAATCCCTGGGTCGGGAAGATCCGCTGGAGAAGGAAATGGCAACCCACTCCAGTATTCTTGCCTGGAGAATCCCATGGACGGAGAAGCTTAGTAGGTTACGGTCCACGGGGTCGCAAAGAGTCGGACACGACTGAGCGACTTCACCTCACCTTCACCTCACATGCTGCTCACTTGTAAAACTTTTCTTAAATCTAGCAAGAGTAGAAAAAGCATTATTTAAGTAAGAAGAAAAAAGATATCAAAATGTCCTCTCTTCCTTGAAACCTGACACACCTCACTACACTCTAAACAGAATTAATCCTAAATTCCCACAGCATTTAGACAGACATCACAGCACACGGGTTTCCCAGGTAGCTCAGTGATAAAGAACTGGCCTGCCAATGCAAGAGACGCAAGAGACATGGGTTCCATCCCTGGGTCAGCAAGATCCCCTGGAGGAGGAAATAGCACCCCACTCCAGTATCTTTGCCTGGAGAATCCCATGGACAGAAGGCCTGGCGGGCCACAGAGTCAGACGCGGCTGAGCACACAGCACAGATAACACTATAATCCATNGCAAGAGACATGGGTTCCATCCCTGGGTCAGCAAGATCCCCTGGAGGAGGAAATAGCACCCCACTCCAGTATCTTTGCCTGGAGAATCCCATGGACAGAAGGCCTGGCGGGCCACAGAGTCAGACGCGGCTGAGCACACAGCACAGATAACACTATAATCCATTCTACAGCTGAGAACACAGGGGCTGTATACTAACTACTGACTGGATCTCTAGGACTTAGCATAGTCCCTACCCAGCTTGTAGAATAAAGAGAATGGTAGCTTTATTTTAGCTTTTCTTCACTTCAAAACTGCCAGGGCTTTATTAAAAATGAATACCATGCATGGATAAAAGTCACAGAAATGGAACAAATATCCCCACAAAGCTTTCTGAGTAATTAAACTGGTCACAGAGTCCACTCTCACTGTTGGCAGCGATCTGTTCTACAGGTACTCTGAGCATGGACTGACCCAAGACCCAGCCACTGCTCCTGCAGAAACACGGCTAGGTCCCCGCCAGCGCGAGCCTCCAGTTGCTTCATTTCCATCAACCAGTCAGTACAAAGCCTTGCTCTGCATGTTTCAATTAAAGGCACCCTGTATAAGTAAGACACAGTGCTGATTCCTTAACACTGAACTCACAGGGGACAGCACCTAACTCACACCTGAACAAAGCTCATCGGAAAGACGCCTGCCTTTCTGCATCAACAAGTTAGGAGGACCTTCTAGACAGTGATGGACTTGGGAGGGCGTTACACTAAGTAAGTCAGAGAGAGAACGATCAACACCGTGTGCTGTCACTCACAGGTGGAACTGAAACAACACAACAAACTAGTCAACAAAAGAGACGCAGACTCACTAGTGAGCTCAGTGGTGGCACCAGTGGGGGAGGGAGGGAGGAAGGGGCGAGGCAGGGGCAGTGGGAAAACGAGGGTTGTTACACAACCTTATGCGCACGATCTCGTGCGAGCGAAACTGGAAAATTGTAAAGAATTACAGAATTAAGGAATCTTTCAATCATTTTTTTTTTTTAACGTGCTAAAGAAACAGTGGAATCACGAATAAAAAGCTTAAACTGGCACTGAAGGACAACGAGGCCGCTGGTTTACAGTCTGAAACAGGCAGGCAGAGGTGCGGTCTGCCGGACTTCGGCAGGGACAGCGCGAGGGTCACCCAGCACACCGGCCAGGCGCCCTGAGTACTGGTTCTGTTCGGGGACCGGTCCGTGAACACACAAAACAACGAAGACGCGCTAGGTCTGCTCGGAGATGAGCTCCCCCGGCCCCCGGCTCTGCTACATCATCCGTTCGCTTGTGTCCAGCCCACCCGGTGCCCATCACTGGACGGCCGGCCTGGCGGCGTCTCCAGCGAGCCCCGCACANGGTGGGGTGCCATTGCCTTCCCTGCAGGCCCTGACTAGGTGATCAGATTAGCGTCATCAGTGAGGAGAGCAGGGCACCGTCTCCAGGTGTGACACCCCAAGGAGGACATAGCTTCACCTACTTAGCATCCAATGGAGAATGCTAGCCTCAGTAGGATCACAAAGAAACCCTGGACAAATGCAGAAGGAACATTCAGTTACAGGGGAAAAGCTGGGTGTTGGGGGCGGGGTGGAGACACTGCTTTCTTCAAATGTCAGTGTCACAAAAGATAAATATGTAAATCTCCTGGCTTCCCTGCTGGCACAGTGGTAAGAATTCACCTGCCAATGCAGGAGATGCAGGTTCGATCCCCGGATTGGGAAGATCCTCTGCAGGCGGAAATGGCAACCCATGCCAGTATCCCATGGACAGAGGAGCCTGGTGGGCTACAATCCATAGGGTCGCAAAGAGTTGGACGCGACTGAGGGCCTAACGACAACATGAAAATGTCTCAGGATCAGGAAGGCTAAAGAGATCTGACAATGAAATGTAGTACCTGACCCTTGACTGGATCCTGTGCTGGAGGGAAAACAGCCATAAGGAACATTTTCCACTTAATTGATTACATTGGGATATGGATGATAGATTAAATTCTTAAATGAACATAAGCTTATGAATCTGTTAGGCTGACAACTGTGGTCACATGAAAGTTATTTTTCTTTAAATTTACACATTTTTGTATCCTCCCATAATAAGCAGGTATTATTTTTATAATAATAAAAAATATAGTTTTATGGCTTTGGAGGCATTCACGCTTTCAGTGTCACCTCCAAACCTGGAGCCTGACGCTTCTGCAAGTCTTCTCACAATGACTGAGTCAGCAATATTAAGGCACCTGATGTTTATCGAGCAACTTCCTTCTAAGATGCGCCAGGATTTTATAATTACACTTTATCCTGAGCCTGATTCTTCACGGTAGAGACAGGCCACGTTGAATCATACCTCAAAACAAGAGGACTATTTTATCAACCTGGAGCACACTCTCGTAAGCTGTGCAAATTCTCTGCTTCTCAGTACTGCTGATGGTTTTTGTGAACCTGCCTGCAAGCACACATTTAAACCAGCCATAATGAAAACTGATTTTCCTTAGCTGGGTTGTCAATCTGGTGTAAATGATGGAATCTTCACACTTTTCGAGCCAGAAAGGAGGGAGCTGGAGGAGGGTAGGTAGCAACCTAAAATACTTTCAGGGACTTCCCTGCTGGTCCAGTGGCTAAGACTGCATGCACTCCCAAGGCAGGAGGCCGTGGTTGTTTGATCCCTGGTCAGGGAACTAGATGCCACATGCCAAAACTAAGAGTCTGTGTGCTGCAACTAAAGATCCTGCATGCTGCAACTAAGACCCAGCACAGCCAAATAATTTTAAAAATAAAAATAAAAAAACAAAATACATTCAGAGCTTGCTGGTCCTTCATGTCTTTACTCCACTGGTATCCTGGGGTGAGAGAGCTGGCAGGTCTCCCGAGACGCTCGACTCCTTCCCCAAACCCTGGAGCCTTCCCCCATTGCTTGACCCTCATGAAGCTCTGGCAGAAGTGAACTTAGTGCTTGGAATAAGACAAGGGACATTTTAACCAATGACTGGCTAACTGCTGTGTGCTGCAAAGCAGGGGCTGACACACTAGAAGATACAATATACAGGTGTGAGTCTCAGCCCAGGAGGTACACATAATAAGCCCTGGTTTCCTATGCATTCTACTGTCTATTTCTTAACAAGGAAGTAAGAGGCTTTAAGAACACAAGAGCAGCTGTCAAGGGGAAATCTCCATATTGTGTTCTTTCAATAATTATCCTTTCGCACCCAAACAGGTGTTCTGAGATGGAGCCGGCTGGTATCAGAACCACCCTGTTTCAATGCAAAACATCTTTTCCCAACTAAGCTACTTCCTGGGAACAGGTAGCATTGCTGGGTTTGAGCCAGGGGCAGGCAAGGAAGTGTGGAGAAGCACTGGCTTTCTCCTGTGGCTGCAGGGTCAGTCGGTGTTCAGAGTGAAACTGAGTCTTTTATAAGTGGTAAATCTTCGGAATGGTGGAATCCTTGCCAGGCTGTGACATGGTGGAGGGAAATGTGGGTCAGCACACACGCTGCTGAGAAAGACAGAGAAGGCCAGTGCTGCCATAACTCTGATTTTTAAAATTTATTTTTGGTTGTGCTGGTCTTTGTTCCTGCGCCCAGGCTTTCTCTAGTTACAGAGTAGGGGCCACTCTCTAGCTGTGGGGCCCGGGCTTCTTGTTGCGGTGGCGTCTCTTGCTGTGGAGCACAGGCTCTGGGGCACATGAGCGCCAGGAGTTATGGTGCTCAGGCTTAGTTGCTCAGCGGCATGTGGGATCTTCCCAGATCAGGGGTGGAACCTGTGTCCCCCAGCATTGGCAGGCGGATTTTTAACCACTGAGCCACTGGGGAAGCCCCAATCTCGATTTTTTATTTCCGGAGACTTCTTTTTCAATCAGTCTTGTTGAGTTTAAAATGTCTGGTTCTGTAAGAACTTCCTGTATTGTCAGAGGCTTTCCTCAACTTCAGTGGCATCAACTCTGAATTTCTGAGACTATTTTAGAGAAACCCTGACTGTCCTTTCACAATCTCCATGACCTAAATGCTTATGGCACCCCCTCAGAAGCTAGACGAGAGGCAGCAACTGTTAAACAACAGTACTTTCATGGTGCTGACTTTGCACCAGGCCCCATTCTAGGCCATTTACAGATAGGTGCTAATCCTTACAACTTTACAACCTTTATAATAACTTCACGAGGTAACTGGGGAAGGCAATGGCACCCCACCCCAGTACTCTTGCCTGGAAAATCCAATGGACGGAGTAGCCTGGTGGGCTGCAGTCCATGGGGTCGCTAACAGTCGGACAGACTGAGCGACTTCACTTTCACTTTTCTCTTTCATGCATTGGAGAAGGAAATGGCAACCCACTCCAGTATTCTTGCCTGGAGAATCCCAGGGATGGGGGAGCCTGGTGGGCT